>BSBK01012309.1:0-55179 GCA_027943335.1 Chamaecyparis obtusa
TATGTATATATATATATATATATGTATGTATATATATATATATATATATCTATATATATATATATATATATACATACATATATATATATATATATATACACACATGTACACACACACACACACACACACACACACACACACACACACACACACATATATATATGGTAAATATATATATCAAATAATTTAAAGTATGAAAAAATCATAATTAAAAAACTTTAAAGCGATGGTTGATGAATCAGAAGCCTTGAGCCAAAACTTTCAATCCCGCCGAAAGTGACAGTGGCAGTCACTTTCAGCAGGTTAAAAATCCCACTGAAAAAGCTAATTGATAACTTTCGATCGAAAGTTCCATGCTAGGAAATTTCGATCAAAAGTAAGTAAAGTACTTTTGATCGAAGTAACTTCTAATTGAATGTACAGATTTTCCATACTTTCGATCAGAAGTTACTCACTTAAGATCGAAAGTATGAGGGATTTTTTTAGTTGATTGTTCTTCTTAGGACACTTTCCTTACTCCGAAAAAGTGTAACCCACTATTGTGGGTTCACCCCCTAAGAGTATACTTCATACTATTCCTCATATCTATATCTTCTACATATACACAATTTTCATACTATACTACTCCCCCTTTGACAAAAATGACAAAGGGTGTCAATTATATGTATAAGTATGTCAAAATTTGATTTACCTCCTTTTCTTTAATACTGCAAGGCTGGAAGGCTTGCTACACAATCTACAAAGTTTACCTTCAGATTATCAATCTCTTTGTCCCATGTCTTCTTTACTGAATCAAAAATGTTGAGTAATGCACATAGCCCATAGGATGCTATCTCAACTACCTTAAGGTTTGAATAAGAAAATTTACCATACAATGTCTTTGATGAAAGACATTCTTCTATTTGATTCTCTACATTACTTATCTTCATTGTTAGATGTTCTCTGAGTAGAGAGAATCTCTTCAATTTTCTTTCTCTCTCATTCTCAAGAAGTCTTATCTCATCATAGATTCTTCTTATTTACTTCTCAATATCAATGATTTTCACATTAGGGACTCTGCAAATCATTCATTGTGGCTTGCAACTCTGCTTCTTTACTTCTTATCTTCTCTAAAATTTCTGATATGTGGCTATGTGATAATGTACACTAGCTTGACAATGCTTTTCTTCTCTCTAAGAATTTCCTTAACTCTTTTATACATATATCCAAATTATCCAAATCATGCCTTATATTTTGATAAGTGACTTGAATAACTGTGCATCATGAGTTGTCTGAGATTTTACTGATGCAATATCTAATAGATTAGTAAATTCACTATCAAAAACTCTCATTACTGGGTATGTGCAGGATCATTGTATACCAAACTATGGCCTTAAGTGGCAATGAAAAATTAGAAAATTAGGGTTAGTCAACTTGACGTAAAAGGTTGAACATCTTATGAACCTTATGCGAAAAAGTTGTAAGAATAGAATCTATAGGAAATTGAATGTAGTTTCTAAACTACTAGCCCTTCTTTAATTTTTTTTTTATCTAATTGCTCAAAATTTTAGATTTCAATGCAAGTAGTACAAAAATTTTATGGAAAAGATAAAGAGTACATGTATGTCTGACCACCTTGATCACAATCAAATGATGATATAATTTCCCAAGATTCTAGATATATGTAGTAGACTCATGCCCAGATGTGACACATATTTTTTTGTAATGTTTGGTCAAATAAATAATTAATTAAGAATTTTCTGCTACAACTTTTTCAGAATAAAAAAACTTTCGTGTCTAACCACCTTAACTAATTCAAAATTTTACAAAATTCAAAACTTTTTTTTTTCACCAAAGCATAGAATGTGACGCATGTTTCAGATTTCAAAAAGGTTTAACAGTTTGAAAGTTATAGTTATTTTTCAATCAGTATGTTAATTATGACTTTAAAGACAACTCAATTGAAAAATAAGTAATAATAACTTACTGAACTCAAAATTTGACAACAATTATATTGATGGAAAGCTGATAATGTCTTTAAGAAACCCTTTTCATTTCATCAATTTTTGATGAAAAAATAGTCGTCAACTACATGGTCAAAGTCTCGGTATCAATGACTATCTCTTGAAACATGCCTAAAGGGTTGACCACCCATGTTTGGTAATGCCTAAGCAAATACCAAGCCTAATCGGATATCGGATTTGAAATCAAATATTGGATTTGAAATCAGATATCGGATTTGAAATCGGATACTAGATTTGAAATCAGATATTGAATTTGAAATTGGATATCAGATTTTCAAATCAGATATCAAATTTTTGCCACCAAAATTTTGCTTTCCATTTAAAATTTCAACATTTGCAATTTCAAACTTTTTCATTCCATGTTATTTTCAATTTTTTTTTAGTTTTTAATTATTGTTATAGATTTGATTTTTTATAATATTAATGTTTTTATATTAACATTAGTGTTATATTATAATAATAATACCTATGAGATCTCTAATGCAAAGGCACTAAGCACTAGTGCATGAATCTTAAAAATTCATCCAAAACTGTCCTATCACTACCCTCTGCATAGACCCGTACTCTGTCATGAATAAATTTTGAATAAAACAATATATGAAAATTACCTCTAGTGAGGATGGGAATAATTAGGTTCTCTAATAGATAATCCAAGATGAGAAATATCCAACAATTGAATTGGGAGATATGACCCATGCAACAACACCCAATTTTCTGTGATAAAAAACCAAGATTGGACTTGCAGAAAATCTAAACTTTATTTACATCTCAGAGAATAATTTGTACATTTCAGCATCCTCTCCACAAAAAATAGACTCTACTATCATTTAATGACTTGATTCTTCTTCCACTCCAACCATTTCTTGGCCGTTACATTCGAAGAGGAAGACCAAAAGGCTCCTATGCATGTGTTTCCCACTGAAAGACAATGTAACTATGATGTTTTAAAATCTGAATCTTTCAACTATGAAAACAACTCAAAACTAATTAAAACTTATAAAATATAAACTTCCTAATGACTTCCAACATCTTGGAGACCTATTCTAAACACTTATAACCTCTTAGGAACCCCTAAACAATCCTTGATGCTCTTGGACACTATTGGTCCACTTACAATGCATATTAGTCCTTTATGACTATTACAATCACATGCTATTTAGAAAATGATTATAGGTTTTAGAACTTCATAGTTCATCTTCTTTGATGTACTTGGTATCTTGATTGATTGTCCTTAGTGCTCTCTCTCTCTCTCTCTCTCTCTCTCTTAGGGTTGTAAGGTGTCATAATGGTTCGTAGGATAGGATTCCTTAAGATAAAGATAGCTTAAGATCCCTAAGATGTACTCTTAGGCTTTCTAATAGGTCATAAGGTGTAATAAAGGGTCATAAGACCCATTAATATGTCCTATGACCCCTTAAGACACCTTACGAGCCCTAAGATGTACTCTTAGGCTTCCTAATAGGTCATAAGGTGTCATAAGGGGTTGTAGGACCATTAATGGGTCCTAGAACCCCTTAAGACACCTCACAACCCCTTAAGAACCCTAAGAATACATATTAGGGTTCCTAGTACACATTAATGGGTCTTAAGGGATCATAGGACATATTACTATATCTTAGGAGTTGTTAATGGATGTTAGGACCCCTTAAGACAACTTACGACTCCTATGATTTACTCTAAGGCTTTCTAATGGGTCATAAGGTGTCATAAGGGGCTGTAGAACCTAGTAAGACACCTTATGACCCATTAGGAACCATAAGAATACATCTTAGGGTTCCAAGTACACATTAATGGGTCTAGAGGGGTCATGGGACATATTATTGTGTCTTAGGACACCATAAGACCACTTACAACCCCTAAGATGTACTCCTAGAATTCTTAATGGGTTGTAATATTTCATAAGGGGTCGTAGGACCTATTAAGGGGTCGTAAGACCCCTTAAGACACCTTAAAACCCCTAAAATATAATCCTAGGCTTCCTAATGGATTATAAGGTATCATAAGGGGTCGTAGGACCCATTAATGGGTCATAGGACCCCTTAAGACACCTTATGACCCCCAAGATGTATTCTTAGGCTTCCTAATGGGTCATAAGGTGTCATAAGGGTTGTAGGACCCATTAATGGGTCCTAAGATCCCTTATAACATCTTCTAACCCCTAAGATGTACTCTTAGGCTTCCTAATGGGTTGTAAGGTGTCTTAAGGGGAAGGGGAAGGGAAGAGAGAGAGAGAGAGAGAGAGAGAGAGAGAGAGAGAGAGAGAGAGAGAGAGAGAGAGAGAGAGAGAGAGAGAGAGAGAGTACATCTTAGAGGACATAAGGTGTCTTAGGGGGTCGTAGGACCAATTAATGACTCCTATGACTCCTTATGAACCCTTACAACCCCTTTGAAAGTGGGAGAGAGAGAGAGAGAGAGAGAGAGAGAGAGAGAGAGAGAGAGAGAGAGAGAGAGAGAGTACATCTTAAGGGATGTAAGTTGTCTTAGGGGGTCAGAGGACCCATTAATGACTCCTATAACTCCTTATGAACCCTTACAACCTCTTTGGAAGCCTAAGAGTATATTTTAGGGGTCGTAAGGTGTCTTAAGGGGTCCTAGGACCCATTAATGGGTCCTACGAACTGTGAATGAGTCCGACAACCCCTTATAACACCTTATGACCCATTAGGAAGCCTAAGAGTACATCTTAGTAGTCGTAAGGTGTCTTAAGGGGTCCTAGGACCCATTAATGGGTCCTACTATAGACAGCTAAAAATCCTTTAGAAAATAAAGTATTTTTATTTTTTGAAAAATCCCTGATGACATCATCATTTATTAATTAATTATTTATTTAATTAATTAATTTATTTTTATGTCATTAAATCCTTTTATCTTAATTAAAAACATTTAATTAAGGAATCCCTCCCAAAAATGTTTAAATCTTATTTAAACATTATCTCCTTATTTATTAATTATTTTAATTAATAAATTGACCAAAAATCTCAAAATAAATTATTTATTTATTTTTTGCCCAAAACTTGGCCAATTTCCTTAAGACCACTAACCTCTTCCAGAATCTTCTAATCCTTCTTTAATTTTGATTAAAGGCTAAACCCATCCTTTCTAACCCTAATCTCAACTCAAAATATTTAATTAAGATTAAATATTTAATTTCATATTTATTAAATATATTTTAATAAATATTCCCAAAACCAAAAGCCTTTGGAATGAATAAAACATTTATTCCATAAAACCTAAGAAAAATCTAGACTCTTCTAGAAACTTCTCAACCCAATCTCTTCACCCATCCTAATCCTAAAATCCCCTAATCCTAATCCTAATCCTCCCCCTAACCTTGTCACATTCCCTAAACAAGGTTAGCCAACTCCTAAGCTTGACCCAAAGTCAACAAACTTCTAGAGGCTTCTCTTACATGCATTTAAGGCATTTAAGGCCTCCTTATCCCTCTTACATGCATTTATGGTGCATTTAAGAAGCCCCTCACCACTTTCTTACACCCTTTGACCTTAGGCACATTTCCCAAATTGTGCACATTCCTCCCATCTTTCAACCCAATCCCCTTATGACACTTGTCACAAGGAGATAACCCTTCCCCTAATGAGCCTCAAACTCATTAAAGCTTTTGAGATAAATAAATATTTATTTATCTCCTAAATTCTATATTTATCCTTAGAAAACCTAGACTCTTCTAGAAAGTCTTCATCCTCATCCAAAACCTAGACTCTTCTAGAAAGTCTTCATCCTTATCCCCTTGACTCAACCCCTAACCTTGCCCCAAACTCTAACCTATCCTCCTAACCCAAGCCCTTAGGAAATCCTATAAATACTCCTCCTTCTAAGAGCAAATTATTAGCTTAGTTTTTATCATTTATTGCATTGTTATCATGAGCATTTTTAGCTAGATCATCTTAGCATACATCTTAATTGTTAGATTTCTTCATGTTTTTCATGTTTTCTAACACATCTTAGAGTGGCTTAATGGATTAATCTTAGTTCATATTTCAAGCTTTTCTCATCATTTATGCATCACCATAAATCCCTCTCCATGCATTTGAGAGCACACCCACATCCCTCTAATTGAAGCAAATCAAACATTTTCTCTATAGCACTTGTTTTTAGCAACAATTTTGAGGTGGCTTTGGTTTTGTTTTCATGTCTTATGCTGTTTTTAGTTCATGGACATGTTAGATTAGTCTAATGTTTGAATGTTTCATCCTTTCAAGACAGGTAATAGGTTCAAAATCATAGTCTACACCTACTACCTCTTATTACACCTTACAAACCATTAGAAAGCTTAAGCATACATCTTAGGGGTCATAAGGTGTCTTAAGGGGTCGTAGCATCCATGAATAGCTCCTATGAATGCTTATGACACCTTACGACCCATTAGAAGCCTAAGATTACATCTTAGGGGTCGTAAGGGGTCTTATGGTGTCCTAAGACATTGTATTACGTCCTATGACCCCTTGAGATCCATTAACATGTACTAGTAAACCTAAGATGTATTCTTAGGGTTCCTAAGGGGTCGTAAGGTGTCTTAAGGGGTTGTAGGACCCATTAATGACTCCTAAAACTCCATATGAACCCTTACAACTCCTTAGGAAGCCTAAGAGTACATCTTAGGGGACGTAAGGTGTTTTAAAAGGTCATAGGACCCATTAATGGGTCTTACAACCATTATGACACCTTACGACCTATTAGGAAGCCTACGAGTACATCTTAGGGGTTGTAAGGTGTTTTAGGACCAATTATTGGCTCGTACAACCCCTTATAACATGTTACAACCTGTTAGGAATCCTAAGAGTACATCTTAGTTGTTGTAAGGTCTCTTAAGGTGTCATACAACCCCATATGACACTTTATGACTCATTAGAAAGCCTAAGAGTACATCTTAGGGGTCGTAATATTTCTTAAGGGGTCCTAGAACCTATTAATGGTCCTATGACCCCTTATGACAACTTACGACCCATTATAAATCCTAAGAGTACATCATAAGGGTTGTAAGGTGTCTTAAGGGGTCCTATCATTCATTAATGGCTCCTACAAACCCTTATGACACCTTACGACCCATTAGGAAGCTTAAGAGTACATCTTAAGGGTTTTAAGAGGTCTTATGGTGTGCTAAGACATAGTAATATGTCCTATGACCCCTTGAGGACTATTAATGTGTACTAGGAACCCTAAGATATATTCATAGGGTTCCTAAGGGGTCATAAGGTGTCTTAAGGGATTGTAGGACCCATTAATGGCCCTAGAACCCCTTATGACACCTTATGACCCATTACGAAGTCTAAAAGTAAATCTTAGGGGTTTTAAGGTGTCTTCAGGGGTCGTAGGACCCATTAACGCCTTATGACACCTTATGAACCATTAGAAATCCTAAGAGTACTTATTAAGGGTTGAAAGGTGTATTAAGGGGTCTTAACATCCATTAATGGCTCCTAAGAAAGAGTAATATGTCTTATGACCCATTGAGACCCATTAATCTGTACTAGGAACCCTAAGATGTATTGTTAGTGTTCCTAAGGGGTTGTAAGGTGTCTTAAGGGGTCTTAGGACCCATTAATGGGTCCTACAACCCCTTATGACACCTTACAACCCATTAGGAAGCCTAAGAGTACATCTTCAGGCCTGTAAGGTGTCTTAAGAGGTCGTAAGACCCATTAATGACTCCTACAAATTCTTATGAACCCTTACAACCCCTTAGGAAGTGTAAGAGTACATCTTAGGGGTCATAAGGTATTTTGACAGGTCTTAGGACCCATTAACGGGTCCTACGACCCCTTGTGACACCTTATAACCCATTAGGAAGCTTAAGAGTACCTCTTAGGGGTTGTAAGGTGTCTTAAGACCAATTAATGGCTCCTCCGACCATACAACCCATTAGGAAACTTAAGAGTACAACTTAGGGGTTGTAAGGTCTCTTAAGGGATCCTACAACTCCTTATGAAACCTTATGACCCATTAGAAAGCCTAAGAGTACATATTAGGGGTCGTAATTTTTCTTAAGGGGTCTTAGGACCCATTAATTGTCTTACAACCCCTTATGACACCTTACAACCTATCAGAAATCTTAAGTGTATATTATAGGGGTTGTAAGGTGTCTTAAGGGGTCCTAGCATCCATTAATGGCTCCTATAAACCCTTATGACACTTTACAACCCATTAGGAAGCTTAAGAGTACATTTTAGGGGTTGTAAGGGGTCTTATGGTGTCCTAATACATAGTAATATGGCCTATGACTGCTTGAGAACCATTAATGTGTAGTAGGAACCCTAAGATGTATTCTTAGGGTTCCTAAGGGGTCGTAAGGTTTCTTAATGGGTCCTACTACCCCTTATAACACCTTATGACCTATTAGAAATCTTAAGAGTACATCTTAGGGGTCATAAGGTGTCTTAAGGAGTCTTAGCATTCATTAATAGATCCTAACACACATTAATATATTCTATGACCCCTTGAGAATAATTAATGTATACTAGGAATCCTAAGATGTATTCTTAAGGTTCCTAAGGGGTTGTAATGTGTCTTAAGGTGTCTTAAGACCCATTGATGGGTCCTACGACTATTTATGACACCTTACAACCCATTAGGAAAGCTAAGAGTACATATTAGGGGTCGCAAGGTGTCTTAAGGGGTCGTATGACCCATTAATGACTCCTACAAATCCTTATCAACCCTTACAACCCCTTAGGAAGCCTAAGAGTATATATTAGGGGTCTTAAGGTATCTTAAGGGGTTGAAGGATTATTAATGGGTCCTACGACCCCTTATGACCCTTACAACTGATTAGGAAGCCTAAGAGTACATCTTAGGGGTTGTAAGGTGTTATAAGGGGTCTTAGGACCCATTAATGGGTCCTATGACCCTTATGACACCTTACGACCCATTAGGAAGCCTAAGATTACATCTTGGGGGTTATAAGGTGTCTTAAGAGGTCCTATGACCCATTAATGGATCCTAGGACCCCTTTATGATACCTTACGACCCATTAGGAAGACTAGGAGTATATCTTAGGGGTTTTAAGGTGTCTTAAGTAGTCTTACGACCCATTAGTAGGTCCTACGAACCCTTATGACACATTACAACCCATTAGGAATCTTAGGAGTACATATCAGGGGTCGTAAGGGGTCTTATGGTGGCCTAAGACATAATAATATGTCATATGACCCCTTTAGACCCATTAATGTGTACTTGGAACCCTAAGATGTATTCTTATGGTTCCTAATTGGTTATAAGGTGTCTTAATGGGTTCTATGACCCCTTATGACACCTTATGACCCATTAGAAAGCCTAAGAGTACATCTTAAGGGTCGTAAGTTGTCTTAAAGGGTCATAACATCCATTAACAACTCCTAAGATATAGTAATATGTCCTATGATCCCTTGAGACCCATTAATGTGTACTAGGAACCCTAATCTATATTCTTAGGGTTCCTAAGGGGTTGTAACGTGTCTTAAGGGGTTCTAGGACCCATTAATGGTCCTACAACCCCTTATGATACGTTACGACCTATTAGGAAGCTTAAGAGTATATCTTAGGGGTCGTAAGGTGTCTTAAGGTGTTGTAGGACCCATTAATGGGTCCTACGACCCTTTATGACACCTTACTACCCATTAGAAAGCCTAAAAGTACATCTTAGGTGTCTTAAGGTGTCTTAAGGAATCCTATCCTATGAACCATTATGACACCTTACAACCCTAGAGAGAGAGAGAGAGAGAGAGAGAGAGAGAACACCAAATAAAATCCATCAAGATACCAAGTACATCAAAGAAGATCAACTATGAAGTTCTAAAACTTATAATGGTTTTCTAAATAGCATGTGATTGTAATAGTCATAAAGGACTAATATGTATTGTAAGTGGACCAATAGTGTCCAAGAGTGTCAAGGATTTTTTAGGGGTTACTAAGAGGTTATAAGTGTTTAGAATAGGTCTCCAAGATTTTGGAATTCATTAGGGAGTTTATATTTTATAATTTTTAATAAGTTTTGAGTTGTTTTCATAGTTGAAAGATTCAGATTTTCAAACATAACAGTTACATTGTCTTTTAGTGGGAAACACATGTGTAGGAGTCTTTTGGTATTCCTCTTTGAATGTAACTACCAACAAATGGTTGGAGTGGAAGAGGATTCAAGTCATTAAATGATATTAGAGTCTATTTTTTGTGGAGAGGATGCTGAAATGTATGTATTATTCTCTAAGATGTAAATAAAGTTCAGGTTTTCTACAAGTCTAGTCTTGGTTTTTTATCACAAAAATTTGGGTGCTATTGCATGGGTGATATCTCCCAATTAAACCATTGGATCTTTCTCATGTTGGAGTATGTATTATAGAACCTAATTATTCTCATCATCACCATAGGGATTTTTCATATATTATTTTATTCAAAAGTTATGCATGACAGAGTATGGGTCTATGCAGAGGGTAGTGACGGGACAATTTTGGATGAATTTTTAAGATCCATGCACTAGTGATTAGTGCCTTTGCATTATAGATCTCATAGGTATTATTATTATGATACTAATACAAATTTTAATATAAAAATATTAATATTATAAAAAATTATATCTATAATGTTAGGATTAACAAGGCAAAAATAACAATTATGTGCAAATATAACCAATATCAGAAAACAATAAACCACATAGAAGAGAACACAAGACACAAAGATTTATTGTGGTTCACCCAATCCCTGGGCTACATCCACCAACAGAATGTCCAATATTATTATTATCCAGTGATTACAACCTGATTAAAATCCGCAATCCCTTACAACTCAATTCTGCCGCAAGTACTAAAATCATACATCATAATGAAAATCCCTAACCCTAAGCCAATATAACAAGGCTTATGTTGGTTAACAAGTTAACCCTAAAATACTTGATGATTCAACCTAAGAAAAGGATTGATGAGTCAACCTATGGAAATGTTTGACGTGTCAACTCAAAAAATGCTTAACGAGTTAACCCCCCAAAAAAATTTGGGCCGATGCCCCAAACCCCACGATGAATGAAAAGTGTATAGTACTCTCCTGGATAGTACTTTCTTGATCAGTCACCTCAAGCTAACAATCTCCCACTTAGGGACTGATGAGACTCCACACCAAACAACAATCTCCCACTTGGAGACTGATCATGTAGCAAAACTGCTACCCTATGAGGGTCCCACTAGATCCAACCACCCTGGACTCAACTATTCCTTTATTCTGTTCAGTCTAGAAGACCAACTAAAGCTGAACATGAGTTCAACTTCTCCCTTGTTACTACCTTTGTAAACATATATGTTGGATTATCATCTATATGAATCTTTTCCAGCCTTAACTTCCCATCATCCAAAACTGACTGAATGAAATGATACCGCAACTGTATGTGTTTTGTCTTTGAGTGCAAAGTAGAATTCTTTGCAAGATGAATGACACTTTGGCTATCTATATGTAGAAAATTATCCTTCTGTGGATGTCCCAATTCTTCCATGAATAATTGAAGCGATATCATCTCCTTGGTTGCCTCTATAGCAGCAACATACTCTGCCCCTATAGTGGATAAAGCAACCACCTTTTGTAGTTGAGAAATACAACTCACTACTGTCCCACCAAGAGTAAATACATAACCTGTAGTACTCCTCCTTCTATCTATATCTCCTACCAAATATGAGTCAACATAGCCTTGTATAGTAGTAGTAGAACCCCTAAAGTGTAAACACTTACTAGATGTACCTCTGAAATATCTGAGAATCTATTTGACTGCATTCTAATGCTCAATACCAAGGTTACTCATATATCGGCTAACGACTCCCACTGCATGTGCAATATCTAGCCTAGTACATACCATAGCATACATTAAGCTCCCTATAGCTGAAGCATAAGGTACCTTAGACATTTTAGTCTCTTCTTCTGGTTTTTTGGGACACATATCCTTAGTCAATTTCAAATGATCAGGCAAATGTGTGTGGACAGCTTTGGCATACTCCATAGAGAAACATTTCAACACCTTCTCAATATAATCAGGCTGAGATAGAGACAATTTCCTATTTTTCCTATCTCTACAAATTTTCATACCAAGGATTTGTTTTGCTACCCCCAGATCCTTCATAGCAAAAGATTTTTCTAACTGTTGTTTCAACCCCTTAATATGATCCATGTTAAACCCAGCTACGAGCATATCATCAACATATAAACATAAAATAATGTAGCTATCATCATCCAACCTCTTAAAATAAACACAATGGTCAGAATGACACCAACTATATCCATGCTCATTTATAAAAGTGTGAAATTTAATATACCATTGCCGAGGTGCTTGTTTCAAGCCATATAAACTTTTATGCAATTTGCACACCAAATTCTCCTTACCCTTGACCTCAAGTCCTTGTGGTTGAACCATATATATTTCATCATCCAAATCACCATGAAGAAAAGTTGTTTTAACATCAAGCTACTCTAAATGAAAATCTGCAGTAGCCACAATACTTAAAATAGTATGGATAGAAGTCATTTTAACAACTGGAGAAAAGATCTCATCAAAATCAATATCATGTTTCTGTGCAAATCCTTTTATGACTAATCTAGCTTTAAATCTTTTCTTACCTCCATCCTCTTCTTTTATCTTGTAAACCCATTTATTCTGTAAAGCCCTTTCAGCTACAGCTAACTTACATAAATCCCATGTTTGATTTTTCAGCAAAGAGTCCATTTCATTTGTCATTGCTGACTCCCACTAAATCTTTGTATCCACCTGGACGGCTTCATTATAACATTCAGGTTCACTAGCATTTGTTAACAAAATAGAATACAAAGATGGAGAAAATATTTCTGGATGTCTACTTAGCCTTGTTGACCATCTAACATTCATTGGGGTGTGTGGTATTTGTTGTTGCTATTGTTGTGTATAATAAGGAACTACTGGAACATCAACTTGTGGATTATCATCGAGTACTACATAGTCATTTTCTTTCTTCTCATGCTACTGCAATAGATCTTTGTACAATACTTTCTCATTGAATATGACATCCCCACTTCTTACAATTTTATGGTTTTCAAAATCCCAAAGCCTATAACCAAATTCATCAATGCCATATCCAACAAATACACATTTCTTTTACTTAGCTTCCAACTTGGTTCTATTTTCAAAATCTATAAGTGAAAAAGCTTCACAACCAAAGGTTTGAGAAAAGAATAACTCACCTTCTTACCACTCCATGCTTCCTCTAGAATACCATAGTCCAAAGGAGTAGAGCGGCCTCTATTGATTAAATAAACAACAGTGTTCACAGCCTCTTCCCACATGTTTTTGGGAAGCCTAGGATGCAACCTCATACTCCTTACATGCTCCATTATTGTCCTATTCATGCGTTCAGCCATTCCATTTTCTTGTGGAGTCCTTGGTACAGTTTTCTACCTACGAATACCTTTAGAGGAAAAATAATGTTCAAATTCTATGCTGCAATACTCACCACCATTATCAGATCTGAGACATTTTAACCTTTTACCAGTCTCATTCTCAACCAAGCATTTCCATTTCTTAAAAGTTTGAAATACATCAGATTTCTTTCTAAGGAAATAAATCCATACTTTTCTTGTTGCATCATCTATAAATGTAACATAATACAGAGAGCCACTAAGGGAAGATACCTGAGCTAGTCCCCATACATCTATATGCACAAGCTCTAATCTCTCATTTTTCTTTTCCTTCCCACTCTTCACAAAACTAACTCTCTTTTGTTTTCCATAAACACAAGTTTCATAGAAATCCATATTGACACATTTCAGACCAGGTAAAAATTTCTTTGAATGAAGTAATTTCATACTTTTTCCACTCATGTGCCCAAGTCTATTGTGCCACAAGGCTATGTCAGAATCTACAGCAACGGTTTGATGTTCTTCCTACTCAACTACAACCACTGTTCCTGAACATTCATTATCTTCTGAAACAATTAAAATAGAAGGAACAATATGACCTGTACAAAGATATAAGGTGCCTACTTTCACACCTTTTAGTACTACTGAGGAACCTTTTGAAACCTTCCAATTTCTATCATTAAAAGTAACTATGCAACCCTCATCACCCAGTTGCCCTGCTAAAATTAAATTCCTACTCAGCCTTGGAACATGTCTTACCTCTTGTAGTAGCCAATGATTCCCATTCTGTAACTTAATCTTAATTTTCCCCTTTCCAACTATCTGATAGGGTTCATTATCTCCCAAATAAACTAGCCCAAAATCCCCTTGGACATAATCAAGAAAGTAACCTCTATGGGGTGTAGCATGAAATGAAGCCCCAAAATCTAAAACCCATGAATCATCAATACTTTCTAAAGAAAGAATCAAAGCATCCTCTTCAGATTTATTACTTACCACATTTACCTCCTTGTTACCTTCTTGTTTTTCTCCTTCTTTATTCTTCCGAGACCAGCAATATTTCTTCTTATGACTTGGTTTTCCATCGTACCAGTAATCATTTGGTCCTTTCGATTTGGACCTTGTTCCCTTTGATTTTCCTCTTGATTTCCCACGATTTCTAGAGTTGTTTCATCTCTCATTGGTTCTACCCCTGGTTTGTGCATTTAAGAAACTACTTGATGTGGATCCTCCTTAGCCTTTCCTATGAATTTCCTTACTTAGAATAACACCAATAACATCATCAAAATTTATGGTATTTGAACCAGAAATAGAATTACTAATAGCCATTACCAAGCCATTCCAGCTTTCCGGCAAAGAACACAAAATCAAGAGAGCCCTAACCTCATCATCAAAAGTAATTTTAACTGAGGCTAACTGACTTGTAACTATATTAAACTCATTCAAATGATTAGTGACTAATCCACCTTCTACCTTTTTCATATTAAATAAACACTTCATAAGAAATACCTTGTTTGGAGCTGAAAGCTTTTCATACAACTTCGCTAGGGTGTCCATCAGATCTTTAGCTTTCATTGCTACAGTAATATTAAATGCCACCGATTGTGCCAGGCATAGATGAATACTCCCTAGTTCCTTCCTATCCAAAATATCCCAATCATCCTGAGACATTGATGCCTCTTTCTTGGCTATTCCCTCTAATGGTAGCCATAGATCCTTCTGATAGAGATAGTCCTCCATTTGCATCTTCCATAACTAGAAGTTCTACCCATTAAACTTATCAACCATCAGCCTACCCTCGTCTACCATTACTCCCACTCAACTATGAGACTCCCACTAAACCATGAGATCTTCTTGTAGAGGATAATTGAAAAAAACAACCTCGCTCTGACACCACTTGTTAGGATTAACAAGGTAGAAATAACAATTATGTGCAAATATCACCAATATTAGAAAACAATAAACCACACAAAAGAGAACACAAGACACAAAGATTTAATGTGGTTCACCCAATCCCTAGGCTACGTCCACCAACAACATGTCCAATATTATTATTATCCAGTGATTAGAACCTGATTACAATTAACAATCCCTTACAGCTCAATTCCATCGCAAGTACTGAAATCATACATCATAATGAAAATCCCTAACCCTAAGACAATATAACAAGGCTTATGTCAGTTAACAAGTTAACCCTAAAATACTTGACGAGTCTATTAGTGCTCAAATCTACAGATTATCAAATACTCATATAATCCCAATGGACATAATCTAGCAAGATGAAAACACTAAGGTATTAAGGTTAGAAAACCTTCTTCACTTCGAGTAATGGATACTTAGGTGGGTGTACCTATATCAATTCACTGTTTGATCGAGCCCTGAATTGTGAACTAGCTCCTTCACTGCTTTGTCATTGCTTTCAAACTTAATTTAATAAGATGATAGAACTTTGATTATGGCCCAAATTATCCTGATGCACAACACTATTATGGAAATCATGAAAGCAGCAACATGAAACAATGGTTTAAGGATATTCATCCTTCTTCTTTTTAGAGTTGAACTCAAGGAAGGTTAACCTCATTCAATACTTCTACAAAGCATTACAATATGTATCTATGAACTTGTCATAGAATAGTTCAGATTAAGATTGTATAGATAAAGTAAAATAGAATCAGTTGTTTATATCTTGGGTGGCAAATAAATGCAAATGGATCCAAAACT
Source organism: Chamaecyparis obtusa (assembly GCA_027943335.1). Taxonomy (NCBI): domain Eukaryota; kingdom Viridiplantae; phylum Streptophyta; class Pinopsida; order Cupressales; family Cupressaceae; genus Chamaecyparis; species Chamaecyparis obtusa. Next base: position 16,080 of record BSBK01012309.1, read on the forward strand.
AGTGCCTTATCCCCTTGGGTGATAGATTCAAACCCTACCCCTACATATAACTATCAAAGCAAGTATACTGAAACTCAAATGACATGCCTAACATCCCATCCTTTTAATTCCTACGACTGTCATCAAATTCATACATGGACTATTTTTTCCCAGATATCTCCCCTAAGATTTTACTCTTTCCTTGAAAGAAACTTAAGCTTAACCCCTATATTCACCTTGTGAATAATGCATTGAAGAAGCCTTGCAATTTAAACACATAAGAAAACTAAAACATTCCATACATAAAGACAACAAAATAGTAGTAATAGAGCTCCAGTATTTTCTATTAATGGTCAAAATGTAGTGATACAATATCCTCTTACTTTAAAGAAAATAAGGTTTTGTATTCAGAACCTTTCTTTTACAAAGTATTTTCCAACCCCCTGAAACAAAATAAAACTTGCTATGTATACTAATCAGCCATCTTGGAATCCTCAAAAGGATGCAACAAGCTTTAGATGGTTGTTAAAAGATCTTGCACTAAAAACAAGATTAAAAAATGACAAAATTTGATTGTAACAATAGATTACAAATATCTATTTCTCGGCAATTTTGCAAGTGGCACCTTTGTCTAAGGATATTTCAGAGCAGTTGCTAAATTTGTTGCATGAATGATGACCGCCATCTAGCTAACTTACATCATCCTCTATTTGAAACATGCTCTCCCTCAATTTTTGGATCAGGTGCCATCTGCAGCTCTATTCTTCTTCTTCCTCTATAAGTTGGACAACTGGCTTCTTCTTCTTCTTTATTGTTAACTTCTTCCAAGCTGCTACATCATCATCAGATGGCCAGTTGTAAGTCTACAATTCTTGTAGTAATCTGATTTGCTTATCCCACATGGAGTCAGTTATATTTTTGGCCTCTGCCACAAAGCGTATGCAATCATTCTCAATTTTAAAAAGACTATCAATTATGTTGTTACATCTCTCAAAATCCAAAGTATAGTTGCTACTAAGGAAAACATCTTGTGAAATCACCAACTGATCCATTGACAATTTCCACTCTTCCAACTTAATCACATTTCCATTGTCATCACATATTGGAGGTAAATACCTGCTATAATACTTATCAAACATGGACAACTTAACCTTCACCTGGTTAGACTTACCTTATAAAAACTTTGAAACAACACTGATCAAACCAATCTTCTCAAAAAATCCAGTCACTACCCCAGGGATGTCAGGCTTATGCTCTTGTAAGCTATCAAGTTTATCAAATAACAAACTTCTCCCGAACCAAATACTATGAAGTGGCTCTAGAGTAGCCAATGATTCATTCACCTTTCTATTGGCCTGGTGCAATTGGCTAACTACTTGGTAAACTATTTCCATCCTTTCTATGATTTTATCCCGCCTGTATTGCACAATCTTTGACATAGTGTCCAAAGATGCCTCTATCCTTATCTTTTCCAAGTCCTCAGTAGGTTTCTTAGGTACTTCCTCGTAAATCTAAATAGGGACCTCAATCTGCAAAGGGGGGGAAATAACCACCTTTGAAGCCTCTTCAAGCTTAACTTTCACCTTTGCCAATTCATCCTCTAATTGTTTGATCTTCATCATTTTCAAGTCTCTATCCTTGGCCACCAGGTTTGCACTTTCAAACAATTTTGAATACCTCTCAGACAATTGAACTATCTTTGCTTCATTTAGGTTAGCCCAATGAGTTACTACCTTGGAAACCTCAAGGTCAGTTGTATTTTGCACAATCCATATGATATTATTCCCTTCCATCTTATCCTCTATGCTTAATAGAGATGGCTTTTGGGTCCTAGGGGCCATAGACCACATTGCAACAGCTTGAGATTTAGGGTCATAGCTAGTTCCTCTTATCATATCACCAATGTGAACCTCATATGATAGGCTACCCTATGGTTGCTTCCTTATTTGATCTATGATGAATGCAGAGGTCAGATCCCATCCTAGAGTCAATAGCATTCCACTTGACTTAACCATTTGTCTAGCTTCATCTGCAGTTATAGGATCTAGGCTAGGATCATAAGAAGCTAAAGCTCTCAATGTTTCTTCACTTGGCTCCACACCTTCAAGCATAGCTCTCTTCACCTCTTGTTGCTTGTTCCAAATAAGAAAACTCTTGAATTCATCAGTTTTAATAAATTGGTCATCACTCAAAAATTCCTCCTGATAAACCTCTCTGATATCCTTTTCTAACCACAGGGACTGTTCCTCATCTATTTCATCAGTGGCCACCTTCTTGCCTGCTCTTATTGTTTTTCTTAATTGGTGATGGTAAGCCTGATCACCTGGCACAATAGTAGATTCTTCATCAATCCTTTTCTTTTCTTTTCCTAGCCTTGAAGGCTCTCCTTCCTCAAGCCTCTATTTCTTCAAGGGTGGCTCTGGAGGATTCTCTATCTTTGGTTGATCTTCAACAGGCTTAGCAATCTGTACATCCCCAACTTGTGGTGGGCTATTTCTTTTTGGGGACTCATCAAAAGAGTCCTCTTGATCAGAAGATGAATAATCCTTCCTTTTCTTTGGCTACTTTTGGTCAATGAATTTCTCCAACTGATTTGATAGAGTGTCATGCATCTCTATCATCCTGTCAATTCTTTTCAAATAAGGAAGGTAAGGGAAGAAACCTTCAAAAGGAAGTTGGGCTGCCATCACTTGTTTTGATAGGTCTATCAAATCAAAGTACCTGTTCCATCTCCTTTTAACCTCATCCTCCTCTATAATGTTTCTGATTACATCTTCCTCATCTAAACCTTCATGTTCTTTAATCACACCAATGTTTGGAATATAAACCATCCTGGTAGTTTTGATAAAGTCCTCAGGATCTATATGTCTACAAGCACTAGTAACCATCTTGAATTGATTCAACCATGTGATGATTTGAGGAAATTCCCTCTTTCCTACTAGGAAGTCACCTATCCTGAATTGCCTAGGTGTGAATGTACCCTTCCTGTGAGGGGCTAGAAGTTCTCTATCTGTGCACATCAACTACCAAACAAATTCCAAACAAGAAACTCTTGGAGGCACAAATTTTGGTAATAGATGTGGGGGCTGGGGGCAACCCTAGACTTTCAAAATTGTAGAATTTTACCCTAAGTAAAAATCACCCCAATTATGGTCTCCCTCCCACTTGTCCACAAACTGCAATGGTCTTAGGAGCCTAAGGACCCTTGGGGATAGCCTTGTGGCATTGATGCCTAACATCCTTATAATTGGAAAGAAAATGAAATTTTGAAAAACACAAAAATCCCCTTCATTGGAAGTAGAATTCCATAACCTTACCGATAATTGTACCAGATTATACTGGCCTTCAAAGTTAAACCTTGGTTTCAGCATGTTCCAATCAAAGCTATTGATGTTGAAGAACAAAATTAAGTGCATTAACAATGAATAATGCATGAACTTAATTGGACTCTTACTTTCTTTGACATAAATCAAACCCTCATGCATTCTATCAATTATATACTGAATGTAATCATAGTCATTATTTACCAAGGAATTCTAGATGTCTAAGATTATCATCAACAAATCAGCTGGCAAGAACTTTGCATCTCCATCAATTCCCAAAACCCTACACAACCCATAACAAGTCTGCCTCATATAATGCTGGAGGGATTTAAATTGGCAAGGGGCATTCATGTGAGCAGGGAGGGGAGCTATATATTTATCCTATTTTGGGATGTGCTTTGTCATTTGGTCCTTTATTGTCCCTATGTTATTCTTGTACCTCTCTCTTTCTTTTCTCAGGTCAATTTCAGTGGAGGAAGACGTATAGAAATTAAAAGCTTTCATGAATGAACCCCTATCAAGAGTAACCAAAGGTGACTAGTCCTCTTTTCTAATTGTTTTGGAAATAGGGTCATAATGCCTAGCTAGTGCAACAATTAGATCCACATCTAAGAATACATCAGGAACAACTAATTTTCCCAAACCCAAAGCCCAACCATTACACACAGGAACATGCCTATCTCTATTTCCATAAAAGAAGCTAAAAATAGTATAACCTATGCTATTTGGTATGATAGGATCTCTACAAAGCCCTAGAACATCTTCAAAAACATCATCGGGAGCTCTTTTATTTCGGCTGGAACCAGACAACAACTTTATGAATTCATTTGAATAGTTCGGCTTGCCTTTGTCTTCACCACTTTTAGACTTGGCTTCACTAGTGGAAGATGATGTGCTCCTCTCAAGTTGACTCATCTTTGGTATAGAATTACCTTTAATTTTTGCAAACTGGACTTACTTGGTGCTCAAAAATTGCTTCAGAAAGACATAATTCTCTTCGACTGATTTTGGACACAGGAAATAATGAGCTTAGCTTATTTATCGATACAGATCAAATGTGTATAGCTACCAAAATCATTGAAAATCAATCCTTAATTTATCCTGCATTGAATTTCACATATCACTAGTTCTCAAATCAAAGTTAGCCGATGCAAAGATGTTGACAGATAGATTTAAAACTTGAAAACAAGGCAAAAAGGAAATGATTACTACTCTGTACTTTAACATCCTATTTATTTCATGAAATCCTTCTTTGAAATTGATTGGATGGCTTATTAGTTCACTTTCCAGCTTGACACTATACTTTATCCACACAGGCAATGGTCATTTTCTTTTCTTTTATTACCTTTTCCAACTGAGCCCATTCAGCGAATCAGCGACTGAAAGCTTCTCATGATCGCTTAATACAATGTTAACCCTAGCTCATATTTAGAGAATTGGCGACCAAAGCCTTTGCAGGTTCTCGCAATGCAATTCTTAACTCTTCATTTACTTAGTGAATTAGCGAACAAAGTGATCATCCTCGAGCACTTGACTGTAGTTATCATTTGGAGAACTAGCGAATAAGGCCATCTCCCATTCTCTTAATGTCCAGGCTAACTGTCAACTTTCTTGGAGATTTAGCGAACAAAGGGTTCATGCATTCACTTAATGAAACACTTAACCGCTTGATTATTCAAAGAATTGGCAAAGCTTTTACTCTCTGAATCTTTCCTTAACCATCACATTCATTCTGAGACTTAGCGACTGTATGCTTCGCTCATTCGCTAGATGTTAGTGCTAACTGATGGAAATTTCTTAGATATATGGTATTGATTGTGTGAGGCTCCTCCTTAGTTCGTTGTTCCCCTCATCTTCAATCTCTCCCCCTTTGACATCAATGGCAAAAGGGCAATTGAATCTCTAAGGAGGTGCTGACCACCAAGTTAATATGCTATTGACAAAAAAGGTAATAAATCTATCACAACATATGTTATGAATTATGAACAATAGTAGTATGAACACATATGCATATATTGTTACTATTTGAGTTTCTTTCAAAACCAACCCCTGTTTTGCTGGAAGAGGGCTTTTGACTATCAATGATATCAGTTAGGATTTCTGAACTCTTTCCAAACTTGAGACTATTGTGTAGTTTGATAGTGCTTTCCTCCAACTCTCCTTTTAATTTCTTAATTTCTAATTTTAGACTAGTTTCAGCTTGTTTGGTTTCTTCTAATTGGATCTTTAGATCTTCAATTGTTTGTTCTAATTTCTTTACTACTTCTAGATTCTCCATAGCTTCTTCTTTAAGTTTCACTAATTTTCTTTTCAATTTTTCATTTTGTTTGTATGCATAATGAAGTTCTTCTTTAAGATCAACATCCTCTTCCTCATTGCATTATTTGTCTTCTGCTTCAGCCATAAATAGAATTTCATCCTCCTCATCTCTTGGGCATTCCTCACTACTTTCATCCGAAGAGCTGTCCTTTTTGGAATAAAAACTCTTTTTATTTTTGTTTTGATATTTTTTCTTTTTATTAAACTTATTGTTATTCTTCCATTTTTTCTTTGTGTGTGCTTTCTTTTCATCTTCACTAGAGTCATCATTATTTTGGGGACATTTTGAGGCATAGTGTCCTATCTTTCCATGATTAAAGCATTTGAAAGGGAATTTCCCCTTATATTTTCCACTTCCCTTTTTTAATTTCCTCAAGAAATGAGCTTCAGCTTCATCAGTTTCACTGCTTGAACTATCACTTGAGATTTGTTTTTTTCTCTTACTCTTTATAGAAACCTTAAAAGATATTTCCTTCTTAGGTTCCTTGCCTCCAATCCTCATTTCATAAGCGGTAAGAATCCCATGTAACTCATCTTTTGTAAGTTTGTCCAGATCTTTCCTCTCCTCGATTGCTGACACTTTAGAATCAAATCTAATGGGTAGGGATCTCAAGATCTTTTCAACCACAAGCTGTTCTTCTACATCTCCACCAAGGGCTTTTATTGAATTGACTACTTCATCAACACAAGAGAGAAATGAAGCTATGTTTTCATCTTCCTTCATTTTCAAGCTTTCGAATGTGCTTTGATGGGTTTAAAGTTTGGCCTTCTTTACATTGTCAGTCCCTTCATATATATTTTTCAGCTTGTCCCATATCTCCTTTACAGATTTACAATGCATAACTTTTGTGAATTCTGAGTTGGCTAGATTACATAGAATAGCATGTTTTGCTTTGGCATTATTTTCACTTCTCCTCTTTCCGGCTGCATCTGTTGGTGGGGTCGCTGGTGGTGTATAACCATCTAGTACTAATTGCCAAACATCGAATCCAATAGCATTTAAATATGCTTCCACCTTTATACTCCAAAATGCATAGTTTGTCCCATCAAAAATTGGTGTCTTGTTTTGAAAACTTTCAGCCATTTGTGCTCTTTAGATCTACCTTCAAGCGGTTAGGCTATATAGAAGGAACCCGCTCTGATACCAATTGTTGGAATCATTTGCTGTTGCACCAAAAGCTCAAACTATCAATGCCCGATACAAATGCCAGATTTAACCTGATCCAGGGGAGATGGTTAAGCCATGTCATGAATCTCTAAGGAGGTGCTGACCACCAAGTCAACACTAACTGCCCGGATATCTGGCGAACTAGCGAATGCAGTTAATTAACCATTTCACTGAAACATATGATCTTTAGTTATTTGATTACGAGACTTAGTGAAAAAAGGGTTCACTGAATCTCCCAATACTTCAAACAATGAGTATTTCATTACGTAATTAAGCAATTGAAGACTTGATACTTTGCTAATCCTTTGATTCGCTGAATCGCCAAATACTTCTAGCCTTTACCCTTTTTTTTAAAGAACTCGCGATGACATGATTCATTGAATCACCAAATCATTTAGCATTTCACTAACTTATTTCAAGAATAAGTGAACACAAGAAAAACCTTACCTCCACCAAACTCATTACATCAAATTGTCAGGGCTGCCAAACTTAGAGGATAACAATGCAAGTACTCAGTCTCTCATTTGCCAAGTCAAACATGTAGGACCCAAAAGATACTTGAGATTTAAAACATAACCATTGATCTTGACTCTGATCCATGGTATTCGCTAAGTTGCTAGATGATAGAACCCTTAGCCGCTTGATTCAGAGAATGAGCAATAACCGTTGTCGCTAGGTCACCGAGTGTTAACACAAGACTGCCAAGGAATAAGTGAATAAGAGATAATGCATTCACCAAGTCGCACAAAGTTTTTTGATAACCACTGGATACTTGGAGACTCCATGAATGAGGATAACACTTAACAAGGTTCCAACCTATTCGCTGATTCACCAAAAACTATATGAGACATGCAATGACACTTTCTGATTCAGCTAACACTTGAGACAAATAAGCACGTGCACAACTAACAACTTAAGTGGCTAAAAAGGTAACAATGAAATAAAACAATTCAGGGCTGACTTGAGGATTTTGACATGAATTCGAATTTCTTTATGGACAAAACCTATGGGAAGGGTTTTTTCAAGCTTGAGCATGACAATTTTTTATGAATTTTACAAACCCTAGACCAGGCAAAGCACTTACAAGGAGACTAAAACAAAAAATGGACAAAAAAATTAGAATATTAAGAATATACCCAACAGACCCCATGCTTATATTTTCATGACACTCTCCAGGGTGCAAATTACAAGCTGACAAAGAACCCCTTCCCAGTGACCTTCACACTTAGCAATTTTTGCATTCAGGATCTCCTAGAAATGAACTGATAGAAACCCATTTCAATACCCAAACTGAAGGCTCAAATTGACTCAATGGGACATAAACAAGGTGTCAAATCATTCTCCACTCATTATAGGACCCGGAAACACCCTTTTGACATGTGCATTTTGCACCAAATAGAGCACTTAACAAGCAATTTTACATGGTACTTCAAAACTGCATTTTGAGTACCAACAGAGTCAACCTAAGAAAAGGCTTGACAAGTCAACCTAGGGAAATGTTTGACATGTCAACTCAAAAATGCTTAATGAGTTAACCCCCAAAAAAATTTACCCCATGATGAATGAAAAGTGTATAGTGCTTTCCTGGATAGTACTTTCCTAATCAGTCACCACAAGCTAACATATAACAATAATTAAAAACTAAAAAAGAATTGAAAATAACATGGAATGAAAAAGTTTGAAATTGCAAATGTTGAAATTTTAAATGGAAAGAAAAAATTTGGCGACAAAAATCTGATGTCCGATTTGAAAATCTGATATCTGATTTCAAATCCGATATCTGATTTCAAATCCAATATCTGGTTTATAAATATTATATTCGATTTCAAATCTAATATCTGATTAGGCTTGTGATTTGGCTTTTGGTTTGGCCATGTGTACTGACACCCAAGCCTACCAAAATGTCAACATGCTTTTTAGTGCATTTTTGGAGAAGTGAAAAGAGGATTTTTTTTCACATCACCACTTTTTGGCATACCATGATCCTGCACATGCCCTACCTCTTTTTCTTTGGCTTGGGGATCAACCTCACTAACTTGAGCTGATATAACTCCTTGAAGTTTTCTAGTTACTTCAAGTAATTTTTCTTCCAAGATTTTCACTTTCTTGCTCTTTCCAATGATTTTATTTAGAGATGAGATCAACTCTATTTGATCATCATCTGTGTAATGTGATTCCTTAGGATCATCTTGAAACCTTGTAACAATTCCAACCACACGTGATATATCTGGTCTTGTGTGAGTTAGATATTGCAAACCTCCAATCATAGATCTGTACTTCCTTTGTTCAACTACAGGAGTCTCGTCTATGCTAGACAACTTATGGCCAGTTACCATAGGTGTATCAACATGCTTACAAATTTCCAAACCAAACTTTTGTAATAGATCTTTCAGATACTTAGTCTAAGATAAGGAAATACTACTATAATTATTCTACACAATCTGTAAACCCAAGAAAAAATTCATTTCTACAATCATGCTCATCTCAAATTCTATCTTGATTTCATCAACAAATTTACCACTCGCTTCATCTTCTCCACCAAATATTATATTTAAAAAAAAATAACTACAATTAATAAACCATTCTCTATTTCTTTTAGATACAAATTACTATCTGCAGTGCCTTTAGCAAATTCCAATTTTGCCAAATATTTTTTCAATCTTGCATACAATATTCTAGATTCTTGCTTTAGTCTATATAAGGCTTTGTTCAGTTTATAACACTCATCTGAACGCTCTTTGCTAGGTTTTGGCTGCATGTTTAAACCCAACCTTGATTGGATTTCCACTACTAGAAATTACTGACATTGTCTTTTTATGCTCTTCATATTCTATGGCATACTTAATATGAAGATATTATTCCTTTAATTTCCATCTCACTACTGATATTTCTTGTCCATTTATGGTCTATTTTTCATAAACCTTACCAATATGCTTTTCTATAGTGTTAAGCTTTAGCTGCAACTTCTTCTCTATTTTAGTTTTCCAGGTACAAATATTACACCTGTATTTTGTTGGTTGTTCATCATTGTTTTGGATTGGTTCAATTAACTGGTACTTTTCTACCCAATCAACCTTAAAATTTCTTGTCATTTCCCACTCCCACCCCATTTTTACTTTCCTTTTTCTCCTTACCAACATCGATATTATCTTTATTGCTATCATTTTCGTTCAATTGGTTTTTCATATCCCTTATAACATCTTGTGTTGTGCCACCATTGTTATCCTCATTTAATGCATTTTTATTTAACTCAATGAAAATCCCAACTTGTGGTGGTTGTATTAGTGAGGTACTGTGAATGGATTTTGCAATTGCAATTAGAAAAGTTGATGGAGAAGAAATGTTGCCAATTCCAAAGAAAGCATTTATGGTAGTATCTCTAAGTTTTGAGAATTTTGGTGGCCTCTCAATCCCTTCACTACCCTGAGGAGTCTTACCCTTGTCTAGCCTTTCAATCCCTTCACTGCCTTGAGGATTCTTTCCCTTGTCTCCCCTTCCAATCCCTTTAGTTCCCTGAGGACTCTTAGCTTTGTCAACTTTTAGGCTTGGTCTTTCATTTGCAATCCCTTCACTTCCCTAAGGAGTATCTATCTTGCCCATATCTCACATGGAAATCCCTTCAGTGCTATCACAAGTCTGAGTGTCGACCTCCCCTACCATCTCCATCCCTTCACTAGCCTAAGGATACTCAAGATAGTCACCCTTGTTTGACATCTTGACCTCTCACTACTCACTAGTAACGACACACTGGGATTCTAGGAATTAAAATCAATAGCAATACTACAAGTGTGAACAAATAATTTATACCTTGGTCCTTTACGCTTTCTCTAAAATGTTGAATCCTCTATTTATTATTGCAAGATTGTAATTTGTAAATCTGGCCCTCCAAAATTTTGTAATAGGACACAAAAAGACTGCAACAGATCTAAAATTGTGTTGAATTTTTCAAACTTTTGATTAACTAATTTTAATTTATATGAATCCATGATTCCAATTTTAATTTATATCAATCCATGATTCCAATTTCTATTTTTTGTGAATTTGTTGGCTTTACAATATACATGTTAACATATTGATTTAAGTACTGTGAAAAATGTGTTGACTAGTTCAATGCACATTACAGGAATTAAAAAATAGTTGGCGAAATAAGTCTTGGTTAATATAATAATCCCAATGAATATAATAGCCATCCACACAATGTAAATTTTTTGGTGTGAACTGGGCCGACTCATTAACTTCAAAATTAATAACCATTGTCAAATTAAGAGGTCGTTACAAGAACCACATCAGATTGGTTAAAGGTTAATATACTGGTAAACTACGTCAAATGTCAAAATCTTAATGGAGATTCCAAAGATTATTGACTTGTTACCATGTTAAAATTGGGCGATTTGGGCCACCCTATATCAGGCACGATTCACCAATTTCTGCAAAGTTAACTCCTAAAATTTTCCAAAAGGCGAATATTTTGGACACTAAAAAACACTCTCTCGACCATACTATTGAGAGTACGTGAATCATCGAATAATATAACAATATAACTTGACTAAATAAATACATAGAGGATACCAACCATACTATCTCACATCATACATCAAGAGTATACAATATAATAAGGTACATGACCAAAAGGTTGAAATGATACAAGATATCAATCCATATGCCAACAAACTATCCATCATCCATCTATATGCTCGGATCTCCAAAGCCATCATACATATGTCCATCTACAAATATCAAGATGAAAATGTGATCTAGTGCTTAATCTGCCCAATTATAGAGTGGTTAGCTCCTTTGGGGCTCATCCTGAAATGAAGAGCACACCAACCCTGCTTGAGTAATCTATCAACTCAACACTAATGGATCAGAAAGGAATCTAGTGCAAGATTTGAACTAACTAATTTTCTCATACACAAAAGTAGAGCTAACACAGATATAGCAGAGAGAATAAAAATAACCAATACAAAGTCCATTATGTGTTTCCATATCTTAGGCCTAAGCATTTAGTAACCAGATTTCTACTGGAAGGTAAAAGAAAAATATATTTACCCTTCTCTTTTTATCCATATTCAAGACCCTTTCCCATGATATCTTCCTCAAAATAGAATAAGTAGGACTAAATATAACATAAATTAATGTTTCCAAAACAATTTCATAAACTAGTTTACCCTTTTCTTCTTGACATTAATTTGACATAATCATCCTTCTATGGTAAAGTAAATTGTTTTTCTAACAATCTAGATTTTGCTTCTTACTGAATATAATATGTTCAAAAAATTAGAAACAAGGTAATAAAAGAAAACCTATATTTCATATTTTTGTTATTATCTAATGTTACAGGGAATTGAAGTATATTTGGTCACAGTTGGAATGAGAAAAATAAAAAACATTACTAATGTTGGTTGTCAAACAAACAATTAACCTGTGGCAAGCATGATAAAACAACTGGTTACTTCAAACGTTAACTAGTTTCAATTTCAAAAAGGTTTTCTAGTTTTATCTGTCATAACCAATTTTTCAAACATTATAACTATTTTAAATAATTGGTGACTTTTGTTGACTTTTGACTTGGTCACTAGTAGACACCCTAAGTTGATTTATTAAACATTGTTAGATATGTTTCATTTGATGAATAAAATTTGTATGTATGAATTTATATTTTTGTTAGATGAAAAAATTGAATGCGATTAATGATTATCATGCAAGAATGGATTAACTGTTATACATTTTTTTTCTTTTTCTGATGATTAATTATGCTCATGATGAATGTTTTTCAAGTTGATTTATTTATCAAATTTAGGAACTAACCTACTGATGTAAGGTTTGAGTGCTCTATTTTGGATAAAACAGAAGATGGGGGTTTAGCCAAGGTAAGGGAGCCTAGCTCCTTGGTAAGGATGAGTTCGGAATTGTATGATTTTATCACACACCACTTAGATGTTTAAAGCTTCAAAAATAAATTATGGTTTGAGATGTGTAGAATCTTATTCATTTGCATAGGTATGCATTGTAGTTGATGTTTAGAGTATATATGATTCTTTCAAGAGAATAGATGGTGTGGCTAATTTTTATTATATTATTCTATTATCAATTAGAATGATACTGTGAAATTAGAAAAAAAAAAATTTAATTCAATTTAAATTACATGTATTTAATAATTAGTTTGGGTGTGTTTTCCTGATTTCAAGAATTTAGTTAACAACTCAATGTGGCGGTTTGATTAAGGGAAGGATTTTAGTGGGGGGGGGGGTGGTGGGGGAAATTTATATTTTACTATGATTATAACCAACTAGGAGACTATATCATTAATTTCTATTTAATGAAACTATTATTTGATGCTCTTACTAGTGGGAATGAGTAGAAGAATGTTCATTAGGAGGTTGTTTTCACAATAAAAATAGGGAGTCAATGTCCTAATTTGGGGAATGATTGGAAACGCATCAGGTGGAAGGATGAAATCAATACAAAATTTGAGGGAGAACTACAGTTTACGACAGTTAAGAAGAGTTTTCTTGGTGTTACTAAAGAGGGGGAGACTCATTAGGAAGAGGGGTATAGAAAACATAGGAGAAAAGTTTAATAAAGAGGAGGATGCACACATGGAGTGAGGAGACAAGGTTAGGAAGGAGAAAGGAGAATGAAGATATAAGAAATTTGAGAAAAATAATGCAAGGAAGGAGAATCCAATGATTAAAAAAAAGAGAGAAAGCGTAGCATAGGAAGATAGGAAAATGTAGCATGCAGAGAAAGTATTGAGAGAGGGAACTACGTAGTATATAGAGAAGGGTTTCATAGTATATGGAGAGAGCTATGTAGTATTAAAGAAGGGAGTAAAAACAAAGCACGGTGAAGAGAGAAGTGTGCATTGGGGAGTTGGAAGTCAACAAACAAAGGAGAAGAAATGCTAAGAGGGTGTTTAATTAGGGAGTCAAAGCATGTGGAGAACACCAAAGGAGGCTCTGTCAAAAGAGACTATTATAGACACAACAAAAATCTTATCATCAGACTACCATTTATTCTAGGTTCTCCTAAATTCTTATTTTATTTCATGAATGCTGGAATTTCCATAGGAGATTTAGACATATATATATTTTTTCTTTTATATTTCATTATAAGATCTTTAAAATCAAATTCTATATTATGCGCAAAACATCAAGTAATCCATAAATTCCATCCTTTCTTCTTGCGATCTGTAAAGACAGATTTAGAAATTTGTGTTGTGTTAAGAATGAGATTGCTAAAGGAAAAAGGGAAAACTAGGAATATTAGCATAGAGACTGCATTGGATTAAAATCATGGAGATGTGAACTTTTATTTTCCTGAAATAAATCAGAAGATGTAATTCTTTCTAGCTACAAACACCAAATCTGTGCTTATTTGTGACCGCTCTTCTCTCTAGAATACCTATTTACTCATTAACGTAAGAATGAATTCTTTTTTTGAAGAAACTCCACCTTCCTTTCAGAACTTGGAAACTGAGACAAATCAAGCCTTTTTCCCAAAAACAACAAAAATGGATTAGAATGGGATGTTAGATATTGCTAATTCATGGGGAGGTGATTGAGACATTTAATATATTTAATCACTATGTTACTAAGTGGGCACTCATACTATTTCCATTTGTGTTTTGTCACTGATGTCAACATATGTTTCTATGAGGGAATCAGACTGGTGAATATTTTAGATGTTACGAAGATAGATGAGAGTTCAGAAGGATGTTGTGATCTTATATCCAAGATCGCATCATATAATGTTTCCTATTGGATGAGTTACATATCTTTTGGTGAAGACTGGTCACTAAATGTGACAGTGAGAAATGACAGAGTCAGTCTCTGAGTTTTGTTTATAGATTTTTGGTGATGCGGAATCAGTGCATGCAAACTTCTAAAATGAAAGAGAGAGTATTGGGGAATGTTCTATGTATTGTGGAAGGTACAGAATACAGGATGATGTTAGTTATGGCGGGCACTCTGGAAGGTGATCTATTTGGAAGCTAACTACAAAGATGTAGCATGTATGATGGATGGAGAACTTGAATTAAGGATGTCAGTCCTTAATTGTTGTAATGTAATCATTGTAGACTTGTCCTAGATACCATGTGTATCTTAGAAAGGGTTTATGTAATTTTTTTTAATTAGAAAAACCTAATGGGCCAACCTTTTTATAAGAATTTTAATAAGGTATAAATGAAAGGTCATTTTTTGGAAAAGATGTGATGTAGGAGAATTCTTGGTCCTCAGTGAATCTGCATGGTGATGTGTTATTTCACCAGTGTTCTTGGTTGTAGCCTTAACCGATGGTCTTAGTTATTGAAGGAAGATATGTCGCTAAAGGAACGTGGGGAAACCAATGGTGCTTGGTGGAACTGGTTCTTGGTAACACCTATTTTTCTCGGTGTTGCTTAGCTTGGTCAGTTGTTTCACTAGTGCTCAGTTATTTCTCTGGCACTCAGTAGTTATGGTTTACCGACTAGAGTTCTTGGTGATTTGTTTGGCCGACTTGGTGCATTTATTATTGGTATCTTTTGTTGGATTCTCTTATGTGGATCTAGAGGCTGACATATTGAATTTAATAATTGTAAGGCTATTTGAGAGCTGACTTGTATTGCATTTAATATTTGTTTGTAGGAGTTAATTGTGTCATCCATCTGACTTGTGGCTAATGATTAGTATTTAAGGAGTGTTTGGGTAGTTGTTTATGAGGGAAGTGGTAGAGAACCAGATAAGTGAAGTTGTGGAAAAGATCCTATGATATCTTGCTGATCAAATTATTATCTGATAGTTGTAATAGCAGAGCTAGTGATTGAGGCTTGGAGATAAGGAGATTGCTTGGAGTCTTGCGAGCTCAAGTTTAGATCTACCTTAGGTTTCCATCAATTGCTGATAGTTTTCAAAATTGAACTACTTGTATTTTTATTGGATCTTGTTGATCTTGTAGAATTACATCTTGATTGTAATTGGCCCTAACCCAGAAGGCCTTACAACTGGGAATGTTAATGAAAATTTGATTTGAAGCATATTGTGTTGAGTTATTCTGCTGTGTTGTTTAGTTGCTGCATGGTCAGACTGTCCTTACTTGGATCCTCCTACCTTAGCACTGTGTCAGGTGGTATCAGATCTGAGTTGATCTTGTTGGGTGAAGGTTGACCTAGCAAGGCTAATCTTGCAAAGTTGATCTTGTTGGTGAAGAGATCGTATGATCTAAGTTGTGGATCCATGGCATTGAACTTGAGGAATCTTGCCCTAGTTGTTCATGCAAGGTGGCAAGCTGATCTAACTTGCATACAACTTGGAGATTGTCACAAGGTGGTTGGTGTAGGGTTTGTTGTAGAGGGTTTCTCTTATCTTGAAGGATGCCTCCAAGAAGATTGGACCCTAGAGTAATTGTGAATCTCTACGATACTATGGAATCTAGGATTACAGAGAAGGTGAAATCTGACTTTAGATTTGAGATGAAGCTGATGAAGAATGACATGGTCGCTAAGATCATGAGAGCTATTGCTAGTGTACCTTAGAATGTTGGTACTAAGGATGCTTATGAGGAATTTTTTGAAGACTTTGAAGTTGCTAGATCTAGTGGTGATGACCAGAGAGATAGATCTAGTGAAGACAAAACTGCTTGGTTGTATAGATCTGGAGCTTGGTTAAGTAATAGTTACCAAATGGAAGTTTCTACTTTCTCTGGTACTTTGAAACTAGAGAACTTGATTGATTGGATTTTTGAATTAGAAGATTTCTTTGAGCTAGAATAAATTGAAGACCCTCTTAGTGTGAGATTGGCACAGACTAAGCTAAAAGGACATGCTGCTCTTTGGTGGAAATAATTACAAAGAGATAGAGAAGATGAAGGTGAAATGAAGATCAATCGGAGGAGGTTGATGTTGACTAAGTTGAAAGCTAAGTTCATACCTATTGACTATGAGCATGACTTGTTTAAGAAGTTGTAGAATCTGAAGCATAATGATTTAACTATTGAAGATTATACCAAGGAGTTCTACAAACTTACTATTCAGTCTAGACATAGAGAACTTGGTAAGGATAAGGTAGCTCGGTATGTGAATGGTTTGAGATTCAATATCCAAGATGAGCTTGGTATGCTAAAGATTGACTCTATTAAAGATGCTTATCAGTATGCTCTGAAGGCATAAGATCAGTTGAAAAGGAAACAATATGGTAATCCCCAAGGGAAGGAAAATATTGATCACTCAGTGAAGCATAAATTGACTCTACAAGATGAACATAAACTTGTAGAACTGAAGAAGAAGATGGGTAGAGTTATCTTTAAAGGAACCTGTTATAACTATGGTGAAGAAAGACACCATTCTTTTGAGTGTACACAAAAGAAGCTTGGTGACCGATGAACTATTGTGGTGAATGAGAACATTTAGAATGAACCTAAATCTGACAACTTGCTAGTTCAGCGAACATTGCTCGATATAAGGGAGGAACCTTTTTAGAGGAGTAACTTGTTCAGATCTCAGTGCAACTTTGGAGGTAAACTTTGCGATGTGATTATTGATAGTGGTAGTACTGATAACCTTGTTGCTAAGGACATGGTTCAGAAACTTGGTTTGAGTAGAATAAGACATCGACATCCTTATAGGATTGGCTAGTTGCAAGATGATCATGCTATGGAAGTGAAAGAATAGTGCTTTGTTGATGTTTAGATTGGCTAGTATAAGGATCTTGTGTTATGTGATATTGTGGAGATGAACAGTTGTCATATATTTCTCTATAGACCTTGGCAATATGATTGCAGAGCTATGTATGATTGTGTGAAGAATGTGTTTATTGTTGATAAGGATGACAAGAAATTTTCCTTGATGCCTTTGCTGGATACAACACTTAGTAGGAGAAGTCTGAGTATTGGTAGCTGAGTTGAGTTGGCAGATCCTAAAGGTATGGATGATCAGTATGGAGAACAGACCTATGTGTTATCAAGGAAAGACTTGAAAAGATAGAGGAAGTAGAAGTGAAAGAGTATGCAAGCTGAAAAGTTGGAGGAAGTATATGTGAAGAACCAGTTTAGGATTTATGTGTTGAATCCTAGAAGATGTTCTTCCAGCATATGAACATCTTTTCAAACCTACGGTGTTTGATGTAAGGGAATTCTTGGTCCTCAGTGAATCTGCATGGTGGTGTGTTATTTGGCCAATGTTCTTGGTTGCAGCCTTAACCAATGGTCTCATTTATTGAAGGAAGCTCGGTCATTGAAGGAACTTAGTGAAACCTCTAGTTCTCGATGGAACTAGTGCTTGGTAATTCCTATGTTGCTCAGTGTTTCTTATCTTGGTCATTTGTTTCACTGGCGCTCGTTTGTTTCTCTAGTGCTTGATATTTATGGTTTACCAACTGGAGTTCTTCATGATTTGGTTGGCTGACTTGGTGCATTTATTGTCGGTAGCTTTTGTTGCATTCTCCTATCTGGATCTAGAGGCTGACATGTTGAATTTAATAATTGTAAGGTTATTTGAGAGCTGACTTGTATTGCATTTAATATTTATTTGTAGGAGTTAATTGTTTCATCTAGCCGACTTGTGGCTGATGATTAGTATTTAAGGAGTGTTTGGGTAGTTGTTTACGAGGGAAGTGGTAGAGAACCAGACAAGTAAAGTTGTGGAAATGATCCTGTGAGATCTTGCAGATCATATTATTATCTGATAGTCTTAATAGCAGAGCTAGTGGTTGAGGTTTCAAGACAAGGAGATTTCTTGGAGGTTTGTGAGCTCAAGTTTAGACCTGCCTTAGGTTTCCATTAGTTGTTGATAGTTTTCAGAACTAAACTAGCTAGAGTTGTATTGGATATTGTTGATATTGCAGAATTACTTATTGATTGTAATTGGCCCTAACCCAGAAGGCCTTACAGCCGGGCATTTTAATGAAAATTTGATTTGAAGCATATTGTGTTGAGTTATTCCATTGTGTTGTTCAATTTTTGCATGGTCAGACTATCCTTAGTTGGATCCTCCTACCTTGGCACTGCGTCAAGATGTGAATTACAAGAAGGTGATATAAAGAGATTGTAAAAGCTGCAGCCTTGTGTCTCCTATATGTAGAGCAAAGGTTTTTTGATGGACTTCATTGGAATTGATCAAGCAAAGATAGTTTCTACCAAATAGTTCAAAAGATTCTGTATTTCTTAATATATACTTGTGTTGTGAATAGTGAGTTATGAAGGTGGACTTAACCTTCTTTGGGTAGTGAGCCTTGGGCAATGAACCCTCCCTTTTTTCCTTGACTCCTAACAGGGTTTGTCCTCTAACAAGGACTATGTATTGTAATGTTTCAATAAGCTCCTAACATGGCTATATCTTCTAACAAGGATAACTATACTCTTAGTACATCATTTGTGGGTGCTAATTCCCATCGAGGTTTTTACATGGCTATATCTTCTAACAAGGATAACTATACTCTTAGTACATCATTTGTGGGTACTAATTCCCATCGAGGTTTTTACCTTTAACAGGGTTTCCCTAAGACCAAACTATTGTGTTATTGTATTGGCATTCATTATGTCCATTGGATCTAATATTGTGGTGCTTAAAGCTTAAAGTTTAATAATCTGTTATACAAGTGATTCACACCCAATCTCAATTGTATTGTGGATTGTTACTCCTAACAATTGGTATCAAAGCTTGTGGTCCTCAGAGAGAAAGCTTAACAACTCAAGGTGATCTTGGAGATGGTATTCTATAGGAAGGATAGTCTGAAGTTTGATCATGAAAACTTTGACAGTTGGAAGAACAAGATGTGAACTCACCTATTTTGTTTGGGGATTGACTATTGGATGATTACAAGGAACAAGGTAGCTATAAAGACCGAAGATGAATTAACAACTACTTCTCAGGATGAAAAGAAGATATTTTCACTGAACATGATCACAAGAGAAGCATTGATCAGTGCACTCTTTGAAGGAGAGTTTATTGAAGTTAAAGACTTGGATTCAGCTTTCCAAATTTGGGAAAGATTAGAGGCACTATATGAAGGAGAAGAGTATACCAAATAAGAGAAGTTACAAAATAGGAAGACAAAGATGGAGAAGTTGCAAATGAATGAGGATGAAAGCATTAGGGCCTATGTTCAAAGGGTTACAAAAGTTGTAGTTGGAATCAGAAATTGTGGAGGCACTTATGATGAAGAAGAAGTTATTGCAAAGATCCTCAGATCACTAACACCTACTTACAAGTTCAAGGCTATGTCTATTGAAGAAACTATACCTCTGACTCCAAAATTTAGCAGAGAGATGTTAATTGCAAAGCTAACTACTTTTGAAGCTGTGGAACTAGGAGAAGCTATACCTAAAGTTGAATCTACATTTAAGGCATCTGAACATAAGAAATTGTATGCACTTCCAAGCACTAGCAAAGAAGACCTAAAAGAAGAGCTTGGCGAGTATGCTAAGGAATGGGAACAGATAATGACAGAAGAAAGAAGGATGGATGAAGTTTTTGCATTGATTTCTAGAAGAGAAAAAAGAGGTAAGGTTAAGTTTGAAGGCAAGTTACCCTTGAAATATTTTTCATGCAATAAGGTAGGTAATTTTGCATCTAGATGTCCTACAAGAGTTTCTAAGTACAAACCTAATTGCGAAAATATTAAAAGGGATAGATAATGTTATTATGATAGTGAAGTAATCTCTGATGATGATGATTTAGATTGTGAAGAGATTGGACTTGTTTATATTAGAGATGAACCAGTACATAAAGAAAAAGCGTTAATATCTCATGTTGACAAGAAAACTGAATGGATAATTCATAGTGGTTGTTCTCATCATATGACTAGTGATAAGAAAAAGTTTGTTAAATTAGTAAAGTATGATGGAGGTGTTGTAAGTTTTGGGGACAATCTCCCTAAATCTATCATAGGAGTAGGATCTATTACTCTAGATGGAAAGACTAATATAGACAATGTACTGCTTCTTGAAGGACTAAAACATAATCTATTGAGTGTTGGACAGTTAATGGATAAAGAATTTCAACTAAGTTTTGTTAATGGTAAATGTTTTATCAGAAGTAAGGAAGGAAAACTAATTGCTACCAGTTCAAAATCTAGAGGTAATGTATTTGAACTGAACACATCTAGAGCCTCTTGCTTTGTTGTGAAGGTAGATGCTAGTTGGTTATGTAATAGGATATTTTGTCATGTTAATTTTGATAACATTGTGAAGGCAATTATGGCTAATGCAATAAGAGATCTGCCGAAGATTGTGAAACCATCTAACACTGTATGGAAGGAATGTGTTATGGGAAAGTAGACTAGAAGCAGTTATAAAATAAAAACATATACATCAAAATGAAAGTTGGATTTGGTACATACAAATCTATGTGGACCTACAAGAACAAATTCATACTATTAAAAAGGTATTTTATACTCTTTTTTGATGACTTTTCTAGAATGATGTGGGTTACCTATTTAAGAGAAAAATCAAAATCATTTGATAAATTCAAATTGTTCAAAGAAAAAGTAGAAAATGAATCAGGTTTAAAGATCAAGTGTTTAAGGTCAGATAGAGGTGAAGAGTTTACTTCAGACTTATTCAATTCATACTATGAAGAGCATGGGATAAAGAGACAAACATCTACTCCTAGGACTCCACAATAGAATGGGATAGCAGAGCGAAGAAATAGGACTATACTTGATACCGCTAGGACAATGTTGATTGAAGGAAATATATCTCATGTACATTAGAGAGAGGCTATTGGAACAATAGTGTATACACTAAACATCACTCAAATAAGAGAAGGTACAAGTAAGACTCCCTATGAATTATGGTTTAATCATCTTCCTACTGTAAAATATTTTAGAATATTTAATAGTAAGTGTTATATCAAGAGAGATGATGAGATAGGGAAGTATGATGCTAGAAGTGATGAAGGAATATTCCTTGGTTACTTTGTTAAAAGAAAGGCTTAAAAATGTTTCAATCTAAGATTAAGGAAGATGATTGAAAGTAACAATGTAAGAATAGATAAGAAGTTTTAGATACAAGAAAGGATGTATGACAGTAATCAAATTTTAGAGATAAAAGAAACTACTACTGCTGCAGAAGGAGAAGAACTTGTTGAGGTAGAAAGTGAAAAAGAGGCTTGTGATGCTAGCACAAGTAAGGCTACTGAGACTCCTAAGACACTGAGGTATGTAAAAAATAACCATCTTGAAATCAATTTATTGGCAATACCAGTCAGGGAGTACTAACTAGATCAAAGGTCAGAGAAAAAATTTGTTTTATTTCTCAAGTTGAACCTAAAACCATAGATGATGCATTTAAAGATGGATCTTGGATAAATTCTATGAAAGAATAGTTAGATCAGATAAAGAAGCATAATACTTGGGAATTGGTTCCTAGACCTAAAAACAAAAATGTAATAGGAACAAAATGGGTTTTTAGAAACAAGATGAATGAAGAAAGCACTGTTGTAAGGAACAAAGCAAGAATAGTGTGTAAGCATTACTCATAGCAAGAAGGCATAGACTTTGAAGAAACATTTTCTCCTATTGCTAGAATAGAGGTAGCAAGATTATTCATGGCTTATGATGCACATAAAAACGTCAAGGTGTATTAGATGGATGTGAAATCTACATTTTTGAATGGAGATCTTGAAGAAGAAATCTATATAGAACAACTAGATGGAATTCCTCTATGCAAGGATAAAGACATGGTGTGCAAATTGAAGAAAGCTCTATATGGGCTGAAGAAAGGTCCTAGGGCTTGGTATGCAAGGTTAGACAACTATCTACTTTGACATGGATTCAGAAAAGGTAATGCAGATAGTAATTTGTACTTAAGAACTAGTGAAGATGGAATCCTAATAATATAAGTCTTTGTGGATGATATTATCTTTGGAGGTAATGATGATTTATGTATTTTGCTAAAGAAATGGAAAGTGAATTTGAGATGTCCATGATAGGTGAAATGAAATTTTTTCTTGGATTACAAATAACTCAGAATGAGAATGGTATTTTTAAATTTCTTAGACCAAGTATCTCAAAGAGTTACTTAAATTTTTTGAAATGGAAGATTGTAAACCAGTAGGAACACCTATGGTGACTGGTAACAAGCTAACAATTGATGATGAATCAAAATTTGTTTTTCAAACCTTGTATAAATCAATGTTTGGAGGTCTATAATATCTGACCCACACCAGACTAGATATTGCTAATGCTATTGGAATTGTGGCTAGATATCAGGAAGAACCTAAAGAAACACATCTAGCTACTATAAAAAGTATACTGAGGTATCTAAGAGGAACCATAGACTATGGCTTATGGTATGATAGAAATGATAGCTTTTAACTTCATGCTTATTCTGATGTTGATTGGGCAGGGAATATTGATGATAGAAAAAGTACTAGTGGTGCTGCATTTTTCCTTGGGAAAAGTTGGTTTCTTGGCTAAGTAAGAAATAAGATTGTATAGCACAATCTACTGCTGAATCAAAGTATGTTGATGCTGCTATAAACTACACTCAGATAGTTTAGATGAAACAAATGTTGACAGACATTGAAATAAATTTTGAGGAGCTTGTCGTTATCCATTGTGATAACACTCCAAAACTAAACATATTTCTATCAAGTATCACTTCTTGAGAGGCAAGATGGTAGAAAAGGAAATCAAATTTGAATATATCAGTACAAAAGAACAGATTGCAAACATCTTCACAAAGCCACTACCAAAATATAACTTTGAATATCTCAGATGTATGCTGGGGGTTCAGGTCCCTCCTAGTCAATATTAATAATGTAGAGATGCATCAGTCTAGGGGTTTTCAAAGCCTTATCATAATCTAGACTTGATGTAGGGATCTACTCCTCAAGGGGAGTGATCGTGGAAGAAAGATGTTGATGTAAAGGATAAAATATGGATGAGATCCTAGAACAATGGTTTTCACATGAAAGAGACCCCAAGACCAATATTTTACACATACATTTTCATTGTAAGGGCATGGAATGTAAATCTAGAAATGCTAATCTTGAAATGAAGAAATAAAGGTACTTACCTACGAAAAAGAACTCGCTGAAAACTCTATTAGACGGTCTCAGAAATTGTTGATTTCTATAATTTACAACTAAAACTGCAAGATCTACAAAACCAAAAAATCTTTTTCTTTTCTGAGGGAGGTCATCCTTGACCCAGATAGTGGGGCAAGGTCTTACCCTAGGGCAGGATCCTACCCCTCACTAAAGGTCATCCTTGAACCAACTGCTCCGATGAAAGTTCTGTTTGTGGATCCTAGAAGTTTGGCGAAAAGGGTATCCAGATTTGCACTTTCATTCATCATCTTGTACCTATACCTACGAGAAAAATGGTTTTGTTGTTTGGATGAGGGATTTTCCTTAGTCAAACCTTGGTTTGGAATCAACCTTAATAATGGAATTGAAATAGAGAATACTAGTTGTGTACAAGGAAATGTACCTTCATAGAATTAGTAGTAAGAAATAAATAAACCACAATATAGAAATTATTTAGAAAATGAAAGATCAATTGAGCATCCTATGGCTCTCTATCTAAGAGTGTTAATAGAAGCTCTCAGCAAGCTACCATTAATGATAGTCCTAGAATGAGAAATGATAAAGATTAAGCTACAACTAACAATTATATTTAAATTGAATGCTAATTAAGCTCTTAAAATTCCTTTCTAGCTATAAAATGCAAGAGGTTCTATGAAATTCTTAGATGTGTGGTTATGAATTATGAAGATTTTGGTCTTCCTTTTATAAATTTATGCAATGGTGGGGGTGTAGTATAATTGATCATGATTAAGCTTGAGTTGAGTTTTTGGTTCCACCCTTTGAAGACAATGCAAAGTTTGTGTCCTCAAATCTTGGGACAAGTAGAAAAGATGGATGGACAAGATGCTCTTTCACTTTGAGTGATTGAGATTGAATTTGGCTTGATCCATGTGAATGCATTTTCTCAAATCCTATTGGTTGATTGAATTTACTCCCCTTTTGGGTTGTTGAGAGAAATTAGGATTTATTAAATGGTTTAAATTGATTTATTTAGCCATGTACCCCTTGAATGTGTTGAATTTGATTTAATTCAAAACTATACAATTAATAGAATTAATTGTACATTGATTTGATTTAACTTGATAAAAATGCTCTTGATTTTGATTTATCTTGAATTAAGACTTGATTTTAATTTTGATTGGCTAAATGTTTGATTTGAAATTCAATTAATTTGATTTTGTCCTTTATTTACTTTGATTTATCTTGATTTAGTACTTAATTATCTTTGTCCATTTTTCAGTGATTACAAATTCCCCTCTTTGAGTTGATGTGCGAAGCATGTCGATTCAAAGAATACTCTAATATTGTTGATGAAAGGTCTTGATTCTATCGATCGTCGATCTTTGATGTTCATTTGATTTCTTTCAATGATCGATTCTTAATATCTAATATAAGATTGATGCATTTCTGATGATGTTCCTTCAATTGACGTAATACTCTAATGGTCGTTCTGATGATTGTTTGTGATGATGGATCCTTGATATGATGTAAGATTCTGATGTAGAATTCTAGTTTGATGATTGATTCCGATGTGATACCCCAGTTGATTGATTTACAAAAAAAATTACGATAAAAGCTTTCGCTTTGATTTGATGAGCGGTCTCTCGATTGTCGATGATGATCTCATTGATGCTGATTATTATCCGATGGTATGCCCCCTCAGAAATGAAATAAAATTTGATCGATGATTGAATATTTTGATGTTCTTTGTTAAATCACGTTGATTTAGTTCAATTTTTAATGAATTTTATTTTTATTTAGGATATTGATTTTACATCTGTTTGATTACAAATGCCCATGTTTTGGCTGATTTGATGCAAAATTTAAGTTCCTGGGTCAATTTTGATGAAAGATTCCCTTTTTAGGTCATAGATACCCCTTTTTAGGTCAAAAGGCTATATAAAGGGGTCAAAATTCCTTTTTCACTATTCATTGTCACTTTCACTTTTCACTTTTTCCTCTTTGACTTCTTCTACCTTTCACGATGTTTGTCCCCATCTGCGAGCATAGATTTGAGTGATGCCATCAATATCAGCGTCTGCCTGGCTTTGGACCTCTAGTGAGTGCCTATACTTTCTCATTTTGTCAATTTTTGCATTTAATTTCCAGTTTTTAGATTTTTCGTGCAAATACCCTCTTTGTTTTTGCTTTTCAAATCAAATAGCGCATTTGCATATTTAAACAATGCTTTCACCCTCCAAGTTATACTTCTACAGTTTTAACGTGCACTTTTGCATTCTGATTGTGCACTTTTGCTCGCTAGGTTTTGGCCCTGGTCCGCTTTTACCTTTTTAAACAATGCTTCCGATATTTTTAATAGCACTTTTGAATTATTTTGGTGCTTTTTCCTTTTTTTTAGCTTTTAAGCTATTAAACAACACTTATACATATTAAAACAACGCTTTTTCATTTGTGCACTTTTGAAACCTAAAATAGCCCTTTCACTTAGCAAAATATAATTTCTATTTGATTAAGTCCACTTTGTGTTTCTTCCGACATTATTGATCAATAGATAGGTGAAGTTCCCAAACTTGATGCCTTTAGCAAGTTGTAATATGTCAGTATGAGTTAGTTATCATTTGAATATTTCTCATCAATATAGATTCTGATGGTGGGAGATGATAAATTTTCCATTCTATCTAAGTAGAAACATGAAAATTGATTGTGGTTTGATATTTTGAAAATCTTTTATTGACTTTGAATGATCTGAATAATAATTGATTTCAATTCTGATGTGTTTGAACTTGTTTTTATAGGAGATCCTTGGGTCCTTGCATTTTTGTGGTTGTTATCCTCTATCATGGAGCATGATTGATGATCTTAGTGCGGTGAATCATCACCATATCAGTTCTTGTGACCTATCTTTCCTTCTCCATCTTCCTCAATTCTTAGTGAATCAAGGACTTCTCACTACTATGGCTGAGCGTTGGCACTAAGACCATAATACCTTCCATTTTCCATTAGGGGAGATGACTATTACAACTGAGGATGTTTATCGAATCATCCACTTGCCTACTCATGGTGAGCTAGTTCACTAGTTTGAGGCTTACCTTTCCTTGTAGCTAGCATAGGCTAGGGGCATTTTTGAGTGATTATTTCCATTTTTATCTCACCTTGGCTATAGTTCCTTTCCAATGTGCTTTTCCTCCAACAAAGTTAGTCAACAACAATAGCCACAATGAAGGAAACTAGAAAATGAAATTGAAGAAGCAAAGTTTAAATCGAATATAAGGCCTTATTTTCAAAGTTTAAGAAAAACTTGAATTAAGGTGAGAAAATCCAATTAAGTGATACAAACTTAGTTTTATATGCTTCTACAACTTTAAGGTAGTTCTCATAAACCTAATTTTCCTCCTCTTGTGAATCTTGAAGAACAGATTTGATGTGAACAAAGTTCTCCTTCTTGATTTTCTTAGTCAAAGTCTTCCTTTCTTGATTGAATCTGCTCTTTGGTTTCTTCACTTTTTTGTGATCAGACATCCTGCAAAGTCATACAAATCATTTTATCACAGTGGGATAATGCAAATTAATAGTTTATGTAAAAACGCTCGTGTAATGCTTAAAAGCGTTATTTTACTATTCAAAAGTGCTGCTAATTTGGTTAAAAGCATTGTTTCAACTTTGTCTGTAAACTCAAAAGTGCACAAATAACTAATAAAGGCACTACAACATCTATCAAAGGTGGTAAAAATGCAATAAAAGCACTCAGTAAAGTAGCAGAAGCACTCAGGGATCAGGGAATAAGTGCTATAAATCTATGCAATGGTGCTGCAAAAATGACAGACAGATAATAGAAGGATTGAAAGCATTGTAGATCAATGCAAAGGTGCATTAATTTGTTGTGAAAGCATTGAAACATGCTAGAAAGCATTATTTTAATGTGCAGAAGCATTGTTTGAGCTCCTAAAAGTGTTGTTTCCTGAAAAACCTGAGAGTTAAACATGCAAAAATTTGATAAAAATAAAATAATTCTAAGCACTTAGTAAAGTGAAGCATCCTACCCCATGGTGGGCACCATTTTGTGTACAAGGAAATGTACCTTCATAGAATTAGTATTGAGCAATAAATGAAATAGAAACTAAATAAACCACAATATAGCAACTATTTAGCAAATGAAAGATCAACTGAGCATCCTATGGCTCTCTATCTAAGAGTGTTAATAGAAGCTCTCAGCAAGCTACTATTAATGACAGTCCTAGAATGAGAAATGATAAAGATTAAGCTAAAGCTAACAATTATATTCAAATTGAATGCTAATTAAGCTCTTAAAATGCCTTTCTAGCTATAAAATGCAAGAGGTTCTATGCAATTATCAGATGTGTGGTTATGAATTATGAGGATTTCAGTCTTCCTTTTATAGATTTATGCTATGGTAGGGGGTGTAGTATAATTGATCATGATTAAGCTTGACAAGATGCTCTTTCACTTTGAGTGATTGAGATTGAATTTGGCTTGATCAATGTGAATGCATTTTCTCAAATCCTATTGGTTGATTGAATTTCCTCCCCTTTTGGGTTGTTGAGAGAAATTAGGATTTATTAAATGATTTAAATTGATTTATTTAGCCATGTACCCCTTCAATGGGTCGAATTTGATTTAATTCAAAACTATACAATTAATAGAATTAATTGCACATTGATTTGATTTAACTTGATAAAAATTCTCTTGTTTTTGATTTATCTTGAATTAAGACTTGATTTTAATTTTGATTGGCTAAATGTTTGATTCAATTCAATTACTTTGATTTTGTCCTCGATTTGCTTTGATTTATCTTGATTTAGTACTTAATCGTCTTTGTCCATTTTTCAGTGATTACACTAGCAAGTAGCAGAAGTAGATCTAACACTGAATCTATGATATTCAATAGATATGCAATTGTATTTGAAATGCAATCAAGTATGATAATATGAAAGCTTGGAATCAACACTAACAAATGTAAATCTAAACCTCCATGATTGTATGCTTGGAATCCACCTTGAGGGAAGAATGAATGGATCTTGAAGATGAACAAAGGATCTTGAAGGAAGATCATATCATCATGATGGATAGATCTAGGGTTTGAATGATGAATCTTGAATGCTTGAACAAAATCCCTTCAAAGGCTTGAATGCTTGAATCATTGATCTTCAATGGAGAACTTTAATGGAGAAGAGGACTTGAATGCTTGAATGGATGATTTCTTGAATTCTTGCTTGATCTTGATTGAGAGAGAACTTGATGGCTTGTGAATATCTCCTTGAGAGCTCTTGATCATGAAATTTCTTGATTGTGGATAATGGATTGCAAAAATTGATGGAGAAAATGAGTGGAGGAGGCTTCCTTTTATAGTGATCTAGGGCACAAAATTATGGAGAGGCCGACATTAGAGAATTAAATCCCAATTAACCTTAACCCCTAGAAATGGACCCAAATTAAATATAATTAAGAGTTTCCTATTTCAGAGACCAAAACAGCTGACCCAGAAGTAGGAAAACAATTCTTTTTGAAACCTGACATCTGGAAATCATGGAAACTTGAAATTTGGACCTAGGGTCAGGGATGAAGTAGACCCCCCTAGGTCAAGGTCGAGGTAGTTCTTGACCCAAAAATGCCACCCTTGACCCAAAAGTCAAGAATCTCATAATTTCAGTTTAGGATGATAGAATTATCCAGAAATGAAGTGGAAAATGGGGAAAGAGCTATATCTAAGAAAAGACCAATTCAAGGCATTCGACATGACCCCAAACCACTTACTCATAGGGGTAAATGTTCTTAACATGGAAGTGCTCCCATTTTAAGATGATACAACTGAAAAGTACTTGATGAATCATGGCACCCTTTGCCATTCTTGTCAAAGGGGGAGTATTGCTATGAGAAAATCCCTACTGAATGGGAAGATTGTTTGTTTGCAGAACTTTGGATTGATATAACTTTGGGATAAGATTTTCCCATATGTTGACATCAATGCCAAAGGGGGAGATTTTTGGATATTGCTAATGCATGGGGAGGTGATTGAGACATTTAATATGTTTAATCACTACGTTACTAAATGGGCACTCATACTATTTTCATTTGTGTTTTGTCACTGATGTCAACATATGTTTCTATGAGGGAATCAGACTGGTAATCACAGTGTATGGACATTGTATAGATGTTTCAGATGCTGCAAAGACAAATGAGAGTTCAGAAGGATTTTGTGATCTTATATCCAAGATCGCATCATATAATGTTTCCTATTGGATGAGTTATATATGTTTTGGTGAAGACTAGTCACTAACTGTGACAGTGAGAAATGACAAAGTAAGTCTCTGAGTTTTGTGTATAGCTTTCCGGTGATGCGGAATCAGTGCATGCAAACTTCTAAAATGAAAGATAGATTATTGGGGAATGTTCTATGAACTGTGCAAGGTACATAATATAGGATGATGTTAGTTGTGGCATACACTCTAGAAGGTGATCTATTTGGAAGCCGACTACAGAGATGTAGCGTGTATGATGGATGGAGAACTTTAATTAAGGATGTATGTCCTTAATTGTTGTAATGTAATCATTGTAGACTTGTCTTAGATACCATGTGTATCTTAGCAAGGGTTTATGTAATTGTTTGTAATTAGAAAAACCTCATGGGATGACCCGTTTATAAGAATTGTAATAAGGTATAAATGAAAGGTCTTTTCTTTGGAAAAGATGTAAATTACAAGAAGGTGATATAGAGAAATTCTAAAAGCTGGGAGCTTGTGTCTAATGTATGTAGAGAAGAGGTTTATTGGTGGACTTCATTGGAACTGATCAAGCAAAGACAGTTGCTGCCAAACAGTTCAAAATATTGTGTATTTCTTAATATACACTTGTGTTATGAACAGTGAGTTCTGAAGGTGGACTTAACCTTCTTCAAGTAGTGAGCCCTCCCTTTTGTTCTTGACTCCTGCCATGGCCTGTCCTCTAACAAGGAATATGTATTGTAATGTTTCAATAAGCTCCTAACAGTGCTATATCTTCTAACAAGGATAACTATACTCTCAGTACATCATTTGTGGGTGCTAATTCCCACTGGGTTTTTTACCTTTAATACGGTTTCCCCTAGACCAAAATATTGTGTTATTGTGTTGGCATTCATTGTGTTCATTGGATCTGATATTGTGGTGCTTAAAGACTAAAGTTTAATAATCTATTATACAACTAATTCACCCCCCCTCTCAGTTGTATTGTGGACTGTTATTCCTAACACGGGATTGGGATGTGAATCAAACTATTTTAGAGAATAAGTGAAGGCAAAAAATGTCTTAAAAGAAAATGACTATTTACATGGCTGGGAGTGTACATTTTAGGCTAGTAAAGGTAATTCATATGGGTAGATTATTTTTAGTTTTGATTTGGAGATCGAATCTTCTTAAATTTAACCTGATACTATAGGTGATCATTTAGAAATTTTGTTCTTTCAATCGGTATTAATTACAGTTGCATAGAACAACTTTTGACTAGATTTGTATAAATATTTTTCTTTGATTTTTTGGCTACACAGTAGATTATTTGGAAGAATACAATTAGCAAATAGTAGATAAACTACGCCTATTTTTGCTTCTTGGGATGGTTATTTTTAATTATGGTAAAAGTAAAATGAAACAAAATTTTAATATCTTATTTTCATGAGTATCATAAATCTGTTATCATTTTGAACAATAAAAGTTAAGAGTACGTGTTGCGTTTGATAGTATAATTTAAAGGAAGTTTATAAACAAGATCATAATTGGTAGTTTTACATGATTGGTTATTTCTCAAAACTTATGCAATATACTATGTGATTGGAATAGATAGAGAAGGGTAATTTAGATGTAATTACCTATCAGTGAAACTAATTTTGAAAAAGATTCTTTGGCCAAAGATTTGTTTTCGCATATGTATCATTAATATGCTTGGTTAGTTTTGTACTTTCTCTCTGCCACTCTATGATTAGGATATCTACCTAGACTAAAGATTTTTAAAGTAGTTAGAATCATAGTTGTGTCATATTCATCTGACTCATTAGTGTCAAGATGCTAGTCTCCTCGAGCAGGGTCGGTGCGCTTTCCATTTCAAGGTAAGCCCTGGGGGAGCTAACCACTCCATGGTTGGGTGGAAAAAGTGCTTGGGCCACACTCCCATTTTAGGTTTTGTAGGGGGATGTGTTGTCTAAAGCCTTAGGAGATAGGGATTGTTGATAGTGTGGTTCCATGTTACCATAAATTTGACAGTTGCGAGATGTAGATTTTCATTTATAAATGTAAATTAATGATTTATATGGTTGGATTGATAGAAGGTCAAAAATTTATAATTATGATGTATTTACGTTGTTTATATGATTGTACTTCTTGATGATATGGTTGAATGTTTTAATTTGTAACCCTTTTTATCAATATTATATTTTGACATTTATGGTTAAATTTTGTAACATGGATTAATATTTGTCGACCTTGATATTTTACCCTTATGAAATGTTTATTTCTTTATGTAAATTTAGGTCTTTACATGTGGTATCAAAGCTCTATTTAAACCCTAGGGCCTAGGTCTTCTACGCTAAAGTTGTGTTTGTGCATGGATCAGGAATAGATTGGCAACATGCATACCCAAAATAGAAGCTGATCTTGAACCAGAAATGAAAAAAATGGCTTTCCCAATCAAAGGCTAGATGAAATTGTAGCCCACTTAGATGAACAGGGGAATATTTTGTAGCAGAAAAATGACCGAATGAATGTCATTGAAGATGACTTAAGGGGTGGATAGAATGAGGGTCATCAAGATGATGAAGCTCGTAGGAAACAGGTGAAAGATCAAAGGATTGAGACTGTTCAGAAAGAGGAAGAGGATAGGATGATTGAGGAATGACGTAAGAGAGATGTTGATATTGGGGAAAATGCAGGAGATCTGAACAATGACAAGATTGCTGAGGAAATAAGTAGGACCTTAAAAAGGATACACCACCTACTTTTGACGGTAAAAATATAGAGGATGATGCTGAGGCATGGATCATATATATGGAAAAGTACTTTCATGTTCAAAATCTTTTAGGATAGTCTAGGGCTTTATGGGGTGCTTTCCAATTGATTGGAGAAACAACTACATGGTAGAAAAATGAAATGGCTGAGAAGAAGTTATGACTAGGACATATATCTTGGGATGATTTCCTTGTCTGCTTCAGGAATGGATGGTTACCATAGATATTTTATGATAGGAAAGTGTCTGAGTTCTAGAATTTGATCCAGGGGGTCTTGTTAGTAACTGATTACCATGAGAAGTTTTTCCATTTGGTGAAATATGTTCCACAATATTTGCGAGATGAACGTGTCACGACACGTAAGTTAATTTTGGGATTATGTCCAAATATTGGATCTAAGGTTGAGATGCATGAACCAAAAGCTATGGAGTTCTCTTATGCTAAGGCATTGTTGCAAGAGGAGAAACCGGAAAGGGTACCAGCAATCCAAATCTCACAATGAAATGGTAGTTCATAAGGATTCAAGAGAAAGTATGACAATGATAAATCAAGGAACAATGGACGTTAGAAAGTGTGAAACCTGAGAGGTAAAGACATGGGTGATGGAGGCAGAAACAATAACAACCCTTAGAATCAAAATCAAAATAGAAACAATAATAGGAATGGAAACAACTGGAGGAACAAAACTGAAAATAGGCAAGGACTGAGAAATGGGTGTTTCAATTGTGGGGGTAATCATTATGCTTCTTAATGTCCTTAGAATATGACTCAGAGAGAAGGTAAATTTCCTCAGGTAAAGCACCAAATTCATGCAGCAGTTGATCATCGCCAAGCAGATTTTCAGGCAGCTCCTATTCATATAGCTGGTAATCTCTATGGACACAATGTTTTTATTTTGATTGATACTGGAGCTACTTAATGTTTTATATAGACCCTAATTTTTTTTCAAAATTATCTATTAGAGATGGTTATTTATCTGAACCATGGATGGTTGAATATGGCAATAGGACAGAGCATAGGGTTGAACAGTGTCTAGCATGCAATAATTTGGAATTTCCAAATTTTCAAACATAAGTTAACCTTTATGTCATTCCTTTAGGATCTTATGATGTTATTTTGGGCATAAATTGGCTAATTAAGCACAAGGCCATTGTGAATTGTAAGGATAAGTCAATTCAATGCTTAGATGATTTTGGTATGCCTACAGTTGTTAAGGGTATTCAAAAGCCTTTGGAACTAAGGCTAATATCCGCAATGCAAATGAAGAAATCTCAGAAGAAGGGGCGTGTGATCTATGTAGCTTATGCAAAAGACTTATACATTCCTTCTATTCTAAATGATCATGATATCTTGTAAGAGTTTCAAGATGTGTTTCCAGAAGAACTACCTGAATTGCCTCCTAAGAGATAATTTGAATTCTCTAGAGATGTGTTACCAGGAACCAAACCTTAATCTAAGGTTCCATATAGGATGACAACCATAGAAATGTATGAGTTAAAAATTCAGTTGCAGGAACTTTTAGACAAAGGGTTCATACACCCCAGTGTGTCACCATGGGGAGCACCTGTGATCTTCGTAAAGAAGAAAGATGGCACCTTGAGGTTGTATATAGACTACTGATTGGTTGACAAGGTGACTATAAAGAACAAATATCTACTTCCTAGAATTGATGAACTTTTTGATCAAATGAAAGGAGAAATGATGTTCTCTAAAATTGACCTAAGATTTGGATACCATCAGCTTTGGATCAAGGAGGGGGATATAGAAAAGACAGCTTTCAGAATAAGGTATGGCCATTATGAATGTTTAGTATTACCTTTTGGTTTGACTAATGCTCCTGCAACATTCATGAACTTGATGAATAGCATGTTCTGAGATTGTTTGGATAAACTTGTAGAGGTTTTCATTGATGATATATTAATTTATTCCAAGAATCTTGAGGAACATGAGGAGTACTTTTGTATAGTTTTGCAGCACTTCAGAGATAGGAAATTGTATGGAAAACTATCCAAGTGTTCATTTTATAAGAAAAAAATTCACTATTTGGGGCATATAATTTCTACTAAGGGAACTATAGTGGATCCTACAAAGATTCAAGCTATACTTGAATGGCCAATACCTCAAAATGTGAGTGAAGTTAGAAGCTTCATGGGACTTGTAGGATATTACAAGAAGTATGGAGGGATTCTCCAAAATTGCGGTACCTATTACATCCCTTCAAAGGAAAGGAAAGATGTATGAGTGGACAGAGGTCTGTGAATAGGCTTTCTAGTCATTGAAATAGAAACTCACATCCACACCCATTCTAGTTATACCAGATCCTAAAGGCCATTTTACTATTATCATTGATACTTCAGATGAGGGTTTAGGAGGTGTACTTATGAAAAATGGTAAAGTAGTGGCTTACAAGTCACAAAAGCTCAAGCAGTACGAGGTTAATTGTGTGACTCATGATTTAGAGCTTGCTGCCATAGTTCATGCACTTGTGATGTGGAGGCACTACCTTTTAGGTAAGCCTTTTGAGTTGAAAATAGACCACATGGGTTTGAGGTATATCTTCACTCAACCCAACCTTAATGCTAGAAAGAGGCAATGGATAGAATTCTTGAGCGACTATGATTTTGGTATTGAATATATAAAAGGGAAGGATAATAGGGTAGATGATCTACTTTGAGTAGAAGGAGACGCATTTCAGCTATTTCCACTACCCAAAAATGCCTAAAGGAATCGACATTGCAAAATTATTTGACAGACCACCATTTTGATGGTTACTCTATTGATGAGGATGGTATTTTTTGATACCAAAGGAGGGTGTATATTCCCAACCAGGATGGGTTGAGGAAATTGGTTTTTGAGGAGATGCATTGCACTCCATTTTTAGGGAATCTAGGATTTAATAAGATGCTTGCTGATATGCGGCCATTGTATTTTTGGCCTAGACTTAAAAGAGATGTGGTAGCTTCTATAGCTCGGTGTCTAGAATGCTAGTGGGTTAAAGTTGAGCATGTCCATCCAGTTGGACTTTTGTATCCTCATGAGATACCAGAATACAAGTGGAAGGTTATCACTATGGACTTTGTCCAAGGTTTTCTAATGACTAGGCGTAAACATGATGTAATCTTGGTTGTGGTTGATAAATTGACAAAGGTTTCTCATTTCATACCAAGTAGTTTGAGGGATGGATCCTTGGTTTTGGCCAATAAATTTGTTTAGGACAATTTTAGACTTCACACAATACCTGAAACTATTATATTTGATAAGGACATGAGGATGACATCAAGGTTCTGGACAACCTTAAATGCTTCTTTGGTAACAAGGTTGAACTTTAGCATAGCCTATCATCCTCAGACAAATGGTCAACCTGAGAGGGTAAATTGGGTTCTCGAGCACTTACTGAGAATGTATTGCATGGATCAGCAGTACAAGTGGGAAGAGTGTCTTCCTTTGGTTGAATTTGCTTACAATAATTCACATCATTCAACATTAGGTATGGCTCCTTTTGAAGTTCTATATGGGATAAATTTTTGAACACCCTTCAGTTGGGATAGAGTTGAGGACAGGATCATTGTTGGTCCTGAAATGTTAAGGGAGATGGAAGAGAAGATGTGTCTTGTTTGAGAAAGGTTGAAAGAAGCCACTGATAGGTAGAAGAGATATGTAGACAAGAACCATACTTTCAGATAGTTCTTAGTGGGAGACAAAGTTTTTCTTCATGTGATGCCACATAAGAGTTCTATATCTTTTGGCAGAGCTTCTAAGCTTGCACCTAGATATGTTGGGCCTTTCGATGTTTCAGAGATTATCAATCCTATTGCATATAGACTGGCCTTTCCACCCTCTCTTTCCCGTATTCATAATGTGTTTCATGTATCTTTATTGAAACCTTACCATCCAGATGGTTCTCATATCCTTGATTGGTGTGCTTTACAAGTACAAGATTCAAGGGTGGTGTTAGTGGAGCCATCTAGTATCATTGATGAGCTTACCATCAAGGTGCGCAATAGGGAGATCTCGTAGTATAAGGTCCAATAGGACCAATTCTCTATTGAGAGTGCTACATGGGAGGATGCAGATGATATGATTAGATCTTTTTCACATTTACTTCCATAGACTTATATATATGTTATTTTTTTTATGTCTTCCAGTTAGTTTATGATTTGAGAATATATCAAGTATTTTCCATAAGACATCGAGACGACGTCTTCTCTTAGAGGGGAAGGATATCATAACTAATTTTTCAAACATTATAACTATTTTAAATAATTGGTGACTTTTGTTGACTTTTAACTTGGTCACTGGTAGATGACCTAAGTCGATTTATTAAGCATTGACAGATATGTTTCCTTTGATGAATAAAATATGTATGTATGAATTTATATTTTCGTTAGACAAAAAATTGAATGTGATTAATGATTAGCATGCAAGAGTGGATTAAATGTTATAAAATATTATTTTTATTTTTGATGATTAATTATGCTCATGACAAATGTTTTTCATGTTGATTTATTTATTGAATTTTGGAACTAACTTACTGATGTAAGGTTTAAGTGCTCTATTTTGGACAGGACAGAAGACAATAGTTTGGCCGAGGTAGAGGAGCCTAGCTCCTCGGTAAGGATGAGTTTGAAATTGTTTGATTTAATGACACACCACTTAGACATTTAAATTTTCAGAAATAATTATGGTTTGAGAAGTGTAAAATCTAATTCATTTGCATAGGTATATGTTGTAGTTGATGTTTAGAATATATATGATTCTTTTAAAAGAATAGATGGTCTGGCTAATTTTTATTATATTATTTTGTTATCAATTAGAATGATACTATGAAATTAGAATTTATTTCTTGAATTCAATTTAAATTTCATTTATTTAATAATTAGTTTGGGTGTGTTTGCCTGATTTCAAAAATTTAGTTAACAACTCAATGTGGCGGTTTGATTTAAGGGAAGGATTTTAGGGCGGGAATTTATATTTTACTATGATTGTAACCGACTGGGAGACTATATGATTAATTTATATTTAATGAAACTTTTATTTGATGGTCATACTATCGGGAATGAGTAGAAGACTATTAATTAGGAGGTTGTTTTTGCAATAAAAATAGGGAGTCAACGTCCTAATTTGGGGCATGATAGGCAACATGTCAGTTGGAAGGAGGAAAGCAATGCATAATTTGAGGGAGAACTATAGTTTACGGTCGTTAAGAAGAGTTTTCTTGGCGTTACTATAGAGGGGGAGGCACATTAGGAAGAGGGGTGTAGAAAACACAAGAAAAATTTTTAATAAAGAGGAGGATGCACTCATGGATTGAGGAGAGAAGGTTGGGAAGGAGAAAGGAGAATGTAGATATAAGAAATTTGAGAAAAATAATGCAAGGAAGGATAACTGAGAGATTAAAAAAAGAGAAAACATAGCATAGGTAGACAAGAAAACGTAGCCTATGGAGAGAGTATTGAGAGAGGAAGCTACGTAGTATATAGAGAAGGGCTGCGTAATATATGGAGAGAGTTGCATAGTATATAGAGAAGGGAGTAAAAACTAAGCACAGTGAAGAGAGGAGTGTGCGCTGGGAGTTGGAAGTCAGCAAACAAAGGAGAAGAAATGTTGAGAGAGTGTTCAAGTAAGGAGTCAAAGCATGTGCAGAACACCAAAGGAAGCTCTATGGAAAGAGACTTTTATAGATACAGCAAAAATCTTATCATCAGAATACCATTTATTCCAGGTTCTCCTAAATTCTTGTTTTATTTCATGAATAAAGGAATTTCCATATATATATCTATATATATATATATATATATATATATATATATATATATATATATATATATATATATATATATACACACATATATATATACACATATATATATATACACACATATATATATATATACACATATATATATACACACACACACACATACACACACACACACACATATATACATACATACATACATATATATATATATATATATATATATATATATATATATATATATATATATATATATATACATATATATATATATACATATACATATACATACATATATATATATATATATACATATACATACATACATACATATATATATATATATATATATATATATATATACATACATGTATATATATATATATACATACATGTATATATATATATATATACATACATGTATATATATATATATATATACATACATGTATATATATATATATATATACATACATGTATATATATATATATATATATATATATATATATATATATATATATATACATACATGTATATATATTTATATATATATATATGTATGTATATATATATATATATGTATGTATATACATA
>BSBK01012310.1:0-20000 GCA_027943335.1 Chamaecyparis obtusa
TAACAAGAAGGTTTTTGACATCCAGTAACAACAAATAGCAAGGGTCAGGTATGTTGTTTACTAGTAATCTAGAAATAACATGCAAATTCTATACCGTTGTATAAATGATTGGTGAAAGATCCAAGCACATCCAATTCATATTTCAAGATGATAATTCACTGCTATATTTTTATAATGTAGGGCTAATCAAGCCTATTATACAATCCCAAATCCAGATAATTAAATAAAATGTGAATGATTTTATATCAGTTTACTCTCTAATTAGGAATCTATAAATTACTAATAATGTACATTAGGGTCATCCACAATGTTTGATCGAGCTGAAATTACCCACTTAAGGCTTTTAATACTCAATGAGGTTTGGGTTGGAGATGAGCAAGTGAGATGGCATAGGACTACCACCTAAGTACACCACCTTGGTAGGAGTCAAGTCATGACACTGAGGCCAAGAGGGTCAAAGTCTTGCTCTTGGACTTAGTTTGGTCACATAAAGGCTTGGATTAATAACCATCTCCATGCCTACCCTATCGAGTCCAATCAATTAACAAGATGAGGCTTGATAAGCTAGTTAGACATTCCACTAAGTAGACCACCTTGTGTATGCACTAGAGACTGCTATCAAGGCCAAGAGAGCCAAAGCTCTGCTCTTGGGCTTACTAGAGAATTGTTTGGATAAGCTTCTCTATCTCACCTTCAAATTCCTTACAAGTTAGGTGCATTATATATCAGCTAATTCTCATAAAGGCATATTATGTTTGTTGTTTCCTTATGTTTGAAAGATATAAATTATAAGATTTCCCCACCCGATTCTAACATATTGGAAATTATGAATATAGGCCTTCATTAGATAAGGGACATTACACACAACAAAAAATTAGTTAGTAAATTTAAGTAGTTTTTTAAATTTGCGTAGTTTGTTGAGTAACCCAATCCAAGTTAAAATTGGAATTTTCAAGTTTTGAGACTATATATTGGACAAATTGTGAGGATGCGATTGAAATGAAGCAAAGATACGAGATGTTCCATAATCCACTAGGTGGATAACCCTACTATGATTAATTACCTTATTTAGTTTCATTATGCATAAAGTCTAGTTCATCATGGACAAGATGGGGAGGGATTGGTAAGAAGGCATAGGACTTCCATTTAAGTAGATCACCTTGGTAGGAGTCACTCATGACACCAAGAACAAGATGGCCAAAGTTCTTCTCTTGGGCTTAGAATGGACAAGTCAATGACCCTATTATAATCACCTCACCATTTTTACCATAATGGGCCAAATTAATTATTCAGGATAAGGTTTTGATAAAGAAAAGTAAGCATTCCACTAAGTAGATCACCTTGGTAGGAGTCAATCATGACACCAAGGCTAAGAGGGCCAAAGCTCTACTCTTGGGCTTAGTGAGGGATTGTCTTGACCCAACTTATCATAACCCAATCACTCCACCTTAAATCATTAAATAGTTAACAAAATCAATTCATATTTTGTATTCTATACAGGATTAGCTTAGACTAACTTATCATGTCTCAATTTTTTTGAAACAATATATACATGTATGTACTTATATTCACTTTGTGGTTGCAGTGTTCATAGTCAAAGCATAAGGAAGAGGTAAATCTTGTCAATCATTTTTCCTAACCCCAACTTATTGAATTGTAAGATTTGATTAGTGAATGTAACAATGTTTGCATGGTGTGTATACATTGAGTCTTCATGCATTCATATGTCTACTTCATGTCTTCATGCATTAATGTGTATACTAAATGTCTTCCCACATCCAAGTACATACTTTGTATTTTCATTGTATATGCTCCCTATTTGTTCTATATTTTATGAAAACAAGCTAGAATGAATCAAACCTATATGAACTATCATAAATAGAGACAAACTCTACTCAAGCTGCAGAATAGAAACTACTCACACAGAAAGATCTGTATAAACTATCATTGCTTGAGGACAAGTAATTTTAGGATGGGAGGACTGCCATGTCCCCCATTCAAAACCCTAATTATCAAAGAAGGATCTAATAATAATAAAGATAAAAAAATAAATGATATAATTATAATAATATTATAATGAATACTACTATTATATATATATATATATATATATATATATATATATATATATATATATATATATATATATATATAATATATATATATATATATATATATATATATATATATATATATATATATATATATATATATATATATATATATATATATATATATATATGTATGTATATATGTATGTGTATGTGTATGTGTATGTGTATGTGTATGTGTATGTGTATGTGTATGTGTGTATATACACACACATACACATACACATACACATACACATACATATACACATACATATATATATATATATATATATATATATATTATATATATATATATATATATATATATATATATATATATATATATATATATATATATATATATATATATATATATATATATATATATATATATATATATATATATATATATATATATATATATATATATAAACTTAAAGTATATAATAATAATATATTGTCACCATCCTATTTATTAGTACTTGTTGATAGGCTAGCAAATACTATTGTATCACTTTTTGCATTTCTTCCATTAAGTAGTGATTAAAACCAATTCTTTGCACCAATTATAATTTAGTATTTTCTTATTTTGTTAAAAATAACACATATTCTATAGTCTAAATGTTAATTTTTTAAGTTTATAATTTGTAAAAATTATTTTTTGATGATACGATTGGCTAATAAATTTGAGCTCTTATTATTGGAGTGAACCAATTAAAATGTACCATGTTTGTTATTTATTGTACATGAAAATCGTGCATTCAAATAATACAATCTAATTTATACATCATCTGATTTTATTTGGTTTATGGTTTACAACTTTATAGATACCTATTGAGAGATTGATAAGTTTTTCCTTATATTAAAATAATATTTCTATTTTTGTTTTTGATTAGGGTAAAAATAGGTTTTGAAGGGGCCTTGAAACCCTATACAAATAGATTTAGGCAAGAATTTGGAACCAAAGCAAGAAGAAATGTTGCTAAAGGATAAGCCTTAAAAAAACCAGCAGCCCAAAGACAGAACACTTCCAGCAGCTGAAGCACAAAGGCCCCCAGCTGCCAAGGAGACAGGCCAGAGCCTTACATAATCTTCAAATTTAGAA
Organism: Chamaecyparis obtusa; assembly: GCA_027943335.1. Lineage (NCBI taxonomy): Eukaryota > Viridiplantae > Streptophyta > Pinopsida > Cupressales > Cupressaceae > Chamaecyparis > Chamaecyparis obtusa. The sequence continues at coordinate 3,199 of BSBK01012310.1, forward strand.
CTCCCCAATAGGGAACCAGGGTTTGGACATGGAACCCAGAACCAGCAAGATCATCATGAAAGAGCAGAGAGGCCCGGAAGCCAACCTTAAACCCTAACGAAAAATGCTTAGCATTCAAAGTGGGCCCTTGAAAACTAACAGCATCCACTTGAAGCCTCCAAACAGTCAAAAACAACAAACAAGACTAGAAAAAAAGGGAAAGAAGGGAGCCATAGTAACCATCTTTCCCGGCTTAAAAGCAAGGCTAAAAACCATCGAGCCCACGAGATCACCTCTAGTTCTGGAAAGAAACTTCTTCACAGATGAAGCCACCCAAAAAGCAGAAGATCTATCCCCCGTCGGATTCTAGATTGCCATTGTGTGACTAATAGTGGGAAGAGATCTCACTCCACCAACAACAAGCTTCTCCCTGCAGCCGCCAACCACCTCAATAGGCTGAGACTCCACCTCGATAGGATCTTCCACCTCAATAGGATGTTGAGGAGAAGAGAACATAGACAGAGAGAGATTCCACCACCAAGAATCAACACTGCACAAACCCACCTCGATAAGGGAGAACCCCACCTCAAAAGGGGTATTGCAACAAGGACAGAGAACAAAGGGGATAACATCCCTACAAACAAAGAAGAGCAAATCTAGGGGTTACAAAGAGATACCCACTCTGACCTCATCCAAAGCAAAGAGCCAAACAACAAAACTGGTCTCCCCAAACCCACAGAGAGGGGCCTCTCATCAGAGCCCGAGAAAGACCTCGATCTAGGCTCACCAGAGGTAGAAATGAAACCCCAAGAAAGAAGCAGCGAGACAAAACAGGGGTCTTCAACGTTGGGAGAGACAAACCTGCACCCAACACAGGAGATACAAGAAGAGCACATTGAAACCCTTCCTTCCAGACAGGGCACAAAATGAGCCCAGGGTTTCTCAATAGGTACAGCCAGTGGAAAGGGGACCATTGAATGCCCTTCTCCATCATCTGCATCCTCAGATGAACTATTCCCTTCCCCACCCATTGCTGGGTCATTTGAATGGCCTAAAGCCCTTTGCTTACACTTGCTCGGCCTCACTTTCCCTCTCTAAGAAACGCCCACCTTCTCTCTGTAACGTGCATGCACCCGCTCTCCTGCTCTCGCGCCCATCACTCCTTTTTGGATTTATAAAATATTATAAAATATTGAATATGTTTTGAATTTATTTTAATATATATTATATAAATTTAGATTTAATAGAATAATATTATAATATTGTTGAAAAAGAGTTATTTGGACTAAATAATTAATATTAAAATTAATTATAAGTAGAACTATTTTATAATTTAAATTAATTATAAATGATATTTTATAATTATTTATAAAAATAAAAAATATTATTAGAACTATAATTATAGTATAATTTTTTATAATTAAATAATTACTTTACATATAAATTAAAATTAAAATTTAAACTTTGTTATAAATTATTTTAATTAAAAATTCACTTTACATATAAATCAAAATTAAAATAAAATTTATTTATAAAACTAAAGGCAAGTACTTGGCCACTACGTGGCACTTGTTACTATAATGATAATAGTAATTTAAATAATATAATCATTAAAATAAATAAATAATAAATAATCATTAAATAAGAAGACTTTTATAAATAAATAATAATATGAAAATATAAATTAAATTACTAAATAATATAATATTATGCATTATATATTATAACAATATAAATACTATCATAATTAATATATACATATAATATATTAATATCATTATCGTAATATACAATATATAACATACAATGTAATAAAGGAACAAGTGCCATGTAGTGGCTAGTACTTGCCTTAATAGTAATAATAATAATTGTAGAATAAATGATATATATAAGTGGAGATCAATAAATTCTTCTAAATTGTATTATTGTTATTTTATTGACATGTATTAGACACAAGTATAACTAAATTGATTGGTTGATTATGAGTTTGATATTAAATGAATAATAATTAGTTTAAGATAAATAAATATTGATGTTGTAATTGTAATATAATTGGTATTAATTATAAGATAGTTTTATTTAGAATATATATTTAAATTATTTAAGATAATATATAAAGTCTTATATTCATTTAAAATTATAAATATTTTAATAATTTTTTATTTTACAAATTTAAAATATATATTATTATCAATATTTTAAATAAAAACAATAATACAATCTTTATAAATTTAAGTGTATATTTGTATGAATGAGGTACATAAATTGTCTTTAATTTAAAAAAGAAATCAAATAATATATTTTTATGTTATATTTAATTTTAAAATTTTGAAATAATTTTTATATTTAAATAATATATAACAAATAAACTCAATTACATTAGTTTTAATATTATAGAACAATTAGTAATTATATAAGTTAAATAATTCATATATAAATAATATAAATAATATATTATAATATAGTAAAAAAATATAACTATGAAATTTTAAATTTAAATACTTTATATAAATTATTCATCTAATAAAATATATTATCTTATATTTTAAAAATAATTATTAAAAATAAAATTAATTACATCATTTACTTAGTAAATGAGAAAAGGTTAAAGATTTTAATTTGTGAACTAACTTATTTTATTGAATATACATGCAATTATTTTAAAGTTATGTAATATATCCCTCTTACAAAAGTTTCAATAAATTGAAATTTTTTTTTTCTAATAAATTATAAAATTAAACTAATCTCATATAAAATTAGTAGATTTTAGACTCAAATCTAATTCTAGAATGAATTAGACCAAGTATAATAATATACATTGTATTACATTCTTATTATTTTGCTATGAAATATTTTTAAAAATGAATTTGAGTGATTTGAAATTGACAAAACATTGTTCATGTTATACATGCAGAGTCAACATATTGACATAAATATTACAAAAAAAATATGTATAGGAAAGACTCAAGCATGTAGCACAATTGACATAAATATTAGAGGGAAAAATATTCCATTTCCTAAATTGGTATGGCTAATGATTTTTTTATTTAACATTTTGCCAACTTAAAAAATTATGAATAGTTAATATTAGTGAATTCCATAGATTTATGTCTTAATAATGAAGAGGATGCCAATCATCTATTATTATCCTGCCCCTTTGCTCAGGAATGTTGGTACTGGCTCTACTCAAAACTAGGATGGTCTTCATCCCCCTCTAATAATTTACTTTAGCTCTTGATATCATGGCCACGAATTATGGGAGATAGCTTATTCAGCAACCTATGGTCGATCTCACCATCAATTCTCATTTGGGAGATCTGGAAAGAAAGAAACAGAAGACTATTCCAGGATAAAAACTCTAAAATTTGAATCAATAATCAATAAAGTGGAGGCAGCCATAGTAGAAGTAATGAACTCCAGGATCCAGACCCAATCAACACAACGTAAATTCTTCACCAGCTGGGATGATCAGATGTCAAAAAGTTGGTTCGGGATAAAAACTCCAATCACCATAGGCAGAGGACCAAGAAGAAATCAGAAATTAAGGAAGGCATGTGTTTGGAAACCTCCCCCAATTGGATGGTACAAAATAAAAACTCTAAAATTTGAATCAATAATCAATAAAGTGGAGGCAGCCATAGTAGAAGTAATGAACTCCAGGATCCAGACCCAATCAACACAACGTAAATTCTTCACCAGCTGGGATGATCAGATGTCAAAAAGTTGGTTCGGGATAAAAACTCCAATCACCATAGGCAGAGGACCAAGAAGAAATCAGAAATTAAGGAAGGCATGTGTTTGGAAACCTCCCCCAATTGGATGGTACAAACTAAATTTTGACGGAGCTAGCAAAGGAAACCCAGGGCCCTCAGGTGCGGGATGCATAATACGCTCCTCATTAGGGAAGGTGATTGCCAAACAAGCCATACCATTGCCCAAAGACATAAATAACATGGCAGAATTTAAGGCACTACTGAATGGCCTGATCCTAGCACGGGAAGCAGGAATATCAAAACTCAAAATTGAAGGTGATTCATTGATTACCATCAATGCAATCAAGGTTAGATCAACTCCAAATTGGTGGTTAATGGCAGTTTTAGAGGCCATTTTACAACTCATGGATACATTTGATTCAAAAATCATAAACCACACTTTTAGAGAAGGAAACACAGAAGCGGATGCGCTGGCAGACTTGGCAGCCAGAGGATCAAATTTGAAAAGTATTTTCAACATCAGCGAAGCTCTTCAAGTCTAGTCATCAAAATACTTTGGTTGGTTCAGACCCTGATGGTTTCTTGCCTCGCAAGTTGATTTCCTCATAGCGTGTATATGAGCTCAGAGCATTAAATGAAATCCAGATCAAGGACAAGAGGAGTAGCCTCTTATTGATCAACGATGGGATGTTTTCCATTGCTCAACCCAAATAGTACGCTTCAGTGTTAGCAGACTCTGATAAGACAAAATTAGTAGAGATTTAGCAGATAGTTTAGCAGATAGTTTCTCAAGGCCACTTGCTGCAAGTATTCCTCCTCCTCCTCCACGGAAATGGACTCTTCATCGGGTTCGACATTAAACGGGTGCTATTTACTTGGTTTGTTGGTAGCATTTTGGTAACATTTTGGAAATCATCTAGAAAATAGGGGTAGAATTAGAAGTTTTACACCGGCAGTCAGCCGATTACTGTTGTCTATTATTTCTAGCATTCTGCTCTGAACATTGGGCCTGCAAAAATGGGCTTAAAACTGATGATAATTCTGTTAATATTTGTTTAATATTTGTTTTTACATATAAATATAAAAACCTCAGCTTCAGCCCTTCATCGATCAAAAAAAAAAATCCATAGATTTATAGGCTTGTGAACTAGAAAAAACAAAGTTTGGAAGATCAGCTATTGGCCTTCCACTTTTTGGTTCCCAAAATTATAAAAACTCATTTACTTCAAAACAAATTTGTAATTTATCAGTTCAAAATTTAATTATAATGCAACTTATTAAAATTGGCAAATGGTCTTTTACATTTTCTTCTTAAAGATTAGAAAAAAAATATCTATACCAATTTAGAAAATTGAATCTTAATACAACAGTAATTTTTCAACAGAGTAGTATAAATTAAAAAGAACGCATTTCAAACAATGGATGAAATGTTATATTTTTAAAAAAAAAGTGTAACAGATTAAAAAAAGCCTCAGAGATTTTGCACTTACTGATATGGTCTACCATTTCCATATTGATATCTTGGATTTTGGTAAATTCTTTTCTTCGCTCTGGAGCCATCGTGAGCTTGAACAACCACCACATTCGAGACAGAAAGTTGCAATCTCTGACAATATAAGCTAAAACGTTGCAGATTAAAAAACTGTCCAAACTCTGTCCTTAAATAGAATCGTCTCTATCAAATAGCACACAGGCCTTGTCTGTTTTTCCGCCACTTGCATATTTAGGCCAGGGGAATTGCAACTACAAAGTCCACTCAAATTCTTCTTCCCCTTACGCTTTGATGGATGTCCATTACTCCATTACTCCCATATTGGCTAAGCACCTGCTGCTTGCATTCACTTGAAAATCTTCAAAGCCTTTTCGACAAATCTATTTTCTAGTTAACAATCGTAGACTTTTGCAGATTTTAATCTATAGAAAATGGAAAAGATCAATATTACCATAGAAACAATTTTCTAATTGCTAATAAAATAACTCACAACATAAAAAAGTGGAGGATCTTTGCATGAATTATGTTTCACTGTGTCAAATCTTGAATGCCAAAACTGTTGGGGCTGCTAAGGAATGACAGTGTTCGATAAAGTAACAAATGCCATCCTTTCCATTTAAACCATTAGATCGATTGGATAATGCCTTCAGATAAACGCATATAACTGAGTGGGTCTATCTGAGCTGCAGATCATAATAGTTATTGTTAAAACTTTGCAAATAAAAATTGCTCAAATCTTCAGTCCTTAAAATAGCAAAGCCTTAAAAAGCGCACCTATAACACAAAATACTATCAACTAATGAAATTGAGAATAATAGTTTTTTATAATTTATTAAATTTTAAATTATGCATGTTAACTTTATAAAAAATAATAAAACAAAAAAAATTGTTGATTCTGATTGGTGGAAATCACTTGATTAATTGTCACAAGTGAATGCCATAATATTGCCTACGACAAGTACTAATAAAATAAAGCAATGTATAAGAGACAGAAGAATAGAGGGACCATTGAACGCAGCGAAATCCAGTGATTAAGATAGAACGAATTACTAGTCATTGGTATTTGATATAAATACTATAAATCATAAGGTGGTCACTGCTAGCAATTATGTGGAGACAACATAATAAAGATTTGAGAGAAGGATACCAGCGACTATAAAGGCAATCATCTACAGTGCTATCGTCTCAGTGCACAATATTGATTTGAGGAATTGAATATAAACAAATACATCTTATCGAAGAATAGAATGAGATAGTGATATTAAGAATTAAGGAAGTGTTAAATTGTATTCAGCCAATCAGTGAACCTGGCAATTAACTAGCGGCTAAGGAATGGTAAATTTATTAGTTAATGTGAAACAAATTTATTATCCCCAAGGTGTGATTGGGAAATAAGAGTAATTTATTTATTAGTTGCCACCTTTACGAAAAGGTACATAAAGGGTATAAATGGCCTTGCAAATCATCTTGGAAAGCATCAGTCTGGAGGAAAACAAGAAAGAGTATAGATATTAATTTTGAGACAGAGATCCAGATCAGTAATGATTGCCAATCTCCATTAATTAAATTAATACAGCAATTTCTATATTGATCAATATGTCCATTTAAATGAAATAGGCATCAATTTTTGGACAATATCGAATAGGAAGGAGTTCAGTTTAAGGAGAAATAAGAAAATATATTTGGGTACTCATTTGATTAGCTATTTATATCTCATTCTTCTCTAGATTAAGAAGTTCAAACTCTCAGTTGACCAAGTATACGGGTGAGCAAAAGTGGGTAGACCTTCTCATTAGAGAGTAGATAGGCAGGGAAAGATTCTTCTCATATTTGAATCTTTATTGGATCTGTTCTTACGACATAAGTAGAAATAAGCTGGCATGATTTGAAGGGTTTATATTAGATCTTACAACAAGAGGCATTATATATATATAATTATTGTTATATTATCAATCACATAAGTTATAGAAAAGTCATTTATTGTTGTTCATAATAAGTATAAGGAGTTTTAATTAATTCTCCTATAATTAAAATTCATTCATAAAAGGGACATTACAGTGTCTAGACTTCAAGGTATCCGTACAATACCTACCTACCAGTGTGCCTATTTTTAAGGTCTAATTGCTTATCACTGGTCACAGTGGAGAAATGGATCTTTCTCCCCTTTTCAAGATTGTTCATCACCTCTCCTTTACAAGATAGAGGTCTTTAGACACTATTCCATACTCCTTCACCCCTTGGATTGAGTCCTTCAATCCCTGAAGCTTTCTATCCATTGTTTTACAACAGTCAAGCTTCCTAGCTGGGCACACCTGTGGCGCACCTAGGGCTTGATGATAAAATCATCTCCTCTGCACACCCTCGACCACAACAGTTCATATTTACAACATATATACACTTCTCTAGCATATTCCATAGGGTCATATAGTACCCACTAGTGGTTTTCATGCTAGAGCTATTTTTGGTCTCTCAACCATGTCTATACCAGTGAACTGATCACATAGGAAAGTTTTATGGGAAAGCAAAGTAAAACACAGCTAATCCTAAATATGTACACACAAAATGAAACTAGAAACAAAGGGCTAAATTAACATGTAGAGACTAGGCTTAGACCAATCCATAGGATAAGGGTAATTGAGCTCTTAACACTATCTTTGGTTCTATAGAGCACACCAATAAATTCAATTCAAAACAAAAGGTTACAAAACTTTCCAACCCTCATTTTTTGTTGTAACAACACTTATGTAAGTTAGCGAAGACCATGCAAAACTATCCAAATTGAATCACTAACTAATTTTAGCCTTCGAGAGGTATTTTGACAATTCTTGTCATGACAACTTTGAAAAGTTACAAAGTTGTCATTGGTCATGCAACTTTGACAACTTTTGTTGTCAAGCTTGTTTGGGTCACCTCAAACTGAGTACTACATGACCTCAATAGTGGTCCTAACTCTTTGAGACCTTTTCCTCCTTTATTCCCACATTTTGGGAAGTCAAACTAACCTTTGACAACTAAAAGATTATGGTAGCAACTATACAAAGAAAACTAAAATTAACCAATCCTAGAGAAGCCCAATACTGGTTCTTAGCAGACCTTCCTAAGACTTTTTTAGTATTCACACACTCACTTGGGACTCTTCATAATTTTTATTTATTAGTGACTTGGCTAAGGTCACTACAAGATAAAATGGTTAGACTAGGGTAGCCTAAAGACCCTAGGTGCTCCCGCACCATTCTCCCACCCCTACAACAAGAAGTTAAGTGACACTAGGGGTTATGAGATCTAAACTGGTCCCCATATTTTTGAAACTATTCTCTTGCTACCCAAGTAGCCTCTGATTCAGGTTGCTACTCTTCCACTTGATGAGGTGTTCCATTGTAGACACCCATGCCCTTGTCTTTTTCTTTTTCTTGACCCTTGGGTCTAGTATCTTCTCAACATTAGGCTTCAATGGTAAAGGTAACTCGAAGTCCTTTACATTAGGAGTCACATCAGGGTTGTGCTCTTATTCTTTGACACCAAGGCCCTCTATATGTAATAAAATCTTGGACATTAAAAATAATAGATAGGGCTAGCTCCTTTGGTAAGCCTATCTTGTAAGCATCGAGACCGTATTTAGTTAGGACTTTGCATGGTCCTACCCTTCTCATCTATAGTTTTTTGGGTATGCCCTTTTATTAGTCTAGCCTTATTGATATGTGCCATCACCCAATCTCAAAATTCAAACTGTAAGTCCTTTCTCCTTTCATCTACTCTAGTTTTAATCTTTTGATTAGCTTCCACCAATGTTCTCCTTACCTATTCATGGACTTCTTTCATGGATTGGAGAAAAGTCATCAGCATGACCACTAACTTCTCCTTGGTGACCCAAATCTCTAAGTTCACATACACCTCTTGGATGGATGCGATACACTACCTTAAATGGACACTTGTCGGTGGATCTATTTGCACTATCATTGTGAGTAAATTCAACTTATGGAAATACTTGGTCCCACATTTTTCCCATACTACCTTTGTGAGATATCTCAATAGATGCCTAAGAACTTTATTTATCACCTATGTTTGGCTGGATCTGTTTGAGGATGATAGCTGAACCAAATGTAAGGTTTTGTACCCAATCTCTTCCATAGGGTCTTCCAAAATTATCCCATAAACTTTACATCTTTATCTAACATAATGATGATTGGTAGGCCATGAATCCTCACCACCTCTTGAAGAAAAGATGAGAAATATAGTTGGTATCATGTGTTGTTTTGCAAGGTATAAAGTGGCTCATTTTACTAAACCTATCCACCACTAAAAAAACATCGTCAAAGCCAACAACTTTCTTTGGTAGACCTACTATAAAATCCATGCTAAAACACTGCCATAGTTTGGTTTGAGATTGGTAAAGGCTGGTATAACTCTGCATTAGAAGATGTGCCCTTAGATTTTTGGCATACTGCACACTGCTCCACATACCTCCTAACATCTCTTGACATCTTCGGCCAATAATAAAACATTTGTAATAAGTCCAATGTCTTATTAAAAGCCAAAATGTAGACTAAGAATCCCATTATTCTTCTCTTGTATTAGGTTTTCCCTCATGGATCCCTTGGGTACACATAGATGGCTACCCTTAAACAACAAGCCATTTTGAAAGGTGTAGTAAGAAAATTCACTATGAAAGTGATTCTCAAATTCATCACATACCTTTTATGCCCTTGAGAAATCTTCATCTTCCTTGCAGAGTTATTTAAATCCTTCTATGACAATGCTTTGAAGTTGAATCTCCTAGACAGTCAGCAACCTCTTTCTAAGTGCATGTGCAACCTTATTATTTACGGCTTTCTTATGCTTAATAGTAAAAGTATAGGCTTGGAGAAACTCTATCCCTTTGATATGCCTATGACTTAGCTTTTCTTGTGTGTTGACGTAGCTTAGTGCTTGGTTATCTGTATAAACTACAAACTCCTTGGGAAATAGATAGTGCCTCCACTTTTTAAGTTCTTAAATCAATGCATAGAGTTCTAAATCATATGAAGAGTACCTTGACTTGGCTTCATTCAAACTTTCACTAAAAAATGCAATTGGGCTTCCTTCTTGGTTAAGGACAGCTCCTACTACTATATTGCTTGCATCACATTCCACAATTAATAGCTTATCAAAGCTTGGTAAGATTAGGATAGATTGTGTTGCCACCATTTGTTTTAGTTTCTCAAATCCTTGATGAGCTTCCTTGGTCCATTTGAACTTAGTTTTGACTCCTTTTATTATATCAAGTAGAGGTGCACATATCTCACTAAAACCTCTTATGAACTTTCTGTAAAACTAAGCTAACCCCTGAAAGCTCCTCACATCAGTCCTTGTTTTATGATTGGACCATTTTATAATGGATTCTAATTCTTCTTGGGTCCATTTTCAAATCACCTTGGGAGAGTACAAAGCCTAGGTAGACTAGCTCTTGCTTTAAGAATTCACTCTTTTCTAGGTTAATGGCTAGATTCTCCTCATGTAACCTTCTCAAGACAACTTCTAGGTGTTTCATGTGTTCCTCCTTGGTCTTACTAAAATGATGAAGCAACATTTTGGGTTTCTGAAGATCTTTCTTACTCTTGGAGGAATTCCCTATTAGAGGGATACAATACTTTGTTTTGGGTAGCTTTCCTGATTTTCTTTGTTGCGATGATCTATGGAGATCTTTGGCATGTGAAATAACAGGGGTTTGTTCCTTTATGTTTGTGGAGGATATGTCTAAGAACACATCTCTTGAGGTGGCATGGTTTGGGAGATCTTGGATGATCTTCTCTGACTAGTTATGTGTGTTTCCTGCCTGGACCATTTGGAAGATTGGTTATGAAATCAATGACCATTGGGAGTTAGCTTGTGTGGTCTTGGCTCATGATTTTTGTGCCTTAGACCTCTTTTGGAACCTTCTCCTATGAGTTCATAAGGATTTGATAGACCATTTCAAAGTTAGAGTTGTTTTACTTGTTGTTGGAGCCATATTTTCATGCTTTACTCGTGTTGATTGCACATCATGTAGCTATTGATCCTTCATGAATCAGCCTTTTTATTTTAGAGACTTTAAGAGGACCTAAGGTACTATCATTATCTAAGAAAAGAAATCCTAATTCATTATGAGTTGGGAGTTATGACCACTTTCCTTGGGTATCTATTTTCAACTAGTTTCATGTGAAATGTGGAGTTTTTCATCTTGCATGGTTCCGTGTGATGAGATGGGATCTTTCTAAGTTAGGATTATGTTCTTGGGTCATGTGTGGACCTAAATGTATCTTCACATCATGTTTTGTTATTTCTTTCTTTAGTTTGGTTTCTCTCCTTAGGCTGGACCTATAATGTAATTAATGCCTGACTAGCCGACTTGTGGCTTAGCTAGCCATATATTGAGAGCCTTGGTTGATTTAGTGATAGGATGGAAGAGTAGTAGATAAGAGTCTAGTAGAATCATAATTGGATCTTGTGAGATCTTGAAGATCAAATAGTTTATCTGATATTGTAATAGCAGAGCTAGTGGTTTGCATGCTTGGAGAGAAGGAGATTGCTTGGAGGCTTATGAGCTCAAGTTTAGATCTGTCTTAGTGTTTCCATTAGTTCTTGATGCATTTCAAAGATGGACTAGCTAGGATATTGTAGAAAATACTTTTTTAATTCATCATATAAGGCCGAAACCTAGAAGGCCTCACCACCGAGCATGTTGAATGAAATTATATTTTGAAGCATTATATTGTTGTATTTTGCTGCACTTATTGTTGTTATAATTGGTACTATAGGTTTGGACCAATCCTTCATTGGATCCTGCATCCCTACCCTATGTCAAGTGGTATCAGATCTTGGAGATCCTAAGTATGTGGATAGATCACCAAAGGTGAGGCAGTTTTCATTAGGACCTTGGATTGAAGATGCCTCCAAGGAGAGCAAATTTGATGTGAGAGATGAAGATTTCCTTGAGTGAACAGATCACCAAATTGAGGCAAGTTGTGAAGATGGATAGTAGATCGCTAAGTGTGTGGAGGGCAACTGGAATCTTGTAATCAGATCACCGAGCAGAGGAAGTTGCAATTTGAAAGGAACTTGATGGATAAGTTGGGTCAATTTTGGCATAAATTCAATCTGATGGATTGAAGATAAGATGAGGTCTTGTTGGAAGAAATTTATATGGCCAATTAAGAGGATTATTCAGAGAAGAAGACACTTTGATGTAAAGGAAGAGGTGAAGGATGACTTCGCTGAAGATGATAAGGTATGTGTTGGTTTTCATGAGCAGATGGATGAATTTGGCATGAGAATTGCAGAGCATCTGGTTGGGCTTGATTAGATTCTTGTTGGTGAAGATTTACTTGTTGTTGAAACACCTTTGTGATGGTAGTGTTTCCATCTTGCTTTTGTTCGGTGTTATGGTGCATATCTTTTTTGTTGGTTATGGACTTGAATTGTTGGTTGACAGTAATGAGTCTTGTGATGATTTGCAAAGATGGGATGCTAATGATGAGGGATTTAATATTGATGTGGATCTAAATTTGGATCTACTTGTTAGGTATTTAGATATTCTTATTACTGAGATGGGTTATCGTGATCAGTGGTATGCTGATTGGATTGTTGAGATTCATATGACCTTGATGTTTGAATGGATGAAGCATAGATGGTTGATTTTCCAATTTTTTCTCTTGTCCTTGATGGATTGGAAGCCTTTGGTGAAGATGAAGCTGATTGTAGATAATTATATTGAGATTAAAGTATGGGAAATATTTTCTATTTACCTCTATACTCTGATGCATGAGCATTTTTGGTTCTTGAAGATCTTTCTTAGTCTTCAAGGAATTCCCTGTCAGAGGGACACAATACTTTATTTTGGGCAGCTTTCTGAGTTTCTATATTGTGATGATCTGTGGAGATCTCTAGCATGTGTGATGAAAGGGTTTTTTTCCCTTTATTTTTATGGAGGCTATGTCTATGAACGCATCTCTTGAGGTGGCATGGTTTGGGAGATCTTGGATGATCTTCTCTAACTCATTCTATGTGTTTCCTGCCTGGATTGTTTGGAAGATTGGTTATGTGATCAATGATCATTGGGAGTTAGCTTGTGTAGCATTGGCTCATGGTTTTTTTTCCTTGGAACTATTTTGGAACCTTCTCCTATGAGCGTATAAGGATTGGTTGGACCATTTGAAAGTTAGATATTGTTTCCTTGTTGCCAGAGCTATATTTTCTTGCTTTCCATGTGTTGATTGCATGTCTCGTAGTTGTTGATACCTTAATGAATTATCCTTTTTGATCTTAGGGACTTCAAGAGGAGCTAAATTACTATCTTAATCTAAGACTAAAAATCCTAATTCATTATGAGTTGGGAGTTATGACCATTTTCCTCGGGTATCAATTTTTAGCTAGTTTAACGCGAAATGTGGAGTTTTTCATATTGCGTGGTTCCATGTGATGAGATGGTATCTTGCTAAGTTAGGATTATGTTCTTGGGTCATGTTTGGACCTAAATGTATTGTCCACATCATGTTTTGTTATTTTTGTCTTTAGTTTTGGTGTCTCTCCTTAGGCTAGACCTATAATGTAATTAATGCTTGACTAGCTAACTTGCGGCTTAGTTGGCTATATATTGAAAGTCTTGGTTGATGTAGTGATAGGAAAGAAGATTAGTAGATAAGAGTCAAATAGAATCATAATTGGATCCTACGAGATCTTGAAGATTAGATAGTTTATTTGATATTTTAATAGCAGAGCTAGTGGTTTGCATGCTTGGAGACAAGGAGATTGCTTGGAGGCTTGCGAGCTCAAGTTTAGATTTTTCTTAGTGTTTCCATCAATTGTTGATGTGTTTTAGAGTTGGAATATCTAGGACACTATAGAAATACTTTTTAAATTCATTGTATAAGGCTGAAACCCAAAAAGGCCTCATAGCCGGGCATGTTGAATGAAATTTTGTTTTGAAGCATTATATTGTTGTATTCCATTGTGCTTGTTTTTGTATGGAAATGTAGGTTTGGGACCATCCTTTCTTGGATCCTCCACCCCCTTCCCTACATCACTAAAGATGAGGATATCATCCAAGTATACCACTATAAACCTTCCTATGTAATCTGTTAGGACTTCATTCATTAGTCTCATGAATGTACTAGGTGCATTTGTGAACTCAAACGGCTATGACCAACCATTCATAAAGAAATTATGTGGTTTTAAAAGTTGACTTTCATTCATCCACCTCTTTCATCCTAATTTGATGGCACCTACTCTTAAGGTCAATTTTAGTGGAGTACCTAGACCCACCAAGACAATCTATAAGGTCTTCTATTCTAGGAATAGGAAATCTATACCTAATAGTTATCCTATTTATTGCCCTAGATTTAGTTCATAATCTCCATTTACCTTGTTTATTTGGTGGTAAGATGAGTGGAACAACACATGGACTGATGCAATTTCCAATTAGTCCTTGATTGAGTAGCTCTTGAATCTACCTTGCAATCTCCTTGTTTTGGTCCGGTATCATCTTATAAGCTACTTTGTTAGGAAAAGATGCTCTTGGTATGAAATCTATTTGGTGGCCAATTTATCTTTGAAAAGGGAGAGTAGTTGGTGTCCCATCACTGATAATATCACTAAACTAGTCCAATAATTGCCTCACTTATTTTGGTATAGTGGTTTGTTGAGATTTGGTCTCCTCCTTGGGCCTTAATAACTATAGCTACTCCAACCCCCTTCCTCCTTCTTGAGTTCATGCAAGAACTCCTTACCACTCATCAAGAGTACATTAGTATCCCCTAAGGTTGTAGCTCCTTCTTCCATGTTCATATCCCAATAGCAAGTGGCAAGAATCCATTGGAAATATGTCATATAAAATTTTATCTTGGTACTTTCCAATCACAAAGTCAACCCACACTTGTTCATTCACTAAGACATTGTGTCCATTTATTTAGCCAGGTAACCTTGTAGGGATGTGTGTGGGGTATCTTAGTGAGTTTCAAATTTTGGACTACCTCCTCAGAGATGATGTTGTCTATTGAGCCTGAGTAAATAATTACCTTACACATCTTTCCAAGAATTCTACACTTGATCCTAAAATAGAGCATTTCTTTTCTTAGGTTCTTCCTTGACTGATTCTTTGAGTAGGACCCTCCTAAACATGATGTTCTCCACCATTGTTTGAATCTAGACTCACCTCCAAAGATTTGACACTACTCACTTCTTCTTGATCATAAGCTATTTTCTTCTCCACTTGGATTCTTGGCTCAACATTTATACCACCATATCCACCCCCTATGTCCTCTAGAGTCTCTTCCTCTTTCTACCCCTAGGATTAGAGTCTTTCTTCTTTTTATTTTTCTCTTCCACCTTAAGTGCCAATTGAAAGCACTTATGAATAGTAGTAGGAGTCCACAAACTAATCTCTTTTTGAATACTCCATCTCAACCCATCTAAGTACCTTTTCACTCTAATGCTTTCCTCCTCTTGCACCTTGGATCTTAGACATAGTTTTTTGGAATTCTTTTGTATAAGAGGCAAACATTCATTTCCTTATGTCTTAGACTTTTATTTTTCTTGTGTAATTGGATCTCATGATCCTCTGGTAAGTCATTCTCTTTCATTTTTGTCACCATAGCTCTCCAATTAGCTTTTGGCCTCTTCCCTTCTCTTTCCCTATCTTCTTGAAGGAATTTCCACCAAGTTAGGGTTGTTCCCCTTAGTCTTTCTTTAGCAACCTGCACCTTTTGTGCCTCTATAATACCTTCACATTTGAAATGATTCTCCATCCCTTCAATCCATTCCATGACCAATTCATTTTTACCAGTAAATAGGGGTATCCCCTCAAGTGCCTTGCCACCCAATGCTTTGATAACTTTGATTATGGGTTCCTCTGCAATGGACGATTTGGTTCAGGTATATAATCCTCATTCACTTTTTTACCTTTTTCTTCATCAATTTCTAACTTTTCCTTCATCTTGTCAGCTGCCTCTACAACTTCATCAAGTTTTTCCTTCATAGCTTCTAAGGTTTCTTCAAGGAGTCTCTTTTTATCACTTTTTTCTATCACTTCCTCTTTCCAACTTGGCATTTTTCACCATGGTATATTCTCGCACTGATTCACTTCCAAATTCTGACATACACTATACCTTGTCCCAAATCTTTTGGTAGCTCTAATACCAATTTGATGGGGAGGTCTCTTTGGTCTTGGTCCTAGTCTTCCTCTAGGACTTCCACTAGGTCCTTCTCCTAACCTATTTAAGGTTCTTCTAATACCCTAATCCTATGAGGGATTCTTCCACAATAACCTCTCTCTCCAAGACCTCTCTATCAAGTCACCAAATCAAGACTATCTCCTTTTTCCCTTCCATGAACTCATCTTCCTAACTCCATCATCTAATACCTTCAAGTTGAAAATATTTGCAATTGGATAGAAGTTCTCCTAATATCTATTCTTCAATGGGTTTGATGTGATTAGGGCTCCAAACCCCTTGGTTTAGTAGTCAATGTCACCAAGTTAGACTAAAAAAGGCTACAAGCCAATTAGGCCTAATTAGGTCTTTCAACCATACTTTTCAGGCTTTAACTCTTCACCTTCGCACATAAGTGCCTAAGAAAAGTTGATATTAAGACACCCTTTTCAAATATCT
>BSBK01012310.1:25000-130000 GCA_027943335.1 Chamaecyparis obtusa
TAGTCCAATCTTCCCAACCCTTTCAACACTCCTTCAAATCCTCCTAGGTGAAATCTCTAGCCTCTTCCAAAACAACCAAATGCCAATCTCAGAGAATAATGAATCCTCTCCTCACAAATATAATTTTCCTACAAACTTTTCTTCTCAAAATCCACTCCTATCCAACACCCTCTCACATAGGAAATCTTTCCTGTATATAGATTGGATGAGGTGGTTGCATGGGTAATCCAACCAATGAAACCATCCCAACTATAATAGTTATTAGTTAATTAATATAGTTTGTAAAACCATTCCTAAGTAGGGATAAATAAATTTTATTTAATAGAACTATAAATCTATGCATCCTAAATTTAAGGTGGCAGAATAGTTAATATTATTTCTAGGAATAATTTACTAATAACCATGGTAAAAGTATTTACCAAACATATTTCTATTTAAATGAAAGTAACACAATTTAATTAATTTATTATATAGTAATATATATTTATATATGTATTCATAGGCATATGTGTGCACCCATATGCTTATGGTACATATACCAGAAGTAAGACACATTATTTAAATATTATAAATATCCTTATTATAAAATATATCATTTATTCATTCACTTATCCATATTCTTTACGAAATACAATAGTGATATATATATAGTGAAATATACCACTATTATTAAAACATTTATTATTATTATTATCGCCATAGGCATTTTATGAATAAAATAATATCATAGAATTCTTTATTACTATTATTGATATTAAAATCACATCAATAATCTACTAATAAAATTGAACATACTATAAAGACAATTAGAGCCACCATACTCAAAACCTCATTCTCAACGAATGCAAAAGACAAGAAAACATCTTTAGGATCCACAAAACTAACAAAATGAGAGAACACAAAAATACATCATCCATACAAGGGACTGACTCAGGAACTCCCCACCTAAAGATAAAAGGATCAGAGGTAGAGTTCCTTTATGTGGAACCTAGTGATATCTCCATAACAGCAACAATGATCAAGGATTTTGAGGGATCGCGCAGACCTGTGAAGCCATGTGGAGACAATACCCGGTACCTGCAATCCTGCATCACCAAGAAGAGATACATATATACATATAGATATACATACAAATCAAATATATGCAAATAGATGACTAGGATCGATACATCATGTGGACCTCAACTAAGTGAGTAACTATGACTTCATCCTGAGTCATGAAGACACATCAGACAGATATCCATAAAACATAAAACATCATGATAATGGTTAGATTAAAATTCTTGGGTTAGCTCCATAAACATATAAAGATAAATGGTTTTCTAATTTCATAAACATATAAATGATAACCATAAATGAGCATATTAATCATCTGATAAACATATCATCATCCACAAAACATAAATGTAAATGTATAGTTCTAACCATCATAATAGAATGTCCAAATTAGAAAGTCCAAGTATCACCATAGGAGAGGGTATTATAATTAACATATGTTTCATCCATAATAGTAACTTTTGCATGGACCAAGGGACCATTCTGCACAAATTGATTTAGGCAAATTACATTGTAAGTTAATATGAAAAATAAGTATGAATTTGTAATGTCATTGGTTCACTCAAAAGACACGATGGAGAGGCACATCTTGTGTATAGTAGGAGATATAAAGTGGTAGTATTTAGGGAAGGGAATACATATAAGGAAAATATATGAATTATGTTGGAAAGTATTAGGTAAGGTACTAAGAGGTGGGGGTGAATCAGTACCATATAGATTTCACACTTATTCAACTTTCTAAACATAAATTGATAACCAGTAAATTACTTATACCGATAACTATCATTTCTTTTACTAGTAGCTTTAGTAATGTCTAACCAATAACTAGTAACATGTAAATCAAACATACAACTCATAAACATTCAAATAGTTAACACAATATTTTGGTGTCACATAAAACCCTTGGTTAGAGGGAAAAACTATGGTGGGGATGAAACCCACAACTTATCACTACAATAATAAGATTCTTGATTAAGAGATTACATAAATGTCATCTTCTGAATGATTTCACCATGTTAGGAGTATTGAAAGTCCATTTAATGAATACTCTATTAAGAAATTTTATCCCACTTATACAGTGTTCACCCAATTAAAGGATTTACAATAAGTTTGGAAATAGAATTTTTAAGTCTAGTTAGAGACTAGCCAGTTAAGGGATTTCACAATCTTGTTGCTAAACTTGTTAGGAATAAATCAATAATAAATTTGACTTGTAGATACTTTCTGTTGGAAAAATGGCCAGTGCTCCCCTCGGGATTCATGACATGGCTTAACCGCCTCTTATGTCTTCTATAAGTCTAGTGGTTGTATTGGGCATTAATAGGTCAATATTTTGGTGCAACAACAACCACTACTTGTAACAAGTGGTATCGGAGCTTGGTCACAGGTTTGAATCCCCTTAGGTAACGATGAGGGGGAGATTGTTAGAAAAATGGCCAGTGCTCCCCTCGAGATTTGTGACATGGCTTAACTACCTCCTATGTCTTCTATAAGTCTAGTGGTTGTATCGGGCATTAATAGGTCGATCTTTTGGTGCAACAACCACTACTTGTAACACTTTCTCCAAAAGCTTGTCAGATCCGGTTTCGGTATTCCTCTGTTATGATCTCTAATCCTTACACTTCTCTCTGCATCCTCTAAACTATATCTCTAATTGTTTTCTCTTTCACCATCATCATCGCATCATATCACATCACATCTCTTTCTCTTTATCTTTGATCTCTTTTATAATTTCTTGACCTAATTAGGGTTTCTCAATCTCACATAAACATTTTTTCTAATATAATGTCATTCTCATTCGTAACCTTTTATTTTATTTTCAATGCTAACACTTTTCGACAACTCTTCCTTTATATCGATAATACTCTCTTTATGTCGATATCACTTTTTGATAGTATCTTATGTTAATAAGTCTCTCCTTACTTTATTTATATAAAAAATATTATTTCCCAACAATGATAACCTTAGCAAAATCATCATTGATTTCATGTTAATTGCCTATTGAGGATTTTATCAAGTATCAATCTCCCCCTTTGGAATTGATGGAAGAACCTCAAAACCTTTCAATTCATGCTTCATCATTCAATATCTCTCCCTAATAGTTCTTTATAGTGTTTTGGCATACTTAACATTCTATCTCCCCTTCTGATATTCTTTCCTCCTTTGACAAAAATTTCAAAGATGAAAACAAACTTTGTCCTTTGGGTGTCATCTAAATTCTTCTTGCACTAAAATAGTTCTTGATAATTGCAATACTGTGCTACATTGCTTCTTCAAATTTTTTATGGCACTGATATGTTCTTTGACTCTTATTATTCTATCAATTTTGTCTTCATCATCCTTCTTTTCTATTGTACCTAGTAAATCAATCATTTATTTTATCTATTTTTGCATTAAATCCATATTGATATCTATTAGGAATGATTGTTCATTTACTATTTTACCTTTCTCATATAATTCCTTGTACACTTGTGTTGCTTCAATCAATAATTTCTTTAGATTTTTAAGTTTCTCCAATAGTGTTCCTCTTACTTCTGCTAGATTTCCTTCTCTTCTATCAGTATATAGATTATGTTGTATCTTTGCTTCCAATTCTTTTTTTACTTTGTGATCACCTCTTATCATATTCACATAATTTTTCATCTATTCTAAACTTTATTCTTTTGTATCCACTGAAATTTCCAATAGTAAGCTTGAAAATGTTTTGACTAATTTTTTTATAATCTTTTCCCTTTGTTTATCCTTCATTTGTCTTTTGACAATTGTTCTCTCATGGCATTTTTCTGCATATAATATATGTTCCTCATAATGGATCTTTTTAGGATCTCCCTTCAATATTTAAAATTCTGGTCTTTCATCTAAATCTTCTTCTTCTTCAGAATCTAAATCCGAATTTGTTTTCCTCTTTAGGTTTTTTGTTGTTATCATTGTCATATTTTGTAGTGTCCTTTCAATTTGTAATTCCTTAGATTCTGTTGTCTCATCCTTTTCTAAATTAATTAGTTGTTCCTCAATTATTTCTTCTTTTGATATCTCACCAATAGTAGGTACCATATTAGTAGTGTGTCACTTGTACTATATCAGTTCATGTAGTTGTAACTTCTTGCATTTATTCTTCCTCAATTTGTTCAACTTTATTATTACTTGTGTCATCATATAATTCATCTTGTATTTCCATTGGTTGACTCGCTTGTCCTTCTTCAAACCTTATCAAGTTGTCTTCGCTTGTCAAATCTATGTTCTCTTCTTGTTCTAAATTTTGACTAATTTTTAATTTTTGCACTTCTCGTAATTCAGCATTAAAAATTGTTTTCCACATTTTTGGTCCTTCCACTTCGACTTCATTCTATAATACCTCCATTATCTTCATTGTCCTATTCTTTTTAGAAAATTTATTTTCATTTTTCTTCATCAATTTATCAATCTCTTCAACATTTATTTCTTGCTTTGCAAGTATACAAGTTCTTTCTCTTCTTTGCCTCTCCTGTTCTGCAGCTTCATTCCATCTTATGTTGATTTTATCGAGTATCTCCTTAGGAATAATCTACCTTAATTTTCTTGGGAATCTTAAGAACTTATGAAAATGAAATATTAATGCATCTTCTACTATTTTCTTGTCTTCTTCTGACCATGTCCTATATTTGAATTCATGTATTTTATTGATACTTCCATACTCTCTTATTTTATTTTCTATATTTGTAGGTATTCTTGGAATCCTTACTTTTTATGGTTCTAACTCTAATGTAGGTTTATTTTTCTTTCTTCCTATTCATATGCTTCCTTTTAATCTTGATTGACTTCTTGTGTTTCTCCTTTGTGTAGCTTGTGTTGTTCTAGATCTTGTTCTCTTTGTTAGTGGCAATTGTTTAGCTTCATTATTGGTAGCTTGTTTTCATTTATCTATCTTGCTCTTGATTTTTGCATAAGTCTCTGGTACTATATTTGATTTCTATTTTTTAATTGTAATGTTGTTTCCTTCTTTCTCATTCTTCTCAACTGATATCCTCCTTTTATATACTTCTTCACATGTTCTAAACTGCTTAGCTTCCATATCCTTGGGTTAGCTCAAAAGTTTCTCAATACTTGTTATTAGTTCATTCTCTATTGTTTCATATCCAAATAGTTGTAGCCAAAATATATGTGGCTCCATTGCCTTGATTATACAAGAGGGTGTACTAACCAAAAAACATATATCTTTCTTATATTTTTCAATAATATGAGGTGGTAACCGATATCTAGCATACATTTTTCTTTGAAATTATTTAAAATAACTCTACATTACTATGTTGAAATTGCTTCCCAATTATTTAATGAGCTTGTTCATTTGATGTATAACTAGTTCACCTAAATTCCAATTTACTTTACTGATACTAGGAAAATAGTTTTTTATATAGAAAAATATACATACCAATATGTCTCCAAACTTTAATGCTTGTTTCCATATTTTTCTTAAATTCACCATTAGTTGATTTTGCATCATTTTTGCTAAGTCATATATTTTTCCTTCTGTAAAATTTTCATATACAACTTGTAGTTCTCCTACCGATATATTGACTAACTAATTTTCTTGATAGATCTTGTAGCCAATAATCATTTATGCAAAATTCATTTCTTTGTACAAGATATTTCTTACAGCAAAATTTTTATGATCTTTCATATACCTAACTATACCTTCAATTTATGTTTTAAGATCTAGCTCCTTTATGCATTTTCTTCCATTGGATGACAATCATGTGGCTGTACTTATGATTTCTTTAGTTATTTCAAATTTTTTTGTCTCCTTTCAACCAAACATAGTCTTCATGTATTCAAATCAATACACATTTGATCCATTCAACATCAAAGTTCTTTGGCATGTTCATGATGTGTTTTTACCTTTTGATTCCAGATGTCCATGCTCTTCACTTAGCATTACTTCTTCTTTGTATAGTTCTTTGTAGGTTGTTCTTATATCCTCAGCTTAAATTTTAATCTTTTTGAATTGAATAAACGATCTTACATTTTTTGTCAACATGACTCTATGTGGTATTCATGATAGTACTCCAACTCAAGGGTATGTGCAAGATCATGGTAAACCAAAAAGTGGCGATGTGAAAAAGAAGTCCTGATTGGTAGACTCTTTGAAAAACAACTATAACATTCAAACAATATAACATTTTTGAAATCTTAAATATACATCACATTCTATGATTCACCTAATCCAATAATAATAAACAATTCATTCAATTTCATTAAGTTTAGACTAAGTTAAGGTGGTCAGACACGAGAGTTTTTATATTGAGAAAAATTTGTAGAAAAAAAATCATAACTAATTATTTACTTGGAAAAAGAATACAAAAAAATATACATCACATCTGGACATGAGTCTACTACTTTTATATAGAATCTTATAAAAAAACATTATCATTTGATTTTGTTTAATGTGGTCAAATATACACCTAATTGTTATCTTTCTAGTCTTTACTGATAGACTTATTGAAAAATAGCTATGACTTTCAAACTATATTGTTAGAATAATTGAGAAGGGGGGTGAATCAGTTATACACAATCCCAATTCAAAATGTATAATTGAAAACAATTTACTTAAACTTTTGTAGCTCAGTAACATAAAATACTATACTGTTTGTGCTTTTACCGACTACCAGTCAATAACATATAATGATTACCGATCAAATCCAACATGTAATATGTAAAGTATGATAACAAACAATCACTACAATGAACACATAACACAAAAGATTTAACATGGAAACCTTGTGAAGGGAAAAACCACTTGGGACAAGCAACCCAAAAATTGTTCACTCTTCTGAAGTGAGGTCAGTGAAGACCCAACCCTGTTAAAGGTTACAAAACACACTATGAGGTGTGACCTTGTTAGAGGATTTCAGACCAATAGTTATCATCCAACCAACATTCACTTTGGGGTTGACAGGATAACAAATGTACATTCTATGAATGACATTACAAGATTTTCAAGTCCATTCAGTTAAGATATTTCTCTGTTTACAATTGTTAAAATGTAACAGTAGTTGGTCTGATCATAACACAACTTCAATTTTAGATTATGAGATCTATGTTAATCTCATTGAAATCCTCTGATCAATATATCAATTATGTTTCAATCAATATTTAGTAACTTACTATCTCTCAGTAATACCTTTCTGACACTTGATAAACTCTACAGTTTGGTTCTCCTTAACTAGTTTGATCAGGCATACATGAAGCTTGTTCATGCGATAATTCTGTAGTCTCCTTCTCCCGCAATTAGTTTCATAATGAAACCCTAGTCTCTTAAATAGACAAGTAAACTATTTTCTTCTCCTCCATTAGATTCTTTCACTTATTCTCCTTCGTCCATTTTGCTGCTTAGACCTTCCTCAGCTGATGTGTTAGTAACACTTTTAATTCCATCCTTTAGATCTTCCTTGAATTTTGTTAGCCATCGGTCTTCGTAACAAACTTTATCTCCATCTCCTATCATGAGGTACTTTAAATCTCATCAATCCTTATCAGCTAAACTAATCATTTTGTTCCTTTCTCTTGCTCGATTAACAAAGAAATGTGTCAGTGAACACAAGCCCGATTTATACTATGCTCGGTATACACTACACTACATCAATGTATACTATGATGCTTCATCAACCAACCACATTGCCTTGTGTCTTTCAACTCTTTTCCTCATCATATATGAATGCAACATACTCAAGTCAATAACATAAGGTCATAGACTCATCAAAAAGTTATCCAATGTATTCCTTATCCTCATCTGTCATATGCATCTTCCTCATGTAGATATTTATGTTCTTCATCTCTCTTACCCCTTTCTACAGATGTTTAGGTATAGTAACTTACAAGATAAGTGTTGTCAAACTTAGTTGACATCAATGAAAACATATTACTAATTTAATCATATTACATATCTAATCAACAACTCAGTGATCTCTAATCACAGATCTTCAATTAGGTTCTAAATTTTTTGTAGTTCATCAATCTCTCCCTTTGGCATTGATGGAAACTCAAGTAAATGAAATATACCATACACATACCAAACATGTATTCTACAACTCTATAAACAAATGTTGTACAAGCTCTCCCTAGCTTAATATGTTTAATCACTACGTTACTCAACAACATTACAAATGCAACATTCCTTTTACAGATATGATCTTCAATGCTCTCCCTTTCTTTTAGTGTATCTCTCCCTTAGATAGATGTTTTAGTGTTCTCAATGGTTCATATTGTTTCATATTGTTTATCTCTCCCTTTGAATACAATGGAAAAGAAACAAATAGACATACAACTCTATAGTAGCCATGTAAGTCTCTCTTGTCTGATGCATTCTTTGTATCTTTGTATACTGATATGCCAATCTATTCTAGTTCTTCAAACTTTTCACAACCTTAGACATAATCCAAAGTGTGAACTATGTTGCATCAACATGAATGCTCTTCTAATAAGATTAGGTTGATGCAACATCTAGATCACATTAGTGATCAGTAGATAGGGGACGGACTCCAAGTCTAGTCCTCAAGTGTTCAAATGGATCCTTCAGTAGAGGCTTTGTAAATATGTAAGTTGTTCTTTAGATGTAACAAATTTTAGCTCCACTTGCTTCTCCTATACTTGTTCTCTTTAGTAGTGATACTTAATAGATATATGCTTTGTTTTAGAGTGCATCATTGGATTCTTTGAAAATTTTATTGCATTGGTGTTGTCACAATATATAATCATTGGCTTAATGATCACCTCATTCGTACCTTCCAGTACTTTATTAATATATGCAATATTTGAATAGTTTTTAGCAGCATCAACATACTCTACTTCGGCTGTAGACTAAGAAATGCTAGCCTGCTTCTTACTCGTCCATGTAACAAGTCTTTCACCAAAAGAAAATGCTCCTCTGGTGGTGCTTTTTTTGTCATCCACATTTCTAGCCCAATCAGCATTGGTATAGACTTTGAGTTCAAATTTTCCTTCCTTAGGATACCATAATCCATAATCTTCTATTTTCTTCAGGTATCTTAAGATTCTCTTTGTAGCAACCATGTGTGACTCCCTAGGATTTGCGAAAAATCTTGCAACAATTCCCACAACATGTGCTATGTCTGGTCTACTATGAACTACATAATTTAATTTACCAATCATAGATTAGTATAGTATCTGGTTCACCTCTGTAGTTTCATCTTCTTTAGTCAATTTACATCTAGTAGCCATCAGTGTTCCAATAGGTTTAGCATCTTACATACCAAATGTTCTTAGTATTTCCTTGATATATTTGGATTGTGTGATGACTATCCCATCACTCTGTTGAATCACGTGTAGTCCTAGAAAGAACTTAATCTCTGCAAACATAGACATTTCAAACTCTTTTCTCATCTCATCAGAAAAGGATTTACATATGTGATCTTGACCTCCAAAGATCTAATATCATCCACAAATATTTCAGCAATAAGAATAGTATCATCAGTATCTCCTTTCATGTACAAATTGTTGTTCTCAGTAGTTCTAACAAATCCAATACTTAACAATCAAGTATGGAACCTTTCATACCAGGCTCTATGTGCTTTCTTCAAACCATATAAAGATTTATGTAATCTACATACCATATCTTTCTTGTATGGATCAACGAACCCTTTTGGTTGTTGTATGTAGACTTCTTCTTCAAGTATCTCGTTCAAAAATGTCGACTTAACATCCATTTGATAAACTTTGAACTTTTTGTGTGCAGCATATGCAAGTAACATTTTGTCTCCTTCTAATCTAGCAACAGGTGCAAATGTTTCACCATAATCAATTCCTTCCTCCTGTGCATATCCCTTGCATACTAATCTAGCTTTATTTCTTGTTACCTCTCCATTTTCATTCAGTTTGTTTCTGAATATCCACTGAGTATCGATAACATTCTTATCTTTAGGTCTAGGTATCGAGGTCTAGGTTTTTTTCTTCTCTATCTATTATATTTCCTCTTTCATTGCATTAACCCATTCATCATTTTCTAATGCAACTTTTATATTCTTCGGTTCATATTCACAAACTAGACATATACCTTGTCTTGTCTTACTCCTTGTTTGTATGCCAGCTTGTCTGTCTCCAATTATTTGTGTCTCAAGATGATGTCTTCTAAAAAATCTCACTAGTACTTGATCTCTTCTTTCTTATTCATCCTATGAAAGTTCATTTTCTTTCTCGGTAGGTCCTTCCTACTCGTCAGTTTCTCTTTCCTGTTCCTCTGTATTGTTTTTCTGCTGACCGGTTGTCATAGTCTGCAGCTTTGATAGATTTTTTGGTTGTTCAATGTAAGTGAATCTAACATAGTCTTCTAGTTCCTTTCTGATTTCCTCTTCATTCTTATCATCAAACTCATCAACTCAAACATTAGTACTTTCAATCATTTTATTAGTAACTCTATTCAGACACTTGTATGCTTTACTTTTACTGGAATATCCTAGAAATATCCCTTCATCACCTTTTGAGTCAAACTTTCCATTTATTTCATCTTTTAAAATAAAAAATTTGCTTCCAAAAATCCTGAAATAACTTACAATGGGTTTGTGTCTAAACCATAACTCATAGGGTGTCTTATTAGTGTCCTTCTTTAGTTGTACTTGGTTCAGAACATAAACAATTGCGCTGACAACTTCTTTTCCAGTATGTCTGAGCAACATTATTTTCTATCATTAATGTCCTTGCATAGTCAACAATTGACCTATTCCTCCTTTCAGCAATGCCATTCAGCTGAGGTGTCCTTGGTGCAGAGACGTATCTTTTAATACCATGGTAAAAGTGGGACAAACTAAGTGGGTCCAGTCGGAAGGGGTCCAGTTGGAACTATGTGGCACCATCTAGGTGCTAGATGGCGTCTATGTGGCGAGGGGGGGGGTGGGTCTGGCTGGACCCCTTTTGATCGGACCGCTTTTGGCCGAACCCCCAAAAGTCTATAAAAGAAAAAAATGTGGCCTGCGCGGGTCATTTTCATTCAACAGTTTCAAGCTTGTGAGGAGAGCTATAGGGGAGTTCCAGCCAGAAGGGGTAGGGACTTTTTTTTTTTTTAATTTAAATTTTTTTAAATGTTTTTTTTAGTTGTTTCTTTTATTTAGTATTAAATAATTGTATTTTAATTAAAAATCTTTATTTAATAGTTGTTTTTTATTTAATTAATAGAAGATAGTTGTAATTTAAACAGAAATATTTTAATTTAATTGTTGTTCTTGTTTATTTAGTTTTATTGTTTTTAATTGTAGAAATAAAATAATATGATTTTAAGTAGATTGAGTTATGTAAAATTAACATAATCTTTTTTTTTTAGTTAATTAAATGTGTTAGTTATTTAATTAATTTAATTTTGTTAGATATGTTTTAAAATATTTTAATTTAGTTTTGTTAGATATGTTTTAATTCAATTTTGTTAGAAAGTTCCATCTAAACCAATTAAGACCTAATACCTAACCAATTAAGACCTAACAAGTGACTAATATTTAACCAATTAAGACCTATTAATTGACCAATTAAGACTTAACATGTGACTAATATGACTAATAACACCTAAATTTATTAATACGACCTAATAAGACCTGATGCCTACTTTAATAAGACCTAATAGTCCACCCTTAAGAACTAATAGGATGTATACTTAACATGCATGTTTAAATTTGTAGTTTATGTATGCACGTTTAAATTTGTACCATGTATGTTTCTTAAATTTCTAGTTCATCTATGCATGTAACATGTATGTTTCTTAAATTTCTAACAGGTGACTAATATGACCAATTAAGATAGATCTAACATAAGATTTAATAAGATTAATACCACATAAACAACATAAACAAAAATTCTAGAAATCAATTAAGACCTATTAAACTCTAACACTAGAAACTAACATAAACAAAAATTCCATCTAAACCAATTAAGATCTAATACCTAACCAATGAAGACCTAACAAGTGACTAATATTTAACCAATTAAGGCCTATTAATTAACTAGAGTTAAAATTTAACATGTGACTAATATGACTACTAACACCTAAATTGATTAATATGACCTAATAAGACCTAATAACTACTTTAATAAGAACTAATAGTCCACCCTTAATAACTAATAGGACCTATACTTAACATGTATGTTTAAATTTGTAGTTCATGTATGCATGTTTAAATTTGTAACATGTATGTTTCTTAAATTTCTAACATGTGAGTAATATGACCAATTAAGACAGACCTAGCATGATTAATATGACCCCTTAAGACTTAATAGGATTAATACCACATAAAAAATATAAACAAAAATTTTAGAAACCAATTTGTTAGGCCATTTTCGTGTCAATGCAAAAATCCTATGAAAATGGCCTATTCCCTGCAAGGTCTTGAGAAAGTTGCCTGGCCCTGCCTGCAGGCTTGTTTTATTATGTGAAGGAGATCCACAATGTTTTATGGCTTGTGCCCTTAGCCCTAGTGTTGGTGTAATTAATTATTCCTAATTACACTTTACTTAATCTTACTTAGGTTAATGCATTGCATAGCAAGTTGTGATTGAGACACCTACGAGTGTGCACATCTATTAAGCACATGGTGTAGGAGAAATTCCACTTTTGGTGTGATAGTTGTCATCACATACCTTGTTGTGTGTGAGATCCAACTTTCATGCTCTTATCACATTATCATCCTAATCCAATGCACATACTTTATTGCATATTAGATGATGATCCACATTTGGTGGACATGTGATTACACCTAGCATAGGTGATAGCTTATCAGCACCTTATCATTGTCTCTTATTGCCATTCCTATATAAGGAGGCCTACTATGTAATCATTTCATAGATGAACATTGAGCATTGAGCATTCATCAATTCAATCAAGGTGAATTAATTGGATCTATTCAATCCATCCTTGCATTCATATTATCTCTTTTGTGCTTTTCTTCAATCTCTAGATCCTTGGTTCAATATTTGCTATTTACAAATTGTTACACCTAGTTTATTTTCCATGTCACCATCCTCTAGTTTTGATCGCATGTGCTAAATCACAAAAACCAGGGAGTTATTCAAGTTTTAAGGTCTCCTAGAAATAGTTTATTCATATCAGGTGGTGTCAAAACTATTTAAGCATTAAATCCTTGATGTTTGCACATTCCTCTCCTGCCTTTTGGTTTTAAGTGAAAACCCTCATTATTTTCAACCTTTCACCTTTTTGCAGCTAATCTTTGATGTTGACATTACCTATGTGTGCTACTGCGATTGTGTGTGACCCAGTTCTTCATTGTGTTTGGTCACCTAATCTCTAGTTTCCATGGTGGTTTGGTCATGTGGCAAGGTGTGGTTTGATTAAATCAATGGTTGTCGCATGATCATAAGGATTATTCTTTCCCTTTGTGATCATGTGACCACTGTCTGATTTTATTGCCGATGTCATGGTGGGTCCATTGTCAGATTTGTTGCAGGCATGCACATTTTTCATTGGTCGGTGAGCAGTGACATTGAAGTTCTCAGTGGGGCCGAGGGTTGTAGTATGTTTAAAGGGGCATCAGTTGTCAGTTGATCTAATGGTTGTCATTTTTCCATGAAGGAGAAGTGCTCAATGGTTACTCGTGGTGGAAACACAACAGTCGTTGATCTTATCTTTAGTGAGGCCCGATGGTGCGGTGGCTCCAGTTGTTAGGTCTTCCTGACATGTTTAATTTCTGATTGGTTGTGCTCGGTGGTGAAGTGGTTTTTCTTAATGGGGCTAGTGTTTTCAATGTCTAGGTGAGTTGAAATTTTGGCTATGATCTGTGGTTGTCACATGATCAAAAGGCTTGGTCCTTTTCTTTGCGATTATGCAACAACTATCTAATGGTGTGGTAAGTAAGGCAATGGGTCCAAGGTCCCAGCCATGCTGAGGTGCTTGATTTCTATTGGTTTCCAAGGTGGTGCTATGGTTGTGGAATTTTCATGGGCTTGTTGACCATTGTGTCAAATTATATGGACCGCTCGACCTACCAAGAAAATGTAATATCGACAGTCATGTTTTACTGTTGACTGGTTAGCCGTTGCAGCTAAATTTTAAATCTTTCCCAAAGCGTTTCTTGCCAGTATTTTCATAGTGAGTCGTATGTGAAAAAATGGGTTTCTTAGAATTGATTTCTCTAGGATAGTTGTAGTTGCGATGATGATGAGGAAGATATGGGTGGCTGCCTTGATCCAATTTTGCTTCCTAGGATGCTATGCTAGTTTTAATGTGGTGGCCTATTTCTCTTTGTAGGTGGCTAGGGTTTGGTGTGTCAGTGACCTCTGTGTACATGCACTAATACATTTGGGGTGAAATTGCGATGACAATTTGTGATGGTAGGAAAATGTTATATGTTTTTGGTGGTTTTTTTTCAATTATAACCCGACAACGTCGTAATTGCGACGTTAGCGGGATATAAGAAAAAAAAAAAAAAAACATTGGTCATTTCTATGTTCAATAGCACCGAGAGGGATTTTTGCATCTATTGGATAATTTGTATGTTGGACAAGGAGATCTCTGCGGCCAAGCATCTTTGCGGCAAAAGGCATTGTACATTCAGAATCCAAAAGGTTGAGAAAGGTATGATTTTAAACTTCACTTCCTCCTCCTTTTGTGTCGCCCTCTCTTCCCTTTATCATGTGCTCAGGTACTTCAGGCATCACTTCTGTATTGTACACTAATTTGTATCAGTGCCTCCATTAAATGGAACACTACCCCTTAAACTCTTGATAGCACTGATAGGTGAAAGCTTTGTTGTATTATTGTCATACATTATTCTTTATATTTATAGGTCATAAGACCGATCATTAACATTGTGCTTCATGGAGATTCTAAAAATGCCTTGGACTGTGCTTTCAAATGATATAGTCACGAGCCTAGCTAGGGTTTACAAATATCATTTAAAAACCTAAACATTCCTCTGACGATGTCCTTCATTTCAACAAAGCACTCAACACAGTGCATAAATCTGAAAATGCCTTGTAGAAGGCTCTCAAGACTGCACTGAGTCTTTTGATAAATCTACATGTTTTTCACTGGGGTGAACTATTACCATTTTAGTTACGATGACAATTCGATGGTTCTGCATGACTTTGTATGAAGTGTTTAAGCTGTACAAGTACAAAAGTTATAGAATGGTTCTTGAGAATTTCAGGATATTCTAAAGTTAACCAACCAGGGCATGTCACGATATCCACTATATAAAAGTGCACTAAAAAATAGTAGTGTTTAAAAATTATGTTATGATTTTTTAATTAAAAATTCTTGTAACTATCAATACACCAAATCATTTTTTATGATCAGTTAAAGCTGTAGAAGTTCAGTAGCTAATAGAACGAGGGTTGAGCATTTTTGGACGAGATATTCTAAAATTACATATTTGGTTTGATAAATATACCTTCTAATTTTTGTTGAAATTTCACACCAAGGAAATAATGCATGGGTCCTATATTTGACATTTCATATTTTTGTTTCATTTCTTTCTCCATGAGAGCTTTGTTGTTACCTATATAAATAAGATCATCGACGTAAAGGAAACCAATGAGAATATCATAATCAATATGTTGAACATATGAGGTTGGCTCTTAGTTTCATCTACTAAATCTCTTCTTCAAGAAATAACTGCTAATCCTTGTATACTAGGCACTGGGAGCTTGCTTCAACCCATAAAGTGTTTTTTCTAAAAACTTGTAAACTAATTGTTCTTTGCCTAGAATTTCATAGCCCATAGGTTGTTGAATGTTCCACATAGACATCCTTATCTGTATAACTATTAAGGAAGATAGATTTTACATTTATCTGAGATACTAGCCACTTGTATTGTGTAGCAATAGCCAATATAATCTTGATTGTATCAAGTCCAGAAATTGTAGCAAAAGTTTTTGTAAATTGCTTGAGGTGTTTGGGTATGTGCAAGATTATGAGGGGCCAAAAAGTGGTGATGTCAATTCAAAACTTTGACAATGTAGCTAACGACTTTTTTTTCACCTGAATTTGATAAAACGAAAAGGGTATCTTAAGGATATTATTAGCTTTCTATCAATATAATTGCTATCAAATTTTGAATTCGGTAAGTAATTATTAGTTATTTTCTAATTGAGCTAGCTCTAAAGTGTTGATTTATATACTGATTGAAAAATGACTATAACTTTTAGACGGTATAACATTTTTGAAATCTGAAAAATGTGTCACATTCTATGCTTCACCTACTATAAGGAAAAAAGAAAAAGTTTTGAATTTTGTAAAGTTTTGAATGAGTTAACGTGGTCAGACATAGGATTTTTTTTGTTTTGAAAACAACTCAATAAGTGCTTGCGCATGGGATGCAAATTGTTTGCTGTTTCTATCAATGATTTTGATGAACCCGTTTCTTCTAGTACCAACTTGGATCATCTAGTTTTGAAGGAGTTTTCAGATATCTTTGTTACTGAGATTCTGAGAATCCCTCCTAAAAGAGAAATTGATTTTAGGATTGATCTTTTGTCTGGTACTGAGCCTATTTCTAAGACTCCTTACCGTATGACCACTCAAGAGTTAGTGGAACTGAAGGTTCAACTTAAGGAATTGCTAGAAAAAGGGCTCATAAGACCTAGTGTCTCACCTTGGGGAGCATCTGTCATCTTTGTCAAAAAAAAGGATGGTTCTCTAAGGCTGTGCATAGACTTCAGGCAACTGAATAAAGTGACCATCAGAAATAGATATCCTTTGCCTCACATCGATGACTTGTTTGATCAAGTGAAGGGTGCTAAGGTGTTTTCCAAAATTGATCTCAAATCTGGATACCATCAACTAAGGATTCAAGAAGCTGATATCCACAAGACAACTTTTTGTACCAGATACGAACATTATGAATTCACAGTAGTACCTTTTGGACTATCAAATGCACCATCAGTTTTCATGAGCCTAATGCATGGTGTATTCAGGGCTTTCCTTGACAAGTTTGTCATGGTATTTCTAGATGACATCCTTGGGTATTCAGATTCCTTTGAAGAGCATGAGCAGCATTTGAGACTAGTTTTTGAATGTCTTCGCAGGAACCAGCTTTTTGCCAATCTCGAGAAGTGTGAGTTTTTCAAAATTGACATTTGTTATCTTGGTCATATTATCATAGGAGAGGGTATAGCTATGGATCTGGCCAAGATTAGGGTGATTGTTGAATGGCCAGTGCCTACCAATGTCTCAGAAGTGCGAAGTTTCATGGGATTAGCTAGCTACTATAGAAGATTTGTATCTAAATTCTCTTGAATAGCTCATCCCATCACATCACTTCTGAGAAAGGGAAAGAAATTCATTTGGATAGAGGAATGCGAAGCAACATTTCAGTGTCTCAAGGAATGCTTAACTAGTGCTCCAGTGTTAGCAGTACCTAATCCATCTAAGGCATTTGTTGTTTGTACGGATGCATCATTAGATGGAATAGGAGCAATGTTGATGCAGGATGGTAGAGTCATTGCTTTCGAATCCAAGAAATTAAAGAATCATGAAGTCAACTATCCTACGCATGATTTGGAGCTTGCAGCTATAATGCATGCATTGACCAAATGGAGACATTTCTTATTGGGTCAACATTTTGAGTTCCATACAGATCATAGAAGTCTTCAGTATTTATTCACACAACCTAATCTTAATGCTCGTTAGCACAGATGGATGGAGTTTCTGTGTGAATATGACTTTGAAGTGAAGTACGTGCAGGGTAAGGAAAATAAAGTGGCTGATGCACTTAGTAGAAGACGTTATGAACTTTCTTCTTTAACCCTCATAGTGGATCTTAAGGATAGAATACTTCAAAACTTATCTTCGGATCCTTGGTTCTTAGATGTCAAAGTAGTGATTGATAGTGGCAGTCTTTTAGAGGGTTGCTTTGAGGGCTACTCTATTAGCACTAATTGACTCATGAGGTACCGAGGTAGTGTTTATGTGCCAGAGAATGGGGATCTTTGAAATTTGGTTATGATTGAAGCACATAAGGCACCCTATTCAGCGCACCCTGGTGTGAAGAAGATGCATGCCAATCTCAGACAATACCATTACTAGCCAGGTATGAAGAGGGATATTGCAGACTTTGTGGCTAGGTGTTTGGAATGTCAGAGAGTGAAGGCGAAGCATCAACATCTAGTAGGTTTGTTGCAATCTCACAGTGTACCGGAGTGGAAATGGGATACTATATCCATTGACTTCATAGTGGGGTTACCACTTTTAGCCAGGCATCATGATGCAATTATGGTTGTAGTTCATCGGTTAACTAAAGTTGCTCATTTCATTCCAGTAAGGTCTTCTTACAATGCTGCATACATAGCATGGATATACATGGAGCAAGTTGTCTGGTTACATGGAATTCCTAAGAAGATCATATCTGATAGGGATTCAGTTTTTACCTCTTCACTTTGGAGATCTATGCAGAAAGAATTGGGTACTCAGCTAAATTTTAGTTCAGCATATCATCCCAAGACTGACGGACAGACTGAGCGTGTTAATCAGATATTAGAAGACATTCTTAGGATGTACGTTATGGATAGACAAAGTAAGTGGGAGGACTATCTTCACCTTGTTGAGTTCGCATATAACAATGGTTATCATAGCTCTATTGGTATGGCTCCTTTTCAGGCTCTATATGGGAGACCATGTAGAACACCCTTGATCTCAGATAATCTTGAGGATAGAATTATTCTAGGTCCTGAGATGCTTCAAGACTTGGAGCAACAGGTAAAATGTGTCAGAGAGCATCTTTCTAGAGCTTAGGACAGGTAGAAAAAGTATGCTGATCAACATAGGATTGAGCATCAATTTGAGGTTGGAGACAAGGTATTTCTTCAAGTTAGGCCTCGAAAGAGTCCTATTAGGTATGGTAAGGGATCTAAACTGTCTCCACAGTTTGTGGGACCATTTGAGATCTTGAAGCGTGTTGGTCTAGTTGCTTACAGACTTGCTTTGCCTCCCAGTCTTTCACGGATCCATGATGTATTCCATGTATCTATATTGAGGAAGTATATTCCTAACATTGCTCACATTCTAAATTGGAATGATTTACAGGTGGTAGATGGTCAATTGATGCTGGAACCAGTGCAAATTATCCAACAAAGAGAACTAAACCTCAGAGGTCACAAGGTAGAGCAGGTAAAAGTGTTATGGGATCTCAGTGATGATACATCTGTTACATGGGAAGATGCAATAGTAATGAAAGTAGCACATCCTAACTTGTTTACAGGCTTCCAGGAGTAAGCCTAGGTTGGTGGGGGAGGGTGTCATGCCCCTATCTGCTTCTAGCTTGGATTTTCTTTTATTCTGCATCTTTATTTAGTTTTGCTAGGATGGATTTATGTCTTCGTTTGGATTTCATATGTTCAGACTCTTTTAGTTAGAAGTGGATTATAACTTTGTTTTAACTTTGATTTATATCTTAGACAGATTCGGGATATTTAGTTTGGCTATTAATTGTTAATTTTGGTTAGACTATGACATTGGATTTAATTTAATATCTACAGACACTGTCTTTTCTATATTATCCAGTTCTCTGTTGACTTTGGTACTTGGAAATTAGTGTTACTTGGAAGAAGGATGAGGAATTCTTATTCTACAATTAAGTTTTCTTTAATGAGAATTTCGATGTTATTTTGGTCTATTATTATGAAGGAAAATATGTTTAATTTTATGTTTAATGCTAGTGTATAAATAATTTTATTATGTTAGCATTTATTTAGTGAAAATTGAAATTTAAATGGATATTAATAAGTCTATTATGTTAGAATGAGTTAGTGGGAAGATATGTGTTAAATTGGAAGGGGGATTAATAATATCCTAACATTATTGTATTATGGTTAGAAAAGTTAAGATTAGTGAATTATTTAACACTGGTTATGGCTTGAGATTCTCCCTATGTTGTCGTGAACTGGGATTAATGTGGCTATGTTATTACATGTTCACTGTGCCAAGTTATTTGTTTTTGCTATGTTCGTATGTTAGTGGGAATTGGTTATTATTTGCACATGTGAATTACTCCGAGCATGGGTAAGTGGGAGTTCTCAGTAAGTATGAGTACTGCAGTAACAGCTGTCACTGTGTTAAGTAAAGGTGGCAATGAAAGATTAGTTTGGGCCTTAATGCAGCTACGACATGTTTGTGGGAATTCAATGACTCCAGTTCACTGTCGGTCATTTTCTTTGGCAAGGTTTTGTTTCTCTGTTGTGGTAATGGGTTTGAGGCCTGGAAAGGTTGCTGAAATGGAGTCATTCTATTCAGATTGGAGAGGAATATGGTTGTTTATTTGTGCATTATTAATGGCATTTTCCATTTTTGCATTTCACGGTTCTATTGCTAGTTTTCAAGCTATATTTTGGAGGCATTATTTGGGTTTTGGTGCTTATGAAACGAGCTCTATCACGGGGTGCTCAGTTTCATTGCTTGATTCTTGGTCTTTCTTAGTGGGTTTAGCTTTGCTAAGCAAGGATTTGGTTTTGGTGTAGCTCACGAGTTGGGAGCGAGATCTTTGGCTTCAACTTCGAGTTCAGAACACCCCACTCTGTTATTAAGGCAGGGGCATTCTCTAACTCTACTCTTGCTATCTTTATGAATTTGGTTATAAAATTCATTTAAATGGTTTAAATTCTGATTATGCAATGTGATTAAATGTTCTTGTATACTGTAGAAATGTTTTTCATTATGTGTGTGGTTTTGCACATTTCAGTGTTATGTTCACTATTAGATAAATTGGTATTTCGGTTGTGTGTTTTGGTTCAGTCGATTAGATTATGATTTTTGAGTTTGTCAAAATGGTGATACTGGGGGTTTGTGTGTTTCCCTATTTCATGTTTCTTGTCGTGATCTTAAGAAGTGGGAACATCAATGTATTGTGTAAGGAAGTAGCTATGGAGAGGGAAGATTGTGAAGTGTAGCCTCTCTACTACTAGTTCTTTTAATGAGCTTTGGGAATGTTATTTTGAATGAGATTAGTTTGTTCTGGTGTTGTTATTGGTCTTGTCACCAGGTATTTGGGTTTGAGTATTCTGGTTATATGGCATTCTCTAAATGGTATAGTTATCGGGTTCAGAGGTTCCTAGGTTAGAATGAGTGTGTAACCATAGTGAGAAGTTTTCTTGGCAATGTTGGAATATTGAGTGAATTCGTAGTTTGTACCCAATTTCATATTGTTTAGTTGATAGTTATTTTGTTTAGTAACACAACTAATGTTCATTGTGATACCACTGTTAGAATGTTGTAGATGACTTTCTTGTCTTGTCGAGCATTGGTATAGGGATGTTTTGTTAAGTCGTGGTTAGAGATTCTGTAGAATTCTTCTCTCAATCTAAATAGCTTGTAGTATTGGGCTCGAGAATTGGAGATTCAGTTACCATGAGGTTTTGTAGAGGACAGTCATCACGTGGGTATGTATCGGTCACTGGTGTTAGTGGTTAATATGAATGTTCTTAGTTCTGTGTTCTAGATGGAGGTAATTAGGTTTCGGTTACTATTACTATAGCTATTGTTTATGAGGACTATTGGGTCTGTTGCTAAGTTCTGTAAGGTATCAAGTTCTTTTGGATGTTCAAGCTGTAGCAGGAAAAAGAACATGGTATTGTTTCTTGGTGCTATGGTATTCTCGGTTGATGTGGGGTTTATTATGGAAATCTTTGTTGTCACATTATTCTTTAGTAGATTCAATTTTGACTGTGGTCTGAAGGCTTTTTGATGGCTACTATGGCAGAATACTTGTTGTCTATGGAATTTTGGAGTGGTATCAGTATCTGATACTTTATATTTAGGTTGGGAATATTTGATTTCATGTTTTTTGATTGTATTACAACTTTGATATAGTTCTCTATACTCTAAATTAATGCAATGGTACACACACACACACACACACACACACACACATATATATATATATATATATATATATATATATATATATATATATATATATATATATATATATATATATATATATATATATATATATATATATATATATATATATATATATATATATATATATATATATATATATATATATATCTATATATATATATCTATATATATATATATCTATATATATATATATATCTATATATATATATATATCTATATATATATATATATATATATATATATATATATATATATATTTATATACTTATAGGAACATATATGTATATATGTATATACACGTACCCTGAGTGTATATACATATGTATATATATGTGTGTGAGCCTATAAGTATGCGCATACATATATATATATATATATATAATTGTAGGAATGTATATGTATATATGTATATACACATATCGTGAGTGTATTTACATATGTACATATATGTGTTTATGCCTACAAGTATGTACAAAGGTGATTTGGTAATAGAGATAACAGAATTGATCAAGTGTTTTTTTATACGGGTGGTAATTATCTAGTTAATGTGTAATTCTCCATTATTCTTTGGTATTTAAGTTGATCGTTAACTTTCTATGGATTCACAAAAAAACTCTGTTAGTTAGAATGTGACCGTAGAATGGAATAGAATCTTAGGTATTATTGTATCGAATAGTTGACAATAGAATTGGATGTTCCACTTTTCTGTTATTAAAATTGCAATTAGATATTAGGAATTGGATATTAATTTTTCTTAAGTTATTCTTTGAGTGATGAAAAGAAGATGCTTGCTGTGGCTATTTTTTGAAAGTGGTTTCATAGATGTATGTGGAAATTTTAAATGGTTGTTTTTAGTATTATGGATTCAGTTGTTAAGTATACATTATTAGTTGAATTGGTTATTCAGTTTTTTACTATGGTTAGCTATTTTGGTAGTATGAAGTGTTTTAAGATAATGCAAGTGTGATCCTTAGTATGGGGAAACTGACTTTTGTCTAGAGCCTGAAGGTGAAAGAATATCTGTCAGTTAATTACTAAGTGATAATTTAATAATTCATGGGCTATGGGTTTCATTTAAAAAGATAAAATATGTTGCCCTGATTACTTGCACATGTTGGTGAAGTAAGGGAATGGTTTTACCTTATTGCTTGGAAAGAATAAGGCTGGCATAATGAATTCTTTGAGTTTCCTATTGGTTACTGATCAATGATTCTTATGTAGATACCCTAAGCTAGTGGATCATCACCTTGTCATTTTCTTTGCGAGTTTATTTCTGTTGATTAGAAATGAAATGCTTCTTGTAATGATGAAATATGTCTATTTTTATCTGCATGGATCAGATTATTTTGTTAAGGTTTTTAACCAGTTTGATGCAGATGCTTGGAGGTATTACATTATTTTAGTTCTTTTGACTAAGCCTTGTTTGTTGTGGTTGTTTTATATCTTGGTGTTTTCAGGTTTCTAGATGAGGAAAACTATGTTTTTGGGGGAATGGTTGACTGCTGTAAAGATTTATGGGAAATAGATTATTACCTGGTTACTTGTTATCAGAATAGTGCTTAGGATATCTAGGATCAATTAGATGTATTTTGGAACTTTTAGTATGTTATATATTTAATGTTGGGTATATTGATATACTCTCATGTAATAGATTACATTGGATATGTAAATAACTGATTATGTCAATTGATTTGTAATTCGGTGTTATGTTGTACCTTGTTAATAAAAAAAAAATTATTGTGGTTGTTATTTTTATTTGGTTAGTATTATATGGGGTGTTACATGGCCCTCATGATCTTGCACATACCCGTTTGTGCAAATCCTTTGGTGACTAGTCTAGCCTTGTGTCATTCTATTGAACCATCAACATGATATTTCACCTTATAAATCCATTTGACATGAATCACTTGTTTATCTTTGGGAAGTTGCAAATAATTTCCATGTTTTATTTTTATTAATGGAATTCATCTCATCATTCATAGAATTAATCCATACTTTTCCTTGGACTACTTTTTCATACATAGAGGGTTCCACTTGAATTGTCCTAAACAAAGAAAAATTAATGATTGGTTTTATATTGTAGTCCTATGATAAATGTCAAATAGTCTTTGTGCATTTCTTGAAGAGCTTGGAGTTTATGCTTAGTGCAAATTATCATCAAAATTTGTGCTACAAGAAGAACTTGGTGGACTAGAACTTGAGTTCCTATTAGAGCTTGAACTTCCACTTGAGCTTGTGGGGAGGAGGAACACTGTCATCTTCAATGCCCATGATTATTAGTATATTTTTCTATACACCATTTTTCCATTGACAGACTCTCCCTTCATCAAAAACATTTTTTGTGCTAGGATTATAGCACCTGTACCCTTTAGTTGCATTGGAATATCCCACAAGGATACAAAGTTGGGATTTTGTATCCAACTTCGTCTGCCTTTGAATTGGAATATGAATAAATGCTAGACAACCAAATACATGAAAATGAGCTACAAAAGTATTATGACTACTTTGAGTTTCCTTTGAGTGATGTTCTTGATTGATTTTGTGGGATCTCAATTCAAAATATATACTATTGTTGCCACAACCCCCTAATAACTATTTGGAAGACATTTTGATTGCAACATACTTCATGCCATTTTCATAATGGTACCGTTCTTTCTTTTTCCATTACCATTTTTTTGGGAGTATAAGCCACAGTAAATTCTCTTTATGACATAGTTGTTGCAAAACAAAAAAACTCTTTGGAAGTAAATTCTCCCTTTCTACTTGTTTGAGTATTTTGAGATAATACCCAATTTTCTTTTCAAGCATAGCTTTATAATTCTTGAAGCATTGAAAAGCCTTAGATATCTGCATAAGAAAATAAACCAACGTGTGGCAAGGAAATCATCAATAAAAGTTAAAAAATAAATATCCTTACCCAATTTCTCCTCTTGCATATCACCACAAATGTCAACACACAAGCTCTATTGGAGATATTGCCCTCCATGATTTGTTCACTGAAAAATTATCATGATGGTGCTTGTGCACACCTTGAACAAATTTCTTCTTTGGATTGAATTGTAGGAAGTCCTCTAACCATATTCTTCTTGTGAAGCAAACTTAATCCTTGAAATTTAAAATGACCGTATTGTTGGTTCCATAACCACGAATCATCTGTTATTACCATGAATGCATGCATCTTAGTGGAAACCAATGGGAGAGGAAATAATATATTCTCTATCATACAAGATTTTTCTACAAGTGATATTTATCTGATTTATTAAATATCTTGTTGTGGTTATCTTCAAATTCACTTTTGTAATTTTATGCTACTAGCTGCCCAATATTCAAAAGATGATGTTTTAGTTTTGGCACAAGTATCATGTATATAATAATTTCTCCTTGCTTAGTCTTCACTGCAAGGGTACTTTTACCCATTACATCATTTTATTTATCATCACTAAATTTAAGTTAGACTTCTTATGAATCATCAAATTTGACAAAGAGGGTATATTTACTTTTCATATGATTTGAATAGCTGCTATTTAGGAACCACATATTCTTTTGGTGTTCTTTTGTCAAAATGCACGCAAAGAATGTAGAGTACTTTTCATCTTTGGAAGACTTTAATTAATTGTCTTTCGACTTATTCAAGTCAATCTTTTTTCCCTTCGTGTCCACATTGTTTAGAACACTTGCATTGAATGATTCAGTGATCCACTTCCTATTCCTTGTTCTCTACCATGTCCTCTATTAGCTAAAATTTCCTTGGAATTTATTTGGGCGAGGAAGAGTCTTTGGAGAGTTTCTTCAATTTTTGTAGGAGATTGGAAAGCTTGCACCAAGATTTCTATAGAACATTGCATATACTTCTCATGAGATTGTAAAGAACTTATCTATTCTGCCACTTTGAATGTGGTTAGATCATTCCTTTCTTCAATGCCTATCACCATTGAATAATAGTGAGGAGGAAGAGATCAATATGCATCCTCCTCACTTTGCCTTTTTTAAATAGAAATTTCATCCAAAAGATATAAATCGTGGGAGAGTTTCTTCAATTTTTGTAGGAGATTGGAAAGCTTGCACCAAGCTTTCTGTAGAACATTGCATATACTTCTCATGCGATTGTAAAGAACTTATCTATTCTACCACTTTGAATGTGGTTAGATCATTCCTTTCTTCAATGGCTATCACCACTGATTAAAAGTGAGGAGGAAGAGATCAATATGCGTCCTCCTCACTTTGCCTTTTTTAAATAGAAATTTCATCTAAAAGATATAAATTTTCAAATTTCCTTCATGAATTTTGATTGATATTGGAGAGGAATTATTTAATATAAAATTTAATGATAAGAGACCTTCTTTTATATTTTCACTTTACTTGAGGCCCTCTATTATAATTTTAATCCCATTCTCTTAGTGAAAAATTCCCAAAATCCACTTAAATAATTTAAATATATGATGGGCATTTTGGGTTTCAACTGGGCTTCATTTTGAAAAAAAGGACATTAGATAGAACAATTAGAAGATGATGTTTGCATTGACAGTTAACATAGTCAAAGTCAGCCGCTAAATTTAGTTCATGAATTCCTATATTGGCTTTACATTATGGGGGCTTATTATTTGGTTTGGTGTTTTTATTTTTCTACAGCCCTTACTATATATGTTTTCACAAGGATCTAGAGGAGTTTTGATGTATCCCCACAAAATTATGATAGTGGAATAAACATGTTAGTTCAAGAAGAAGAGAGTACTGAATGTTGATATAGACCATGAGAGAAATGCCTCTGAAATCTGATTCTATGATCTCATAAGTGAGTTATAAATAACTTTTAAAGATTAAATTTAAGTGGATGCAAAATGCCTTTCTAAGCATGCCTAAACACCTCAACTAGACTAGCCTACATGGAGTTATTCAAAGAACTATGTAATTTCACCCCAAATTACCAAATTGTCATCATAATGTCCCCTCTTTGAATAGGATTTAATTATAAAAAATAATAAAGTAAAATACAAAAGG
The DNA here is from genome assembly GCA_027943335.1 of Chamaecyparis obtusa. NCBI lineage: Eukaryota > Viridiplantae > Streptophyta > Pinopsida > Cupressales > Cupressaceae > Chamaecyparis > Chamaecyparis obtusa. The sequence goes on from BSBK01012310.1 coordinate 51,897, forward strand.
ATAAAAATAAGATTAAAATTAAAATTTAAAAGAATAAAATTAACTTTAACGAATAGTCAAAAGGCATGAAATGAAAAGTTGTGACTCCCTCAAACATGAGATATAGAAGGGAGAAGTGAAACTCATTTGAAAGGAGGCTGCAAGGAGGAAGAAGAAAGAAGGGAACATGTGAAAATAAGAACTAATGTAGATATCTTCGAAAGTTTAAAACAGAGATCCGTTAAATGCTCAGTTAATCAACCTCAAGGTGCCTATTTCAGATGTTGGTTTTATGTATTACACAATGAAATTAAGTTAGATCCCTTAAGATTGATACCTCTCCATATTTAACAAATATTTTTATTGAAGATAATTGAGCTAGTCTAGTATGGTGGAAGATTCACAAAGTTGGTCTCAGTATAGTGGAAGATTCACAAAGTTGGTCTCTGTATAGTGGAAGATTCACAAAGTTATTCATTCTATAACTCCTCTTACTCCGTGCCTATTCCATAACCTTTGCCAACATACTCCTTGTCTGTGCCAAAATAGGATCTTTGGAACAGGGTATGGATATCCATCAAAGCATAATGAAAGGGGGTTTTCATGAGATATTATAGTTGGAAATTATGTTATAAACATATATGCAAAATGTAAAAGCATAGAAAAGGCACATAAATTGTTTGAGAGAATGCCTCAGAGAAACGTGGTCTCGTGGATTGCAACAATTGTAAGATATGCACAAGATGGATTTGTTGAAAAGGTTGTAGAAACTTTCAATCAAATACACTTGGTAGGTGTAAATCCTAATTTTGCAACCTTTGTCAACATTCTCTCTACTTGTGCTAAAATGGGAGTGATGCAGAGGATAGAATGATGAACCCTTTAAACAACCCAAAATGAGCAAAATTGTAGAAGTGTTCCAAGTGACCCTTCTAGGTCCTGATGGGAAAAATCTACAAATACTCAACTCTAGGAGGTTTCAAGGCTTCAATAGGTTTGTTTTAGTATATCTAACATGTTCCAAACATCACCTTCAAGTTTCAACACCTCTGAAGTAAAAATGCATAGCAAACCAAAATGTTGTCAATGACAATTTTCAATTTCTGTAACAGCAGCAAGGTAAATTGGCAGATATCTTTTGTTTTTCTCAAGTGACTCTCTAAAAAAAAAACCTTTTCAAATACCCTTTATCCTTATATAAAACATATGTCAAGATTGGATGGGCTTCCTTTGGAAAAAATCAAAGTTTCTTCATAATGACCCTGTCTTTAACAATGGAACAACTAGTGCATTTACAAAGCAACATATAGCAATAATTAATGTATGGACTTCAAAATTTTTATAGGATCATCAAATGCATTCAATTAGACAAATACACAATCAATTTCAGTCTATGGGTTTCCCATCCCCCAAAACCCCAATTCATCCCTTATAAACCCTTGTTCCTAGGGTATCACCAATCTCACATGTGTATCGACTTCTTTGACTAATTCCAAGTGAAAAAATCAATGTTTCAACATCATAACCATGAATCAAAACTCAAACACTACCCTCCTTAAGGCAAATCTCTCTCTATAGGACTGTCCCTTCAATCCTTAACCCTTGTTTTCACCTTTTTATTGTTGGTGGCCACCAAATATTCTGGTTAGATATTCATTATAGAGTTAGAAGCATTTTTACATGTTATAAGAGTGCCATTCCATGAAGAGATATTGGACATTTCATGGGATGAGCATGATTTAATGAAAAAAAAACTACAAAATTGCTTGAAAACTGTCTGCTACAGCCAGGCAGTGAATAAAATTGAACAAAAAACTCACCAAATGGATTCATAAAAAAATGTTTGGTAAGATAGCACAATACATTCCCAATCCAAAGATATGCAGAAAAACCAAGAATGCTTCAAATTGTTATTCAAACCAAGCTTTTTCTTTTCACTTTTCTGAGATAGTCTCTCCATTATATCTTCCAGTTCATACAAACACATATTTATAGACCTGGGCATGGTAACTACCCCTCTTAACCATTTCCAACTAGTTTCATTTGCTAATCCTTCTTAAAATTTGAATTATGGAGTTTCCTTCCAAAATGGCTTTATAGCCATTAACATTCAAATGTCAAATTTTAAACTACTAAACTATGCTCTTAAAGAGTTTATTGAATCTTCTGATTTATGTAATGACATGGTAAGGTTATGATAACCTATAGGACCCTATCCAATGTCTTTTCTACCCTAGGCAACCCTAAGATGCAATTACAACTTTTTTTCAACATAGAAATCCATCAGGACATTATGCAATTTCATGACTTCCAATGCCTCCATGTGCCATGATTGGTTGAAGGATTGCCCAATTGAATCCAGGAGATGCTCCATGACCTCTATAATGCCTTGGATCTCCAATGTGCCTTTGACAAGAATATGATCCTCCTGCATCAATTTCACCACCTTTAAAGATGTTCTTGTCCCAAGAACTGTGTCTGGCATAAATTGCTTCTTTTCCTCCATATCTCTGCATATGGTGCATAGGAATGAAACCTCCTAAGGTAAAGTGTCTCTTCTACTAATGTCCTACATGAAAAACATTCAAACATTTGTTATAAATCATAACTCCTACCCTTGGGGTAGTCACCATTGCTGCCTTGGTTGTTTTCTTGACTATCTAGATAGTCTTTATTTCTGCCTATTTGGGGTAGTACCCCTGCTGTCCTTCCAACTTCTGCTGCACCATCTTTTCATTTTATTTTTCATGTCCTTTGATAAGATAGTACCAATCCCCCACTAACACTCCTTCACCACCTTTAAATCCTATCCTTATCTCTGTCACAGAATTCAGAATTCTCTATCCTTTATTCTCCACTACTTGCTATTCCAACTTTATGCTTTTCCCAGTCTGACCTGTATCCAATTCTCCAATTCTTCCTATTAGGAGAGATTCATTTCCCTTTCAAGGAAATGGTATCAACTCAAACCTTTTTCCATTACTCCACACTTGGTAGATGTTAGTGAAGCAATCATGTAACACTTTCCTAGAAACTTGCCAAGATCTTCCTAGGATAACATGTGCACAATTCATTTTTACAACATCACATAGAATCTGATCAGAGTACCCACCTATTGATAAATTTAACATGGTTTGATAATGAACTATGAAATTTTGATTTTCCTCCACCCATGTAGCATAATAAGGCCTAGGATGGTGTTGAATAGGCAGTTTCAAAGCATTGACAACATCCCATGATATTAGATTGTTGCAAGTACCTGAATCTATGACTAATTTATAAACTTCACCTTGTATTAAACAATTAGTCCTAAAAATACTTACTTGTGGTGTCCATTCCTCACCTCTCCTAAACATCTTTTAATTGCATATAATAACTAATTTATGTGCTTTTTCATCACTATGTTTGACTCATATAATTGTGATCTCTCTAGCTTGGCACAATTTATGGATTACCATGCATGCAATAGAAGTCAAGATGACATTATTTGAATCCCTACGGATGGTTCGGCATTTATGCACAAAGAGGAAAAGTGGCAACACTTCAAAGAAGAACCTCATAATCTTAGGCTTTCATTGGCAGCAGATGGTGTCAATCCATTTGGAGAGATGAGATCTATTTACTTGGTGTGGCCTATTTTTGTGCAAGGTTCTAATAATGAAATCAGTGTGCAAGGTTCTAATAATGATGGATCTGAGCCGTAGGTAAATAAGCTAAATGAAATTTATTTCAAATTGAATACTTTACCAATTAGTCTATTTGATGTTAAGTTCCAATATAAAGTGAGTATATCTGTTTTAAGCAAGCAATGATAACAATGTGTAGGATATTGGAATGCAGCCTGACAATCCTTCTACACAATCTGTGCATGATGAAGGTTCACATGATGTGCATCCTAGTGGTGGAGGTATACATTTTCTATTAAAATTTTTATATGTAATTTCAATTGGTGTTTGGATTAATGTAACATTTTGTATAGTAGTTGTAGAGGATCAAGGGGTTGGTGTTCATGAGCATGTTGAGGTTGAGTCCAGACAAAATGATGTGGCTAGATCAGGTAAAGAGTGCCATGGTTATGTTCTTTAAAATAATTAAATACTTGTAACAATTATAATAAAATATTTTTAATTTAACTCTTTTATTTGTTATTGCAGAGGACCCTGCTTTGCAGCAGCATAGGAATTTGAGATCATCAAGAACAGAGAACAAAACAACTAATGAAGGGGGAATTGATGATAACACTGATGCTCCTCTTAGAGCTTACATAGAAAAAAAAATTAGAAAGAAAAAAAAGAAATGATTGTCATCTACATACCTTAATTGATAATGACTGAATTTTGTGTCTCAATGAATTTAATTATGTGCTAATGAATGTTCATGAATAATGTGTTAATGCAGAATATTGATGAATGTTGCATGTTAACAAATCTAATGTGTTAATGAATGTTATCATGTGATATTGATTGAATGTTACATTTTATTAATGGTTGAAAGAATGAATGCATGTTAGATGTTAACGGGGAATGTAGAGTGATGTTAGGGGGAGGGGGGTGGGGCCAAATGAGCTTCCACCTTCACGTGGTTGGCCCTGTTTAGTAGAGAATATTAAACTATTCTCAAAACAAAGTGAAGCTCAATAAGATACTAAATATTTCTCTATTTTGTCAAATTTATACTTTTCGAAGTCTTTTGAAGATTTGTATCTGATAGTACTCTAATACCCTATGACTACTCTAAGGTTCTTGGTTGTAATGTACCCTTTCCTGATTGACTTGGGAATTTGTGACAATTACCTTGAATTATCATTTCATACCATAAATTACAATATATGATATCACTTATAAACTTATATAATTGATAATGTATAGATAATGATAGTTTTTTTCCATATAATGCTACTGTAACAATACTCTCAAATGTAAGACCACCATTATCAACTCTATATCTCCCGTCAATGGCTATTTTTCCTTTTCCTAGATTCAAATATGAATTTGCATATATGAAAGTATTGTTTTTTATTCCCCTCTCAAATTATAGAATTGCTATTTATAATATATTACTGTTCTTTCATCATTGTTCCTTAAGTTCAATATTATCCTTCGTATATGACCGTTTGGGACCACCGTTCTCTATCCCCTTTCTTTCTACTGCTGACTGGATGTGCTCTTCTCCCATTTCTTTTTAACATTCCAATTTTTAAATCCCATTCTTTATTCCCATGCTATTATGTTTCTCTCTTTCCTGATTATTCCCCCCCTATTCATCTCTTATTAACACTGATATATATATTTTGACTACCGTGTATCTAATGTTTTCGGTGATTCCTACTTTTTATTCTTGTCTCTCCCCTGAATTTTGATGTTTCTCGAATCTTCAGTTATATGTAGTGCTTCTATATATTCCCTCTATCTTTTGTATCCATGTAGGATGGTTGCCAGCTTTTGTTTGAGTGTTGACATTCTCTTTATGAATCTCCTATCGCAAAGTATACACCGGAGGTGAAGGTTTATAAACTCCAATTGTTACTCACTGTCGAAGTATACTATTCTATTTGATGTATTAACAGCCTATGAGGAATTGAGTTATTGCTAGTGCCTCTTGATTGTCGCAAATCTTTCTTTCTATTTGAGTATGTTGATCTAGATACCCCCTATCCCATAGATGACTGTAAGTTTCACTGGACGATTGGAATGTTGCTGCAAAAACACAAAAAATGTCCCCAACTATAGAAAAGTAAAACTTCTACAGTGTATTTACATCTATATTGATAATCTTATCATTGTGGAAGAAAAAAATCTGGAGTTCATTATGATGCAGGGAGGTGTTAAACTGCTTGCAAAGATGGCCAAAAAGGTAGAAGATCCACAAATGGTTCAAATTGTTGGGAGCATTGGCAAACTTGTGTGGGAAAATGGTATGTCTTTATCATGTATGTTTAGTAAACTTGAAAATTCTTTTGTAGATTAGTCCTACCCATCATGTCTAATCTCGAAATTGTAAATGGAAAGTGCATAAGTTAGCAAATAAATAAGATTATACTTTCCACATTGTATTATGGGAAGAAACTATAGCAATTTTGCAATTGAATAGAGAGTTATGAAAACAAAAGTTCAATTCATAAAGGACTGTGTTACTCAATAATCTCTCTTATCATGCCTGACTGTCTCTAACTTGAAACATATGAAAGAGTTATTTGAGGTTAGGATAAAGTCAGTTCATAAACAAAATATGTGATCAAATGATTTGAATGCATTCAATGTTTATTATTTTTCTTGAAAATCTCTTTTGTTTTCCCACCTATTGAAGTATTCCAATTTTCATCACCTCACAATAAGAATTGGCTCTAATTGTTAAAAGGCCCAATAAAATTTAGTCTCCATATGTTCAATAATTTCCTTCTTTTCCAATTGTTATAACCTTACTGTAAATATTATGTAGAATTATGTATAGAGTAGGACACTAGATCCTATCCAACAACATCTTCTATGCCATCTTATAGGGTTTCCATGTGACCTATCATGTTGAGCATTCTTCCTGTACTGTTTCTTGCATCAATCACCTTTGAAAGATGATGTCAAGCCCCATGTTTTGTAAAAGTCCATTGATTAATTGGAAGGTCTTTAAACAGAGCACACTCTTCTTTATTTTTAGAAGTTACATATTGAGAGTAGGATGATGTCAATAGGTAATTTTTATTTCCTCTATCAATGAGGATGCAACTAGATTCTAGAATATGACTTTAAACTTGAAATATATGTAATATAGATGAAAAACATAGTAATGCTCTTTAGATTTTCTTGGCAAATGTTTGTTATTAATTTTTTGTTATATCAATTTGCCTGAATTATGTAGGATTGTGAGCCTTTGAGTGATGATGATGATGACGAGGATGATGATGATGATGATGATGATGATGATGATGATGATGATGATGATGATGATGATGATGATGATGATGATGAGGATGATGATGATGAAATTTAGAGGTATGCCATCAATCCTTAATCTATTTAATATTCATTTCTTGATAGAAATATATTTGTCTTATATGGTTACATAGTTTATTCATTATCTATTTAAAAGCTACAAGTTTCAACTACAAATAGAATACTGCTAATCTATTGATATAACAATAGAATACTGCTAATCTATATCATCCAATAGTTTTACATTTGGGTTGAGTGCTTGAAGTGCCTAAGGCCCTAAACATTATCACTTGGTAAGAATATTTGGACAAGAACAATTACCTAGCTGAGAAGAGCTAGGATAATGTTTTACAATTGAAATGAATAAAACATAAAACCAGTGAAACACGGGTGTGAGGATATGTCAGGATGGGGGGTCTCCGTGTCTCCAACTAATGCAAATCCTTTGAAAGTCTCCATTAATCTATCACAAGCACTGTGGCATCCATCTAATTTATCTGTGAAGCCAATTATGGTCAACAGGAAAATTGATAAGGCTATTGAGCCTATGCTTGATGCACACACATGTCCATTTGATGCCCTCCCTGCTTCTGAGTTTTTGAAACTCTCACAAGATAAACTAGAAGGTTTACTAGAAGGTTTCTTTGGTCATATAATTTCTAGTAACGGTAGCAGCACAACTCTTGGGGAAAAATAGAATGCCTTAAAATACTTGGAAACCCTAAGTAGTAATGTGGAAGCAGCCAACATCTTAACCAATGGTTCAGTATTGTCCATGCTTGTTAAGATGCTGAGAATATCTAAACCAACTACTTTTCATGTTCATCTTGTTTCAGTAATGGGTTTGTTAATTCAACATGCAACTATTATTGAAGATGAAGTGGCAAGTTCAGGTATAGTTTCAGTGCTAACTGATGCTCTTCGAGATAAGAAGGAAAAAGTGAGAAGATTTGCTATGGAAGCCTGAGGTGAACTTCTATTCTATATCTCCACTCAGAGTGAAAATTCTCCAAAGGATGTTGTTGGCTTGGAAAGTCCAGCAAAAGATAGCCAGTCATCACCATCTACATGGCAGGTTAGCCCCTAATTCTTGTGCCATTTATATCTGATATATGTGATGTAGAGCCTTGCTATCCACAGTGAAAAATAGTGTTTTCAACTAAACTTTGTGTGATAATTCAAACTCTCCTACCCCTACTTATGCTAGGGCACTCCTTACCAAAGCTCTACACTATTGAATGAACAAGTCTTTTGTAAACATTCAACACATATTTACCCGTAACTCCTCACAATGTTATATATAGTCTGTTGTTCTGTCAGTGATGACAGGTTCTTGTATACCTTGTGTACCTCCTTTCCCACCAACTGTGCCAGTTTATTTTCTGTATGTTCTTTGACAGTTTCATCACTTGTCAAACTTTCTACTTTGTTCCAGTCCTTCCCAATTTCAAATCTATTCTCGTGACAAACCAGTCACTCAACAATCTTGCTATATACCTGGCATAGAGATTCAAGTGTTCCAAAGGCTTTTCAAAAAAATCACTCTATCATATTTCATATACCGAACAGAGTGTTCTTCGAGAACAAGGTTCTCAACTAAACTCCAACTTCACAGACTTTCTTCATAGTCAAAGAGAACTAACACTCGGTCTTTCCACTAGACTCTTTAATCATAGGAAAATTATGATGGGGGTAATTTGTACCCAGAACAGGGTAATTTGTCCCAAAAAAAATATTTTCATTTTATTTTGTATTCATCACAATTGCGATGCCACAGAGCGAATTACAACGGGGGCACTGTATAGGCAACACCCACTCCCGTCGCATTTGCTTTGGTTGTTTGTCGCACTTGCTACGGTTATCGCATGATCACATGTGACTTCCCAAGTGCATACGACCATGTGACAAGCCATCACAGTTGTGCAGGTATTCATCGCACTTGCAACAATTATTGCATGATCGCATGCAGCTTCCCAAGCACATGTGACCATGCGACAAGTCATCACAGTTGTGCGGGTGTTCATCGCCATTGCAACACTAATATAAGGAATTGTAACAGGGTTGATGTCAGATTGAAGGGGCTTCATAGTGACAGATTGAAGTCATAATTGTGATGGAAATGGATAGACATCATATTTTGTGACTAAAAAATAGCAACGTCTATTACTGTCACAATTGCAACACATGGCTATCCCAATTGTGACACATAGCCATCGCAAATCGATGCCAAATTTATTAGTGATGTGAAGTCTTTTTGGTTGGTCCTGGCATCAAATTTTGTTTGTCCTACAATAGGAAGGTAGTAATTTGTGATTGTAGTTAGCCTATGGTGTTGAAACCAATGCATTTGTATATCATATTTGGTCTGATCTTCCCGGGTTTCTAGGCTTCTCTACATTCTTTCATTTCTTGTTGTACTGGGTGGTTGTAGACCTAAATTTTTCTCTAAATGATCCATATCTTGTTGCAATCCTTGTTCCTATAAAAGGATTTTCAAGATCATTTAGAAGGGTTCTAATCCTTTGGTTCCCATGGTTCCAATCCTTTGCTTGCCATGGTTCTAGTTTCTCTTCTGAGAGATGGTTCCATGAGCAGTTTCTTCATGTAAATATTTTCATGATGGTTGTATCAGCATTAGGGAAAAACCTTATGTATCTTTTGCATATTGTCTATGGTATTCCTAAACCAACTTGTAATACAAGGATTTGAGTCCACATACTTAATATAGTTTCTCATTCTCAAATCTCTCCTTTAGTTGTTCTTAATGAATTCTGAGTTTTCTAGCTCATTGCATTTGGTTACTTGTGTATATGTTTCATCTCTCAGCCTTGATCTAGGATTAGGTTAAAAGCCTTTGAGTGAAGCATAGATTCTTTAAGTTCAATCAGTAAGGATATTTGTAAGTAGTGTAAGAGATGATTAACTATGTTTATGGCTTGGATTCTCAGATGAACCTAATAGTTGTCCTCGTGTTCCATCTTCATTTCAGGCATGATGCCCAATGGATAAAGCACTGATCTTAAGTTAGTATCCCTATGGTGATGCAAAGTGTTGCATGGTCATTTACATACTACAAGAAACCCATTTATATTCAATATTTCCAATCCTACAATCCCTCATAGTCTTGAGGTCACAAGGCCATTTTGTTCCACCATAGCAATGGAGAGTCAATGAATGTCTAGTTACCATTTAGTACTTTCTTTCTATCATCTGCTTTGATCAATCTAGTTTAAAGTCCTAAAATTCCATAAGTTACTGGATTAGGTACACTCACCTTGATTTTGTAGAGCCAGAAGTGAAGAGGGTAGTCTTGTCCCTATAGTTGGCCTAGTTACCTACTGATACCCCCATATTTGGAACTAACCCCTCCTTAAAATTAGTCTTAGGTATATTGGTGTCTCATGGAGTGTAAAATCCTATCTTGGAACCAACAAGATGGTGACTCTACTGGGGAAGAAGTAGAAGATAGAAAGCTTGCATGCTTGGCTGGATTGTCCCAGAGTCTTTGTTGAAAATGTAGATTCAAGTAGAAAAAACACACTTGTAAAATTTTTTCACTACGTGTTGAGTGGCGACTTTGAGTTCTTTGTTTGATCAGTGCAGTTCCTGATAAATAGTGAGGCCTGGTGAAGTTTTTGTTGGTTGGAAGAGATACAAAAACATGGAATATTTTCCTCTTCAAGGAGGTGGTGACTCTACAAAGAAAAGAACCTGATGGAGCTACAAGGTGAGCTCTAGATCTGCCCTACCTTCTAGTCAACAAGCTGATTTTCTGCTATAGAACTTCTAGGTATTCTATTTTCAATGTTGAGAAATGTTTCCTTATAAGGTGATTCGAGCACTAAGTGAAGGAAAAGGTGTGAAAGAGAGGTTTGCATGCTTCAAAGAATCAGGGTTATAGTTTTGCAAAAATTTTGTGAAGCATGAATGTAGTCCTTGTGACTGAAGACATGGGTAATGATCATTGTAAATTTATTTTTCAACCCATGAGTATTCACATATGTTGGCCACATAATAGTTATGACACTTTCAGGTAGTTGGTTGCATATGTGGATGAAAATCAAACCTTTGTTTCTAGAGGGTCTCTTATTTTCTCTTGGTGGCCCGGGGCTACCAAGTAAAGTTTCAAAGCTTGTAATTTTTGTAAATATTTTCCCTTTCTATTGTGTGTTTCCCTTCCTGCTTTCCTAGTTTGGTTGCCAGTTTTGTGAGGGTTCCCTTATTTTTGTCCTATGGGTGGTCTACTTCCTCCAGAAATTATGAATCCTTGCCATGTCTGCAAGAGGCATGCATCCCCGGATAGAGCCTATGTTAGGCCATTTTCCTGTCAATGCAAAAATCCTATGAAAATGGCCTATTCCCTACAAGGTCTTGAGAAAGTTGCCTAGCCCTGCCTGTAGGCTTGTTTTATTATGCGAAGGAGATCCACAATGTTTTATGGCTTGCACCCTTAGCCCTAGTTTTTTTTCCATGTCACCATGCTTCATTTTTTATTGCATGTGCTAAATCATAAAAACCAAGGAGTTATTCAAGTTTTAAGGTCTGCTAGAAATAGTTTATTCATATCAGGTGGTGTTAGAACTATTTAAGCAATAAATCCTTAATGTTTTCACATTCCTCTACTACCTTTTGGTTTTAAGTGAAAACCTTGGTTGTTTTTGACCTTTCACCTTTTCATAGCTAATCTTTGATGTCGACATTACCTATGTGCACTGCTACAATTGTGTGGGACCCAGTTCTTCATGGTGTTCAGTTGCCTGATCTCTAGTTTCCATGGCTATTCGGTCATGCGACAAGGTGTGGTTTCATTAAATCAATGGTTGTCGCATGATCATAAGGAATATTCTTTCCCTTTGTGATCATGTGACCACCGTCTGATTTTATTGCTGATGTCATGGTGGGTCCACTATCAGATTTGTTGTAGGCATGCACATTTTTCATTGGTCGGTGAGTAGTGACATGGAAGTTCTTGGTGGGGCCGAGGGTTGTAGTATGTTTAAAGGGGTTTCGTTTGTTAGTTGACCTGATAGTTTTCATTTTTCCATGAAGGAGAAGTGCTCGATGGTTACTCATGGTGGCAACATGACAACAATTGATCTTATCTTTAGTGAGGCCCGATAGTGCGGTGGGTCTAGTTGTCAGGTCTTCCTGACATGTTTGGTTTCTGATTGGTTGTGCTCAGTGGTGACATCATTTTTCTCAATGGGGCCAGTGTTTTTGGTGTCTGGGTGAGTTTAAAGTTTGGCTATGGTTTTTGGTTTTCACATGATCACAAGGCTTGGTCCTTTTCTTTGCAGTTATGTGACAACTATCTGATGGTGTGGTAAGTAAGGTGGTGGGTCCAAGGTGCCAGTCATGCTGAAGTGCTCAATTTCTATTGGTTGCCAAGGTGGTGATGTGGCTGTGGACTTTTCATGGGTTTGTTGACCATTGTGTCAAATTATACGGACCACCCAATCTGTTGGGAAAACATAATATCGACGGTCATGTTTTAGTGTTAAATAGTTAGCCATTGCAGCTAAATTTGAAATCTTTCCCAAAGGGTTTCTTGCTAGTATTTTCACAATGAGCCATATGTGAAAAAATGGGTTGCTCAAAATTGATTTCTATAGGATAGTTGGAGTTGTGATGATGATGAGGAAGATATGGGTAGTTTCCCTGATCTAATTTTGCTTCCTAGGATGCTATGTAAGTTTTAATGTGGTGGCCTATTTCTCTCTGTAGGTGGCTAGGGTTTGGTGTGTTAGTGACCCCTATGTACATGTGAAGTCTTTTTGGTTGGTCCTGGCATCAAATTTTGTTTCTCTTGCAACAAGAAGGTAGTAATTTGTGATCGTAGTTAGCCTATGGTGTTGAAACCAATGCATTTGTATATCAGATTTGGTCTGATCTTCCCAAGTTTCTAGGCTTCTCTGCATTCTTTCATTTCTTATTGTACTGGGTGGTTGTAGACCTAAATTTTTCTCTAAATGATCTATAACTTGTTGCAATCCTTGTTCCTATAAAAGGATTTTCAAGATCATTTAGAAGGGTTCCAATCCTTTGGTTCCCATGGTTCTAGTTTCTCTTTTGAGAAATGGTTCCATGAGCAGTTTCTTTATGTCAATATTTTCATGATGGTTGTATCAGCATTAGGGAAAAACCTTATGTACCTTTTGTATATTGTCTATGGTATTCCTAAACCAACTTGTAATACAAGGATTTGAGTCCACATACTTAATATAGTTTCTCATTCTCAAATCTCTCCTTTAGTTGTTCTTAATGAATTCTAAGTTTTCTAGCTCATTGCATTTGGTTGCTTATGTATATGTTTCATCTCTCAGCCTTGATCTAGGATTAGGTTAAAAGCCTTTGAGTGAAGCATAGATTCTTTAAGTTCAATCAGTAAGGATATTTTTAAGTAGTGTAAGAGATGATTAACTATGTTTATGGCTTGGATTGTTAGATGAACCTAGTAGTTGTCATTGTGTTCCATATCCATTTTAGGCATGATGCCTAATGGATAAGGCATTGATCTTAAGCTAGTATCCCTATGGTGATGCAAAGTGTTGCATGGTTGTTTACATACTACAAGAAACCTAGTTATATTCAATATTTCCAATCCTGCAATCCCTCATAGTCTTGAGGTCACAAGGCCATTTTGTTCCACCATAGCAATGGAGAGTCAATGAATGTCTGGTTACCATTTAGTACTTTCTTTCTATCATCTTCTTTGATCAATCTAGTTTAAAGTCCTAAAATGCCATAAGTTACTGGATTAGGTACACCCACCTTGGTTTTGCAAAGCCATAAGTGAAGAGGGTAGTCTTGTCCCTATAGTTGGTCTAGTTACCTATTGATACCCCCATATTTGGAACTAACCCCTCCTTAAAATTAGTCTTAGGTATATTGGTGTCTCATGGAGTGTAAAATCCTATCTATGAACCAGCACAATTAAGACCTATTAAACTGTAACAAGAGAAACTAACATAAACAAAAATTCTAGTGTAAACCAATTAAGACCTAATACCTAACCAATTAAGATCTAACTAGTAATTAATATTTAACCAATTAAGACCTATTAATTGACCAATTAAGAATTAACATGTGATTAATAGGACTAATAATACCTAAATTGATTAAAATTACCTAATAAAACCTAATACCTACTAATAAGACCTAATAGTCAACCCTTAAGAACTAATAGGACCTATACTTGACCAATTAGGTTGAATATGACCTATTAAGACCTTATAATCCTACCAATTAAGACCTAACATGTGACTAATACTTGACCAATTAAGACCTATTAATTGACCAATTAAGTCTCACTAATACAAGTAACATGTGATGATTAATACGACCCCTTAAGACTTAATAGGATTAATATGTTTATTAAATTTGTATGTACATGTATATATAGATTTCATTTTTAAACTAGATGATCTTAAATTTTTAATGTATGTATGTTTAAATTTGTAGTTTACATGTATGCATGTTTAAATTTGTAGCATCTATGCATGTAACATGTATGTTTCTTAAATTTGTAACACATGTATGTTTCTTAAACTCAAGTATGTACATGTGCAGAGATCTATATATATTTTCTTGTTTATCTATTACACATGGCATTGGGTAGAGGTTCAGCTGATTCAAGAGAGCCTAGTGTTTAGGGGGGGACCTCGTAGTGGTAGTGGTACTGTACTCTCTCCTCTCATAGATCAGCCAATATAGCACATGCTAGAGAGAAGCTATTTGCAGATAGTGCTAAGAGATTGACACGAGCATTACTTGTTCTAGATTAGACATTAGTTTCAACCACTAGCATTCCCAATAGGGAAAGGGTGAACACTATTAGAGATGATTTAGTGTGTATGATTGACATAGTTCAATCATACAACCCTTATGAGAGTATGACCATTGATAGATTCTATGCTTCTTTGTCTTGTAGTGTTACTAGCATTATGAAGTACAATGAGATCGATATAGCTGTTTCCACTCCTATGGTGAAGGAGATGTTTCCTAATTATCAAGACCTAAAGAAGGTGAGAGGGTACATGCCTATGAGATGTGAGGATGACTTGGTGGGACAATTTATATATCCTTAATAGTTGGCTGGTCACCATATGTGGCCCTAGAAGGATGAGTTGCCACTATATTTTTGCAAACAATTGTTTGCAGAATTTCATTTGCACCTTGATGTTGATTATAAAAATTTCCCTACTTATGTTGGGTAGGGGAAAGGGAGATTATCTAATAGGTTTAGAGTGCCTGATGCCCCTGTGCCCACTAATGAGTGGGCAAGGGTGGGTCCAAACCTTTTGGTCATACCAAAAGGTGTGGAAGTGATAGGAGCGAGTGTTCTAGATGACATGGTGAGGATGGATGTTTTTTCTGGTATAACGACTATTACCAAATGGGTTCACAAGATTTCATCTGATCATATGGGGAGATATATGTTATAGTCTCATTCCAACATTCCTTCACCTGCACAGGATGCATCTTCTAGTGTGCCTGATTTATATGATATAGTCAACATACCATCTCCCCTGGAGGTTCCAGCTATATCAAATATAGACCGTTTGCAATCTATGAGTGCATTGTTATCCAGTGATCTTCTTTCTACTTATCATACCATATAGATGGTCAGTGGAATTTCACTTAGGGAGGTTCCATCATTTGTGGGGTCCTATATCATTTCTCAGTAGACTACACCACCGATAGGTCCATAACAAATGACTACACCACCTCTGATAGCTCCTCCACAGTAGTTTGCACCACTGATAGCTCCTCCATAGTAGACTACACCACCAACAGCTCCTCCATAGAAGACTACACTGCTGGTAGGTCCTCAGGTGACTACACCACCATTGACAGCTCCTACACATATGACACCACATACAGCTCATCAACAGACCATGCAGGCCACTTCATCACGTCTAGGTCATCAACTTTTTACTACATTTCTTACAGATGACTAGATTGATCCTGCGGCTATATCATTAGAGTCGTCACATTTGAGCACTTTTAGGAGAGCATTAGAGGCCACTTTGGTATATTTATAATTAAATTAAATTTGTATTTATTTAAAAAAATTACACATATATTTGAAATTTGATTAATATATGTTACATATATATGTACTCTAGGAGGTTATGTACAATGCTACACCATATGGAGATTTAGAGACTCCACTCAATCCTATTCATCATGATAGATAGGTACATTGAGATGTTTGTTCACAAAATTAATTTTTCTATAATAATACGTATTTAAAATTTATTATACATGTACGTATGTGTGACATATTTTGTTTATTGTACACAGACATTAGGAGGAGGTGCACCGACATCAGGATGAGGTGCACCGACATCAGGTCATGGATCAGGACAAGGCCCTAGTTGAGTGACCATGTTATTTTAGATATTTCATGTGACATTTCATATATACATGCTATAACATTTCATAGATATTTCATTTTATACATGTAGACATTTTATACATGTCATCATTTTATACATGTAGACATTTTAGACATTTCATACATGTAGATATTCTAGTCATTCCATATATGTACATGGTATATGGTTGTGTATTATTTCTTATTTTATACATTACATGGTATATGGTTGTGTGTTGTTTCATATTTTATACATCACATTACATATTTCAGATGTTACATGTTAGATATTTTATACATGTTACATGTTATATGTTCGTGTGTTATTTCATCTTTTAGACTTAGTTTTATACGTGTTATGTATACATGATGTTAAGGTGATGTAATTAATCAAAGCATACATTTAATTAAGTAATCTAGCTCACATAATTAAGTAAATTAACTAATATAATTAAGTAATCTAACTAACATAATTAAGTAAATTAACTAATATAATTAAGTAATCTAACTAACATAATTAAGTAATCTAACTAACATAATTAAGTAATATAACTATCATAATTAACTAAAGCTTAATTACCAAAAGCATTAATCAAAGCATACATTTAATTAACTAACTAATTAATCAAAACATATAATTAATTAACATACATACATAAAAACATACTATATATATATATATATATATATATATATATATATATATATATATATATATATATATATATATATATATATATATATATGAGTTCAAATATATGAAAGTACAAGAGCTACAAAAAGAAGTTTATTTTGAAGTTTATAGAGTTCTAAAGCTCATCATACATATAGTTTGGATCGTCTCTATCTTTTATTATCTCCAAAAGTTTTTCATGTTCTTCAATAGACAACCTCCACTTCTGATTGCCAATTTTTGTTTTTGGCAATGTCTCGCAACTTTGTTGCTATAACCAAGTGACTGTAATGTAGAACTTTTTGGCCAGACTAGTATTCAATAAATTGAATACCATTTCTATTGACCTTTATTTGCTAATAATAGGTTCCTTCAATAACAACTGAACCAATTGGATATTTCTATCCATAACCATCTATAGTTTGTTCTGTCAACTTTTATTTTTCTTTCGTGCATCTTAGTAGATAATAATCTACATTTTCTATATTGTCAGGATCCACAACTACAGTAAAAATATCACCTAGATACAAATAGATTTTATTAAAATTAAACACCACTTATACAATAAATTAAAATTAAATAAAATAACATGTATGTGCACATACCAGTAACAACTAAATCATAAACATGCTCATAATCAGCTGAATATATAAGATCATGAATTTTTATGTCAATGTCATCATCTTCATAAGGAGGCATTCTAATTAACTCCTTCATATCCCATTGCGAAACATATCCATTTGCAATATTCTCACATTGACTCAATGGATTTTCCTCAATGTAGTGAGCACAAAAACATGTTTCTTCTCTTACTTGAATCAAAAGAGGCTTGTGTTGTCCTGTAGTGATCAATTGATGTAAACTTCTAATACCAACAATTCTTTGACAATTGTAAGGATTAGATCGGTCTATATCTGTTACAAATATGAAATGAAAGTTGCACATGTTTAGATCAACAATTATAAAAAGATAAACATGAACATGGAATCAAAATTTAATTTAAAATTTTACAACAAAATATAAATTACCTTTCACTTCCCAAAAATAACATTTTTTGTATATGGTGTCCCGAGGAACAAAATGACTTTGACACCATTGAACAATTTTCTTTGAATTCTCTATCATGTTACCTATACATTTCTGAATTATCAACTTAAAGAAAATGGAGATCTAAGCTAAAATTATATTATTTGAAATTTATATATACATATATATTTAACTATTGAACACCATTTGTACTTGCAAGTTCATGTTGGTGAAGTGCATGCTTCACACATGCTCCTACTCCATTGTGCTCTCCTTTTCCATGTCCACTTTCAAAGAAGTTCCACAAAAACTTAACATTGCATCTAGCATGTTGCATGGCTAGCCAATTAAAGGTTTTACAGATTTAAATTGTCCTAAAAAATTAAGTTGTACATACATACATACATGTCATCTTTTAATAATTTAATAAATAATTAAATGACAATGAAAATAAATTGAAGTATCTATACATGTATACCTACACAACCATCAGACCAAATCTAGTGTTGTGAGACATTTATCCCACAATTCGCAATATCTTCAAAAAACATTGCACAACAATGAGCCACATAGCTTCTATCATGAACCTTATCATCACTAATATATAAATGAACCTCATTAATGATAATGTGTTTATTTGGATCAGGACTTTCTACCCCATCCAAATTATATTGTGCATGTCTATAGGTCACTTGCACAAATATTGCAACCTAATCAGAATGATAATATTGAGCTTGAAGGTCTTTTTGAGGGGAAAATGTATATTTCTCAGAGAAATCTACAATTGAAAGAATACAACCAGGTGGAAAACAATCTTTGGAATCATGAAACTATTTAGCTTGCCCTTGTGCACCCTGAAAATGTTGGATATGTGGATAAATTAGAGAACAAAATCTGGTCATAAACTCGAGGTAGGGCAATTCACTCTCTTTCAATACAATTTTTTTGGATTCATCTCCGCTCTTTGTTTGATATGTCTCATATTCAAATTTTTTCCTCAAAACCAGTGTTGAAACATTAATATTCTCAATTTGCAATGGAAATTTATGAAAATCTCCACAATCACTGCATGTATTCTTTATACACTATACTTTGAACTCATCCGAATCTTCTAATTTGTCACACAAAATAAACTTCACAAATTGTGTCGTATTTCTAGGGATGACCATATTTGAATCAAGAACTGCCATAACTTTTTTATATGATTGTAAATATAGATCAAACTCAACATGATTTCGACAACAACAAGTTTCATGAACCTTATTTATGCATACTAAGCAAGGGCGCAACCTCTCAAACATTCTTTGACATATTTTCACATTTGAAAATTCTTTCTTGAATGCTTCAAATAATTCACTTTGTGTTGTATCTATAAAATATTTTGGATGTGTAGCTTTCATACCAGTCTCTTCATCTTTCATCTATATTTTATCCCTTCTATTAGAAGAAACGTGAGAGTGAGCGGTCCAATATTCAATGACCTATTTTTTTGCATGTTCAAAAATTCTATCTTTTCGAGGAAGCCTACAAATATTTACCCAATTTTTGTCAATGTTTTCATCTAACATAGTTCTCTTCCTGATATATCTTTGAATAGTTCTTGCAGATACATTTAGTAAATCAGAAATTGCATGCACTTGTCTTCTTTGTGTCAACCTCCTACTAGATAAAGTAGTCATAATTGCTCTACCCGCAGCACTTAAATTAGCTCCTCGACTTGAGTTATTAATGTTGTTCAATGCATCTTGCAAATTTTGAACTATTGTTCGATTTACATTTTCTCCTAAGTTTTTCTTATTGTCAACACCCAACAACTCCAAAATAGAAGTCATTTATTTTTTCCTGAATAGCCTAACAAATAATTGAGCTCTTGCAACCATACTTTTATTTTCAAAATATTCATCCCAAATTTTTTTGCAATGAGTTTTAATTGTACTTTTAGATAACATTTCTTCAGATGGAATTTGACTAAAAAATGAATCCTCATTCATTTCCATCAAATTGCCCATGCCAAAAGATCTATTTTTAGCTCTAGAACTACCAATTTGTTCCCCTGCTTGAATTGCATCTTCCTGAATATCAATAGGTTCTTCCTGAACTTCAACAGGTTGATCTTGATTATGTTTTGTCTGATATTTTTTGTCATCCTTTGTTCGATCATATTTTCTTAATCTATTCCTTTTATTCCCCATTGCCAAAATTGTTTAGATTGAAAAATATAAAAGAATCACTTAGCTGGAAAAATGCACACATTTCTATAAAAGCTTATGCTCATAAGAAAACAATATATATATATATATATATATATATATATCATTCACAAAATCATAACAATCTAATCTTGCAAAATTTCTCAAGGACAATGAAAAAAATATAATTACTCCAAAATCATCAACCTATCTTGGAAAAACAATGAAGACAATATTTTCCACATAATAATTGCAAAAAAAATTCAAACCCTACCTTAAATCACCACTCGACAGAAACTATGCAAAGAACAATCCAACAACCTTGAAATTTTCCAAAGCTTTCATAATCCTTGAGTTCAATCTTAGAGCCAAAATCCTCTTAATAAAGAAAATCGAATAAAGTTTTCAGTGCATGCAACACTATAAATAGGTAAACTGCCTTGTGAAAAATAGAAAAAGAATTAGTTAACTTGAAAACACTAAATCAAAACTTGACATGCAATACCAAAAAATTAAATTAAAATAATTAATAAATTAAAAAAACTATTAAAAATCACTTAATTCAAGATAAAAACCACTTAACTCTTACAAATAAAATTAAAATAATTTTTAAATTTTATAAAACTATTAAAAATCTAAAAAAATTTGATTTTATTTAAAAAATCTGGCGAATTGTGAAAATTTAGATTTTAGGGGCTAGCCATGCATGGGACTGTGTTTGGTCACCTAATGGGTCTGATCGGAAGGGGTCCTACTAGACAAGATCCAGCTCGACCCCGTCTGGCCGGACCCATGTGGAATCCTATTTGGCAGCCAAGTCAACAAAAAAGGGTTGCTCTCTCAAGTTCTCCCTTCTGGACCTTAATTCTCTATCAAAATTTACCTTTCTGTAAAATCTAAAAATACCCTTTTGTAGACCTCATAGTCAAGATTATGGTCATGTAATTTTTATCATGTTTTGATTTAATATAATATATTATAAGTCAAAAATACTTCAAGTAGGTATTTTAACATTTAAGAACACACTCGTTCGAAAAATATTAGAAATAACAAATAATGTCAGAAAAATTAAAAAATCATATTTAACACTAGAGGAGAGAGTCCTCTTCAAGAATATGTAATTTTTTTTTAAATGGTGTTGATTTGACATGGAAAATTGCACGTGAACTAAAAACTGTTGATTTCAAGTAACACTGACTTTGGATAGTTATAATAGATGAAATATATAATGAAATCCAATATATTTTTTTTATGCATTAGCTATACATATCATCTAAAACATATTATGGAATCAGAGGAAAAAAATATTATTTGCATATAGTTTTTTAACGCAAACTAGACCCTAGATTTTCAGCATATTTCAGCAATTAAAAAATAGACTTCAAAAATTAAAAAACCATGTCAATTTTTGTTCAATTTTTTTAAAAAAAATTATAAGCGTAAACTTCATCAAATTTTACACATTTCATTAGTTTACATCATCTTCAAATTCTAAACACAAATACCACTTTTATGTCATTAAAGTTGAAAATTTTGAATGTTGTCATCCTTTTCCTTTATAAAAGTGTGACACAGGTTTGTACTTTTACCCCATTACAAAAATTAGTAAATTCATCAGTGATAAATTCACCTCCTCTATCAGATCTTAAGCATTTCAATTCTTTACCAATCTCTTTTTCTACTTTTTCTTTATACCACTTCAACATCTTGAATGCCATAGATTTTTCTTTTAAGAACATGACAATCATCAACAAAAAGAATAAAGTATCTATCTCTATAATAACTCTGAGTTCTCATAGGACCACATAGGTCGGTATGAACCAACGCAAGTATTTTCTTTGTTGAATAATCATTTCTTTTGAAACTAGATTTAGTTATTTTACCTTTCTGACATTCATGACACATAACATGTTCAGGCTTTGACAAGCTAGGCAGACCTATAACTCTTTTCCTTTTACTGATCTTAATCATGTTATCAAAATTCACATGGCATAACCTCTTATGCCAAAACCAAGCATCTTCATTTTTCATCATCAAGCAAGAAGACTCATCATTATCAAGATAAAATAGATTACCTCTCATTTGTGCTCTAGTTCCAACTAGTCTTCCTTCATCATCAAATATTTTCACTTTCTTGCTCTCAAAACAAACTCGGTGACCTAAATTGTTCAGTTGTGCCACACTTAGAAAATTAGAGCTTAGTCATTCTACCTAATAAGTATTTTAACATTTTATTATATCATTTATCATCAGGGATCCTTTACCTCTTACCATGCAGGGTGTGTCATTACCCATCTTAACAGATCCTCCACTGTATTGCTCAAGATGATCAAATTAATCATCATCAACAATCATGTGATGTGTACAACCACTATCTATGATCCATGTATTATTTTTATTAACTTTTTAAATTAGTGCTATTTCTACATGTTTTTCTTCTTCCTCAGAATCATCTTTCATAGCAACAAATACTACTTCTACATCATCATCTGAGTCAGATTTAGATTCATTTTCTTTTGCTATGTAACATACCTTTTTGCCTCTGTCATTATTGTCTTGGTTGTCTTTGTTGTTGTGTCAGTAGCTCCTATTATTTCTTCTCCCATAGCTTCCTTTAGATCGGTCTTTGGTTCTTTCATCATCTTTCTTGTGTGGACATCTAGCAACAATGTGACCAACTTCTTTATAGTTAAAGCATGCTAAAGGTAATTTACCTCTATATCTACCTTTTCCTTTGGGAAACCTCCTAGCCATAAGAGCTTCAAGTTCATCAAGCTCATCGTTAGTATTTCTATCACTATCATCCTTATTATTTATTCTACTAGACTTACCAATCTTCAGAGAAGTCATGAAAGAGGATTCAACATTAAGTACAACACTATTATCATAATTGTTCAGTTCAAATATTGTAAGCTTTCCAATTAGATTATCAAGAGTGAGTGTGTTGTTAGGTACTGACCTATTTTCATGAATTGTAGATATTATGATGGCATAGATAGACAATAAGGTCCTTAGAACTTTTCTTACCACAGTGTCTTCATCAATAACTCCATCTGATGCTTTAATAGCATGAACTAGCTCTTTTATTCTGTTTGTGTACTACACAATATTTTCACCTTCTTTCATCTTCATGTCATCGAATCTTCCTCTTAAGCTTTTAACTCTGGCTCTCTTGACTTTTACATCTCCACTGTAAATTTGTGCAAGTTTATCCCACATCTGCTTAGTAGAAGTACAATCCTTGATGTCTTCAAATTTGACATCTATATCGGTAGTAGTAATCTCCATCATAGTAACATTATGTTCATGCCTGTCTCTTAGTTGATCAAGGGTCAAGAGACCAGTGGGCAGTGCAAGGTATCCATTCTCCATTAGTGTGAGAGTAGAATTCCCAATTCCAGATACATGCAGCTTCATTCGAATTTGCTATATTGTGAAGTTATCTATGTTTAGCTTTGGCACTTCCCTCTTAAACATTTTGAGACCTTTGTGCTAAAGTCCTTAAAACTCTGTTCCAAGCAACCGCAACTCTAATACCAATTGTTATAATAACTAAGAGGGGGGGTGAATTAGTTATCCACAGTCCCAATTCAAAATATATAATCCAAAAAAAATTACTTAAATTTTTGTAGCTTCATAACATAAAATAATATATTGTCTGTGCTTTTACCAATTACTAGTCAATAACATATAATGATTATTGATCAAATCCAACATGTAATATGTAAAGTATGATAACAAATAATCATCGCAATGAACACATAACACAAAAGACTTAATGTGGAAGCCCTATGAAGGGAAAAACCACCTGGTACTGGCAACCCAAAAATTGTTCACTCTTCTGAAGTGAGGTCTGTCATGCCCATCAAATTCAGTCTAAAAACACACCAATTTTTTTTTAAAAAAAAGGAATAATTAGGTCTAATATAATGTAGTGGGTTAATGGGTGTCTTTGGCAATGGTTCGCAAAGACTTTGAAGAATCAAATTGTTAACCACTGCCAGTTTTCAAAAGGTCACTACCTAGTTTCAAAAGAGTGATCCCTTACTAAAATTAAACTAATCACGATAGGGTCACCCTACTAACTATATCTAGGGCACATTCTCAAAAGTCAAATTATCTTAAGTTTATTTTAATTGCAATTCTAAGAAGAATTCATTAATGGGAGGTTTCATTAATTCAATTTAACAAAT
This sequence comes from Chamaecyparis obtusa, assembly GCA_027943335.1. Classification (NCBI taxonomy): domain Eukaryota; kingdom Viridiplantae; phylum Streptophyta; class Pinopsida; order Cupressales; family Cupressaceae; genus Chamaecyparis; species Chamaecyparis obtusa. The sequence goes on from BSBK01012310.1 coordinate 76,262, forward strand.
CAATTCGTGAGGCTTTAATTTATGACCATGTAGATCAAAGGAACATTTTCTAAAATATTTAATAAAAATTGTTCCTACATGTATTGATTATCAAATTTTCAATGTATATAAGTAAAAATAGCAAATTGATTTGTTATATTTAATGATAATAAATATATTGAGTAAATTCACCTTAAGTTAAAATCTCCCAATCAACTTATTAAGGATTAATCAAATAAGACCTCTATAAATTAATTATTAATTATAACATATTAATTAATTAATATAATTATTCACTAATCAATAAATTATGAAATATTAATTTATATATATATATATATATAATTAATTAATTATTAATAAATCACACATGAATTAATTAAGTGATAAGTATAATATATTAATTCATTAACATGACTATTAATTGATTAGTATACTATTACATATTAGTTAGCAATTTATTTATTATATAATTACTAACTTAACCATTATATTATCATTACTAATAAACAAACAATAATGATAATTCCAAAATGAAATAAATAAAAACATTAAATAATTAAAAAAAAACTAACCTAGGCTAAACCATTTAACAACAATCTATTTCTACCTATTGTACAAGTTAATCTCCCCATGAACCCCTTAGCTAAACACCTATTTAAAAAAACACTTTTCCCCTTCTAGGTACACGTGCCAAGAGAGAGGGAAAGTCAAACCCCATCATATGACTAGTGGGGCGCAAATCAAGGAAAGAGGAGCGTTAAAGAAGGCAGCATGGAGGAGGATAGTTAGGAGGGTAAGTTTGGAGACAAGTTTGGAGGGCCCACCAAACAAATCTATTCTCCACTAAACATTCTAAACAAAAGCCTAAACTAAAACCTAGCATGATTTTTCAAGGAGAGAAGAGTTGAGGGGAGATGATGGGACAAGGGAGTTTAGGTCCCACCCAAACCATTTACCAAGACTCAAGAACAACTCACGGAGGGCAAGGGGTAAAGATAGTGAATCATAGGTATGTATTAAATTTGCAGCCAAGTACTCTTGAATGATAAGTGCATTGGTCAATGGAATAAAAGCGTATTAAATGCCATGTCAGGCCTTTCCATCTCTTGCGCCACCTTTTGGGGGGATATTCGAAGTGAGACAATTAATTTATTTATTATTATTTTATTAGTTTTGAACATGAGTTGGCAGATTTTTAAATTATAATAATGACTGTGGCAATGGAATTTGTATGGGAAACTTTCCCATACAAATTCTAGAGGCCTGTAGGTCTCAATTGCCATTTTTTTTTTTGCTTGGTTTTCCTTTTAACTTGTTTGTGTTTGGAATTTTTTTTTTTCATCTATTCACTTGATTTAAATTTGATGAATGCTTACTATAAGGTGAGGAAATTGTTTTCTCTATAGGATACTCTAAAAGCTTTAAAAATTTCATTTAATGTTTGCATACTAAACTAATGGTTTTCTCCTCCAAAATAACATGACAAGAAACAATTTGTTTGCAAGGATAAAAGGATGTTAATAAGAGATTGATTTATTATTTGAGTTCAATACATTTACAAACAATGATCCTAATACAAGATTAATATCTTTTTGAGAACTCTTATTTTATTTCCATAGTCTTCTCATTTCCAATACAATGTAATTGCCCATTAGCAATGAAGAAAATCTATTCTACCCTTTCATCATAAGTTAATAATTCCAATATCATGAAGTGAAATAAACTTATCTTTTTCACAATAACAAAGTGTTCATTAACAAGAGTAAGTTGATAACCTTCAACAAATTGATAATGAAAGAAATCTTAAACACAATTATCAACTCTTTCAAGCTCATCAACACCTATAATGAACCAAAATAATGCTAATAACATATTGTATCAACTTAATCAAAATACTTTTTATTCAAGAATATGATTCTACATTTACAACAATAATCTTCCAACAAGATGATCATACTTCATTCAAAACTTGAATCCATAACACAATTATACAACTCAAGATGGGAGTGTTAACTCCTACTACAAAACAATTACATTGAGCCAATGGATATCACATGATATCCTTATAGAAGCTTAAACACAAAACAAAAGATACTTCATCAATAAGATGATTTCTTCACATTTCCACAAGAGCCATGTTTCAACAATAAGTCTTCAAGGCTTCCAATTCCTACAATAAACCAAATGCATAGGCCAAGGAGTGCTCACCTCCCAACCTAGGCTTCTAGGAAGCCACCCCCGAGCTTGGGGAAACATCACAAAGACAAGGGAAACACACATGCAACCACAACACTACTACACATTACTACAAACACAAGAAATTCCCCTCCCAAAGATTTTACAAAGAGTCATTACATGACTCAAGAAAGGGTGAAGGTGGAACCAAATCAAGAGGAGAAGCTCATCTTTTTGATGAGAACAAGCCATCACTTGGCTTACTCATCAAAAATCACTCTTTCACAAACACATTCTTCTCATACACCTTATGACCCCCAAATTTACAAAATGAAACTAGAGATGACTACATGGAGCCCATACATCCATGTTGCATCCCTCTCCTTTCCAAGGAGAGACTCTACACTCAAGATTGTCCCAACAAGTTCCCTTCACCCTCAAGGCTATTCTTCCCTCCCAAGGGTGAGTTTGGCCTTGATAACTCCCTCAATGAAATCACTACAACACATAAAAGAGAACAAATCTACAAGAACATCAATAAAAAAAAACATGAATCATGCTCAACATTGAGCTCATGATTCTCTTTCTTCTACAAGAAACAAAATTTACTCAACACAAGAACATGATACTACAACAACAATAACATCAAAACCTCCATTATCACAACAACACTATGAACACTCATACATTACAAAGAAAATGACAAGATTTTACATACAAGAAATGAATTTGCAAGAGAGATTTTTCTCTCAACAAGTTAACAAAATGAAAAAGGTATGAATGAAGTTTCACCAACCTAGAGTCCAATGCTTAAGGAAGATAGTTGTAGAAAAGCAATCCACTATCCAAGGTTCTCCAAAACTAGCTAAGTCTCCAAAACTAGAGAGTGGGTGTCAACCCATTACCTTCCCCGAAACCCCTACTAAAAGGGATTCTACACCAAACCCTCATTAATGGGTATGGTTCATGGAGTACTCCCATATCTCCTTGTCTCCCTTCATAAATGAGGTGGAGACCAAGAATGTGAAAAAGGTATGGGTTTGACCTCCTTGCCATCCCTTCATTTTCGGATTTCTCTTTGAGGGGTACTTTTCAAGGTCCATAAATGAGTTATGGGCCTAATTTTGACTAAATTTAAACTTCCATACCATGGTAAAACTATTAGGGTGGCTAAAAGGGTCCCTAAAAACATCCTAAGGGCTCATTTAACCTCCCTAAACTGCACTAGAAATCTGATTTCGGGTTCAAACATGAAAGACCTTCTCAAAGCTTCCTAATCAAGGTTTTACAAGGAAAACCCTAAAGTTGGTACCACCTAAGAGTGATGACATCAAAACACAAGTGGACATGTCATGGCCTTAAGCAAATACATGTGTCAAGTGACACAAACATAGAATAAAACACTTCACAAGGCATGTGGCATATTCACTTGAGCATCCCTAAACATAAATAACAAATACAATTACAATAAATCAATTTACATCCATGCATCATACATTGACAAAATAAAACATGATTACAACGAGGTTTTTAGCTTCTTTCTAGAAGCAACCTTGGCTTAACTAAATTAACATAGGTCTTTGTGATGTTTCCCTGAATTTACCTTGGCCTACTTCCCTGCACGCTCAATTCCAATATCAGTAGTCCAAAGAGATAAAAATAATCATGTAATTACATAACATTAATAATCAAGTTAATTCATCTGATAATTCATAAATTACAAGACATAATTGATTATCCACAACATACATTTAGCTCATCATGAAATACTTACTTCAATTGAATTTGAAACATAAACATAGCATACATTCATAATTCAATTACAATTAACTTCATCATCATAAATATTCATAAATTAAAATCAAGTCACACCTGTAAGTCTCAAATCAATGTTTTAGTGATCATCATATAATCATAATATAATGTCCATCAACTACTAAGTGATAAAACCACATCATAAAGTATCGGTAAGATCCATGAGGCATCAAAATATAATCATAAAATATGTCTAAGTCATATGCAGAACTGAATAGCTATGATAGGCTAGGGGTGAGGCCTCACAAGGTTGGTGAAGACCCAACTCTATTAAAGGTTACAAAACACACTGTGAGGTGTGACCTTGTTAGAGGATTTTAGACCAATAGTTATCATCCAACTAGCATTCACTATGGTGTTGATAGGATAACAAATGTACATTCTATGAATGACATTACAAGACATTCAAGTCCACTCGGTTAAGAGATTTCTCTATTTACAATGGTTAAAATGTAATAGCAGTTGATCTAATCATAACACAACTTCAATTGTAGATTATCAGATCTATGTTAAGCTCATTCAAATCCTATAATCAATATATCAATTCTATTTTAATCAATATTCTGTAACTTACTGTCACTCGGTAATAGCTTTTTGACACTCGATAAACTTTATAGTTCAGTTCTCCTTAACTAGTTTGATGAGGCATACATGAAGCTTGTTCATGCAATAATTCTATAGTCTCCTTCTTCTGACATTAGTTTCATAATGAAACCCTAGTCTCTTAAATAGACAAGTAAACTATTTTCTTCTCCTCCATTAGATTTTTCCACTTATTCTCCTTCATCCATTTTTCCACTTAAACCTTCCTCGGCTACTGTGTCAGTAACACTTTTAATTCCATCCTTTAGATCTTCCTTGAATTTTGTTAGCTGTAGATCTTTTTAAAAAACTTTATCTCCATCTCCTATCATGAGGTACTTTACAGCTGATCAATCCTTATTGGCTAAACTAATCATTTAGTTCCTTTCTCTTGCTTAGTTAACAAAGAAATGTGTCGGTGAACATAAGCTCAGTTTATACTATGCTTAGTATACACTACACTGTGTCAGTGTATACAATGATACTTCATCAACCAACCACACTGCCTTGTGTCTTTCAGCTCTTTTCCTCATCATAGATGAATGCAACATACTCAAGTCAATAACATAAGGTCATAGACTCATCAAAAAGTTACCCAATGTATTCCTTATCCTCATCTGTCATATACATCTTCCTCATGTATATATTTTTGTTCTTCATCTCTTTGAACCCTTTCTACAGATGTTTAGGTATAGTAACTTACAAGATAAGTATTGTCAAACTTAGTTGACATCAATGACAACATATTACTGATTTAATCATATTACATATCTAATCAACAACTCAGTGATCTCTAATCACAGATCTTCAATTAGGTTCTAAATTAGTTGTAGTTCATCATATATAACATTTGAAATCCAAAACATGTACATCACATATTATGATTTTCCTACTACAAGAAAAATAAAATAAAAAATTAATTTGATAAATTTTAGACTAAGTTAACATGGTTAAACATGAGATTTTTTGTATTCTGGAAAAGTTGTAGAATAAAAATCATAATTAGTTATTTACTTGGAAAAGAATTAAAAAATAATATGTGTCACAACGAGACATGATTCTACTACTTATATCTAGAATATTGTTAAAAAAAATTATCATTTGATTGTGTTTAAGGTGGTCAGACATACACCTACTTATTTTCTTCCTGAAATTTTTGTACTACTACATTGAAATTTAAAGTTTTCAACATATACAATAAATATTTTTCAAAAAATGCCTAGTATCTTAGAAACTAAATTCATTTTTCTACATATTCTCTTGTTACATATTTTTGATATAATATTTATAACTTGTTCAAATGTTTATGTCAACTTTCCTAAACCTGGTTTTCTAAATTTTCATTGCCATGTAAGGGCCTAGTTTGGCATACCATGATCCTTCACATACCCTCCATTTACATCTTTTTTTTTTAGAGTACTTAACTGATATTCTGGTTCATCCTCTTTTGATCTGTCAACTAATACCCTTCTTTCTCTCATTAGGAATTTTGTGTTCTCCTTCACTTTTCTAGGATTTTGAGTTTTAAGGCTTCTAGTCCAATTGATTTGTCTAATTCCTTTCTATAGAATGAATTAGCTCAATGTACAATAGTATCTCCTCAGGCTTTGTTCTTCGCTATAGGTTTTCAGAATGTGACTTTTTCATAATAAGTGTCATTATATATAATGACAAAGTGTTCAATGGCTATTTGAGATAAAGTATTTATTGTAGGTGTACACTAAGGAAAGTGTCTTCATAGAATTAGGGTTAATCAATAAGTGAAAATAGTAACTAAATCAACCACAAAGCATAATAGAGAAACTATTTAGCAAAGTAATGACTAATTGAGCATCCTATGGCTCTCTAACTAAGATTTTTAATGCAAAGCTTTCAGCAAGCTTCCATTAATGACAGTCCTAGAATGAGAATGATATGATAAACAAGCTAAGTCTAACAATTATATCAAATAAATGCTAATTATTCTCTCAAATGCCTTTCTAAACTCAAATTACAAGAGGTTCAATGCAATTCTCAGATTTGCGGTTATGAATTGTGAAGGGAATTGGTCTTCCTTTTATATATTTTCCCAATGGTAGGGTGTGTGGTGTAGTTGATCATGGTTAAACCTTGGTTGAGTCATTAGTTCCACCCTTTGAAGACAATGCAAAGTTTGTGTCCTCAAAGCTTGGGACAAGTAGACAAGATCAATGGACAAGATTCTCTTTCACTTTGAGTGATTGAGATTGAATTTGGCTTGATCCATGTGAATGCTTTTCTTAAATCTCATTGGTTGATTGAATTTCCTCCCTTTTGTGGTTGTTGAGAGTAATTAAGATTTATTAATTGATTTACTTGATCTAATTTAGTCATGCACCCCTTGAATGGGTTGAATTTGATTTAATACAAGACTATACAATTAATTGATTTAATTGTATTTGATTTGATTACATTTGATTAAAATATTCTCAATTTTGATTGATCTTGAATTAAGATTTGATTTTCATTTTGATTGGCTAATTATGCATTGTGATTCAATTTCTTCAATTATGTCCTTGATTTGATTTGATTTGCATTGATTTGCTTTGAATTATCTTTGTCCATTTTTAGTTGATTACAAATGCCCCTCTTTGAGTTGATGTGCAAAGCATGTCGATTCAAAGAATACTCTAATCTTGCTTGATAATAGGTCCTGGATCACTGATGGTCAATCTATGATGTTCATTTAATGTCTTTTGATGGTCGATCTTTGATTTCTAATATGAGATTGATGTAGATATGATCGATATGAAACTCTCAATTGATGTGGTTTTGATGATCATTCTGATATGATGGTCATTCTGATGATGTTTGATTTGATGATTGATCCTCATATGATACCTACTTTGATGATTGATTTTGATGCTATGGCCCATTTGTTTGATTTTGAAATGTTTTTTGATAAAAGCTATCGCTTTGATTTGATGGTTGATCTCTTGATTTTCAATGATGTTACTACTAATGTTGATTTGATTATCCGATGGTATGCCCCCTCAAAAATGAAACATATTGATTGCTTGGATTTGACAAATCTAATTATATTTATTGATTGATTCAATATGTTTTCATTTCTGAAAAACACTGATAATATGCCATGATTCACATTTTGCCCCAGTTGAACTGATAGTGTAAATTAGATCTAGGTCAAAATTTCACCTCAAAATTAGGTCAAATTAGCTTAAATAGGTTGAAAAACCTAGATTTACTATTCATGTTCACTTTTCACTATTGAGATTTTGCTCTGGTCCTGCACTAATTTTTGAGACGGTTGTCCCTATCAGAGAGCATCAGTTCAAGAGGTGTCAACGTTATTAGAGACCACCTAACTACGGACCTCCGGTGAGTCATTTTGAACTTCCTCGTTGCATTTATTTCTATTTTATTGCATTTATTACTTTTTTTAAATTTTCATCACTACTTTAAATTTGTAAAGTCATGTGTAGGATAGATTCATTGTCGCATTGGCTATTAAATTAATGCATTTGTGCTTTTACTCACGCCTCCACATAGTAAATTATCACTTAGAAAACTTTCATTATTGCCTACGAAAAAAAATTTGTCGCCTAGCCTTAGGGTTTTTATGCCGATTTGCATATGATTTTATGCATATGAAACCCTAGCTTTTCAATGTCACCTAGGCATTTTCCATTGTTTCCTGGCATCATAAAATGTCACCTGATTACTGAATTACCGCATAACACAAATAAAGTGGCACCTAACATCTCTTTAGCATCGCTTAAGATGAAATGTTGCTTGGTATGAAGTCACTTGGTATGAATAAAATCGCGCCTGGAAATTTTTGAAAATTTTTAAATTTTTTACACTTGTACTTGATCTTTCCTGATGAAAAATTTGATATCTGCAGATGTTTGATTTGAATGATTAGATTAGGTTTGTTGCATTTAAACAAAATAATTGATTAGGATATTAGTATAATGGTACCAACGAATGTGATTTGTCAATCTGATAGGATAGAATAAAACTAATAGGATAACTGATCATATTGGTCCTGCCTCATGATCTAGAGTTTGGGAAACAATAACTTGATACAAATTGATTTCTTGATACATTTCATAAATTGATTGACTTTAGATAATTCCTTGATATAATATGCTGATATAATTCCATTGTTTTTCCAAACATGCACACTTTCCTATTCTATATATGCGATCCATTGCATCCTAGGTTATTGATCTTGGTCAGGCTTTGAGTCGAGCAGAGTTTGGTGTCATTGAGATGTGTGGGCTTAGCTTTCTACTTGACATGCCTCAATTTCAGCTAAACTGGGGTCTTTTGACTACTGTGGTGGAGTGATGGCACTCTGACCACAATACCTTTCATGTACCCTTTGGAGAGATGACTATCATGCCTAAGGACGTGTATAGATTGTTACATATTCCATGTTGAGGAGAGTTGGTTTATTATGATTCCACTGTATTTTAATGAGTATTCAGGGACAAATCTATAGATGATGACAACATTACTTGGCCACAATTTGCTTCATTCCTGACATTTCCCGTAGTACTTGGTGCCCTTATCGGTGGTTTACTTCTTCCCGACCGGCAAGGTCATGGTTTTTCAGTTAGATGGGGTAAGATCTTGGGGGATTTACTTGCTTAGCCTTGAAACTTTGATTGGGGTTCCTATGTGTTAGCATAGTTGTATCATGATTTACACAAGGTTATTTACAGAGAGAGCTCTTCCTTATCAATAGGTGTTGTGATTCTCCAGTTGTGGGTATAGGAGCACCTTCCTATCACTAGGCCTATTTTTGATAGGATTCATGGGCTTGGTTTCCCTTATGCCTTTTTGTATAGCAGCATGGTTGTCTAGCATCATTTAGGTAAGCTTGAGTATTTGTGCTAACAGATATATGATCTCAATCAAGTTCAATGGCATCCCTATATTGGTTGTGATCATTGGAGGGAGGATGATGATGAACTTCCTTACATGTTTTCTCCTCATTGGATGATCGACTGGACTACTACTAGTATTGAGTGCTTCTATTTTGGTTAGTTTTCTCACCAATATGGTAGGATATAGGATATGCCTTAGGGTGCAGCTTTATATGCTTAGGTATAGGTAGAGAGATTGATGTGGGGTCCTCTTATTGATTATTAGTTTGCATGTGACTAGATAGCTAGTATGGCATATTGTAGATGGGAGATTCTTCCAGGTATGGAAGATGTGGGTATGTCTCATGAGTATTGAGACTAGTGGACTCATAACATGTTTCCTCATTTTACTGATCTAGCAGAACCTATCCCTGGCTAGGATGAGAGAGATGATGGCGGTGATGGCGGTGGTGGTAGGAGACATAGGAGATGACAAGGATAGAGAGATCCTCTAGTGATTATTGGTAGAGCACAAGTGAGAGGTGTCCATCTAAGGGATAGAGATAGAACTCAAGGATAGGATGATGTAGCTAATGTACATCCTAGAGCAGCGGTGGATAGACATTAGGGAGCTCGTAGATAGCAGTGAGCTCAGAGAAAAGCTCATGTGGATGTTTCTCAATAGGTTCCTGGTGGATTGGATCCATTAGTTCAATTACAAAGAGTAGCTTTAGCTTAGTAGGATCAGGTTCTGGCATAGTAGGTGCCTCCATAGGTTCAGTAGCCATAGGATATGAGACAAAGTGCATGGGCTGGTCCTACCATTGATGTCATAGCATGAGATGTATAGTCATTGAGGACAGAGATATCCACTATTGTTGGGTGATTAGATTAGGTTGCTACCTTGATGTAGTAGTTCATGATCATGATGGTTTAAAGATAGGATGGAGCGAGCACTTCTTAGGCTCTTCCCTCATGGGATAGATAGGATGGTAGAGGTCCAGATGGATATAGTGTTGGTGATGGATCTAGTGTTGCTATTGGTTCTTGATCATTTATGATAGAGTTATTCATTGTTGATGTTGTTTGTATCACATTTAATGTTTTTTTATCAATCAGAACTCTTTGATGTATCACTTTCATGACATTGTATCTTGATATACTGATGTACTAGATTATTTGATGAGCACTTTATATGATGATATACTTCCTTAATTCTCCTGATGAGTTGATTATGAGATTATCTTTATATGTAGCTATATGATGTTTATGATGCATTTCATTTTATTATGCTATGGATGCAATGTATCTTATTTTATGATATAGATAAGTGAATGCATTGATGTATGAATTTATGAGATACTTTTCTACTTTTCAATTTATTGATGCAAACTATTTTATGGAAATGTGTATATAAATGCCCCTATGTTTTTGATTTTCAATGGATGCACTTCTATCTTTAACTGTATGTATGCAAATGATGTATGAGTAATGGGTCTTTTTCTTTCTTTTCTAATATATGGATAATGAGTAATGCTTAATGCTATGCATGAATGCAAAAGATAATCTCATTTTCATTGATGGATATTCAAGGAGTAAGATGTTTGAATGGAACCTCTATTTCTTTGATGTTTTGACTAACCAAGATTTATTGATGTACCCCCTTTTCATTTCCCCTCTTGCAACTTAAGTTAAGAAAGGCAAAAAAATATATACAATGCACTTAATCTAAGATGTATGCAACTAACTATCATTATTCAAGATTTGGAGCTTATAATCCTCATTGAGCATTTTTGGAATCCTATTTTAGTACAACCATCCTATGATGATATGAATACTTTTTTCACCTCTTTATTTTCTTTCCCATCAATCTCTTCAATATGACTATCACTAATTGAAGCCAATCATGAGAGTGTGAATACCGATATTGTCAGATCCTATGTTGCAAGTGGATTTTGGTATTATGATATTGAAGATCAAAATAGCCAAGATATCCATTTGCATAAACAAGCAGAAATCTCAATTTTATCCTATGTACAAGTCCTCGATGATTCTTTGATGATCACATCCTTAGACAAATAATACATGATTTAAAACTTTGATTTTAAGACAGTCATTCAGAAATCAAGAAAAAATATCATCATTTCATCATAGCTTGTCTAGTCTAAAACTTTCATCAATTTGTTAGAAAGAAATGATTTCATCAATCGATTCAAAACTTAGAAAAAAATTAGCAATGTTTTTCAAATCCATATTTCAAGTGTAGTTCCATCCATTTCATACTTTTAATCCTGATAAAGGTAAGGTCATTTTAGTTCTTGGATCAAACTTTGTGTTTTAAGCTCAAATTGGATTGGGATGTAGATTTGATTAAGTGTTCCTATTTCAAGTTTGATGAATTGATTCTCTAATTGAATAAAGCTTTCTTTGATGAATCCTTTATCCTTTTGAGTAGATTTCCCCCAGTTGGATATTGATTTCAGATGTGGGACTTAGGACAATTTTTCGATTAGGTGACCAAAATCTTGAGGTACTTGTAAATGCAACTGTGGGGTTTTATTATGCAATATATACAAATGCTAGTGAATGCAATATTTACAAGGTGACCTAGGTATGCAACTGACTTGGACTTTCAATGGTGCATGTTTACCAAGTTTTCACTGATTGAATGGATCTAGCTCTTTTTTTCTATTTTTAAAGCTTTTCTCTTTTTTTGCTACCAAGGTGCCTATTTGCTAGGTTTTCACCAAGACACTTTTCTTCTTTTTTAATTTTGTTGTATTTTTCTCTTTTTCAATTTTTTTGTTTTCCATATCATCAAGGCACCTATTTTCTAGGTTTTCACCAAGACAACATCTTTTTAAAGATCATATATGAATGTTTTTACTTTCTTCATGCTCAATTTTCCACTATTTTTTTTATCTTTTTATGCTTTTCAAATGTTTTTGGTATTTTCAAGATCTCTTTTGAATTATGTACAATAAATATGATGCTCTTCATCTAATACTCTTTATACTCTTTCATCTACCTCATGTATAGAACCTCTTTAGATGTATTCTATTGATAGGTTCTTGTAGCTCCTCTCCATCAGAATATGGTAGCTTGTAGGTGCCAGTCCCAAAATCTTCAACAATGACAAATGGTCCTAACCAGTTTGCTTCCCATTTTCCTTTCTTTTCCCTTTCTACTTGGTTCTTGGGATTTTCTCTCAACACTAGGTCACCTATTTGAAAAGTTCTTGTCTTGATGTGCTTGTTGTAAGATCTTGACATCCTATTTTGGTACACTTTTAGTTGATCAAATGCTTTCTTTTGTTTCTCATCCAAGAGTTCTAGTTCTTGTAGCCTAGCAACCCTATAGTCTTCCTCATTTATCAACCCAAGCATATATATCCTCAAAGATGGAAGTTCTACCTCCAAAGGAAAAACTTCTTCTATTCCAAAGACTAAGGAGAAAGGTGTAGCTCATGTTGGCATTCTTATGCTTGTTCTATAAGCCCATAAGGTCAAGTTTATCTTGATGTGCCAATCTCTACCTAAATTATCCACTGTTCTCTTCAAAATTTTAAGATATTGTTATTGGTTTCTTCGGCTTATCCATTACCTTGAGGGTAATAGATTGAAGAAGAATGATGAATCATGTGAAACTTTGTGGATAACTCCCTTAGGTATTTTCTCTTGAAATTCTTGGCATTATCCATTATGATGGCATGAGGTATGCCATATCTACAAATTATATGATTAAGGATAAAAAAAGAAATCTACTTTCATGTTGCAGTTGATAGGGGTACAACTTCCACCCACTTAGTAAAGTATTCAGTTGCCATGATGATGAATTTATGACCATTTGAAGATGGTGGATAAATCATACCTATTAGGTCTAAATCCCATTGATAAAATGGCCAAGGTGTTGTCATAGGATGAAGCTCTTGCATGGGCACATGTATCAAGTTCCCATGGAATTGACACTTTCTACAAGTTTTTTCAAAGTTACAAGCATCTTTTTCCATTGTAGGCCAAAAATATCCTATCCTTAGAAATTTCTTAGCTAAGGTCAATCCATTCAAGTGTGACCCACAAATTCCTTCATGGATTTCTCGTAAGGCTAAGTTTGATTCTTCCTCTTCTAGACATCTAAGGAGCATTCAGTCTAGACTTTTTTGATACAATGTGTCAAAAACTATGGTGTATTAGGTGGCTTGTCAAATTAAGCTTTTCTTTTGGTTTCTAGTTTGGTTTCAAGGAAGGGTTTGATCCTTCAAGTAAGTGTAAATTGGTCCATACTGTTAGAGATTTTTCTTGCATGAGTCAAATGTCTTGGATGATTGATTGAAACTAGACTTTTGAGACTAATTCAAACAAGAGAAAGACCTAATTACTGAGGATTGGATAGGATCCTCCTTCATTTTTGAGCTCCACATACTCAGGCAAGTTTTATCTTTTAATGATAACTAACTACATAGTATTATATAAGTGGACACTGATTTGCTATTAATTCTTCTAATGTGTTAATCTATAATGCATTCTGCATATGACCAAAATCAATTTGATGCAAAGCTTAACCAAGCAAAATATGATTGCAAATACAGCAAGAATCAGGGATTTAAGGATTATCATCCTTCTTCCTTTTAAGGAGGGGAAACCTAAATGATTCTCTCTTCACAGAATCAGGAAATATGAACTGTAAGCCTTAGGGATATCCAATATATTTTGTGTAATAAACATGAAATGAAAATGTACTGGTAATGATATGAAAATTTCATTTTTCCTTGTCAAAAGATGTGAAAGATAAAAACTATAAGAAACAAACACTAAACTAGTGCCTTATTCAATGGGCAAAAGAAATACAAATGTAAATCAACCAAATAATTTCAAAAGAAATACAAAAGTATGCATTACATACTAACTGCAAATTCAAATAGATTGCCTTACAAACTACTCTTTTAGCCAAACATTGTTATCATCAACAATCCCTACAAATATATTTACTCTTCAAGATGAACCATGAGAATTTTAATTCTTTCCTTGAAAGAAACTCATAATCAATCAAGCAAGTTACTTTACAATTGGTATATTTTAAATGCCTAACATATAAAACATACAAGAGTACAACATAAAAGTAAAGAGACAACAACAAGGTATGGTTGAAGTTGCAATGTATTTGTATTAAAATCAACTTGCCAGTTACATTCAAAATTCAATTACTCAGAAAGTCAGACACAACATTTAGAAGTCTGCTTCAAAGTAATTCTATTCATTTTTCTATATCTTCCAACCCCCCTAAAAATGGGTCTACAACTCTATTTATACATCTCAGTCCCAACCATCTTGGAATTCCATTATCAAATAGGAATGTGACAAGCTTCAAATGGTTAAAAACCCTAAACCTAAAAACATAAGAGACAAAGCATAAAAGACAAAATACAATGCACCCTCAGGTGGTGGAAAGACAAAACATTCTTTTGGATTTTTCTTCATCCTAGATCGCTTGACAACTAACAACTTTATTTGCAAGTCTTCATGATAGCTCCTTAGTTTTTATGAGATACGATGATTGCCATTTCAGGTTAACCTACACCATTCTTAAAGATAGATTATCATCCTTGTATTCTGAGCTCAGGTGTCAAGTGTTCCAGATGTCCTCCTTACTTATCATCTAAAATATCCAAGTCAACTATGGTAGATTTAACTTTCTTAGGCTTTTTCAGTTCATCCCATGCAATTACTTTCTCCTCTGAAGGCCAATTAAATTTCTAGACAAGTTGTAGTTGTGCCTTTTGTCTCTCCCACCTAGCATTGGTTATAGCTTTGACATCTATAATGAATTTGGTGAGATTTGTCTCTACCTTTATAGCTTCATCCAAGGCCTTATTGAAGCTTTCTATGTCCACATTATTATCTTCACCTAAAAATGCCTCTTTCCTAGGCAGTAGAAGATCAACCTTCGATCTCCATTGATCAAGAATCTTAATGGCTCCATCTTCATTTATAACTAGGGGGATAAATTTATTGGAGCAGGAGATGAGCATGGCTATCTTAGCCTCAATCAGATTTGCCTTACCCTTGAAAAGTGGTAATATGGCCTTTACTCTATCAATCTCCTCTCCAACTCTCACAACTGACTTTGGTATGTCACTCCCCAAAGATTGAGCAAGAATCAATTTTTCAAAAAGTGGTGCTCTGATAGGCCACACTGTATTTTATCCTTGATTGTATTCAACTTGTGCTATAAAATATTCAAAAGGGCCTGCAATATAGCCTCAATTTTTTCATCATTTATTTTCTTCAGCTCTGTCGTCACCTCTTCTTTTGTCATTGCTTGCACTATGGGCTGCTCTGGAGGTGCAGGGGCCACTACAGGAACACTAACGAGTTGTTCTTCCAAATCATTTGCATGTTTTTCTAATGCCTTGTTCCTCATTAACACTAAATCCCTATCCTTTACAAGGGCACTATAATCATTTAAGAGATCACCATATCTCTCTAATAATTGCTTTGTTTTAACCTCATTTAATTTAGCAAATTGGGTCAACACCTGAGAAATCTCTAGGTCCCCTATATTGTGGATAGACCACATAATTTTTTCACCCTCCATTTTCTCTTTCATATTCAAAATTTGTGGCTTCTTGTCTTTAGGATAAAGACTCCACATGGCCAAAGCCTGGTTCTTTGGGCTATACCCAAATCCTTTTATTATATTCCCAACTTGGGTTTCCAAAGATAGAGTGACATCTTCTTCCCTCTTTATTTGATCAATTATAAAATTAGAATAAAAACTCCACCTAGGCACCAGTAGCATGTTGCTCTATTTTACTAATTTCCTAGCCTCATCTGGAGTCAAAATTTCATCTTCTGGGTCATATTCTTTCAGTTTTTTCAATGCCTCATTTGGCACCTGACCCTCCTCTGTTATCTGCACACTTGATGCAACCTATTGTTGCTTGTAAGATATCAAAAAGATCTTAAATTCTTCAGATTTAACAAAATTGTCATCGTTCAGGAAAGCATCCTACTCAATTATTCCCTCATCTTGGCCAAGGGCCAAGGGAAACTCAACTTGTTCAACTTCAAGTTTTCTTTTTCTTTTCTCTTCTCTCACCTTATTTCTTATCAGGTGGTGATGCTCACCAGTTCCAAAATAGAGGGCACTCACTCTATCCTTCTTCTTCTCTAAAGGCTCGCTAGTCAATAAATTTTGTTTTTTCTTTTGAGGCTTAGCAGTATCCTCGAAGCTAGGAAGCTCACTGAGGTCAACAATTTCTTTTTCTCCTTCAGGCCCTTCAACCAATGGTTGTTCCATAGTGTGTGGACTATATATGGGATAGCCACCATCACTATCATCATCACACTTAGATTTAGTATAAGCATTTTTGCCCAGATTGGTTTTATCAAGTTGATCCTCCATGGATCTCATCAGAGTGTTAAATTAAGCCATCATTTGCTCAAGTCTTTGTAGGTAAGGAAAAGTGGGAAAGAAACCCCCAAATGCCAGTCCCTTACTTTTCAATTGCTTCTTAGCATTATACAATGTACTCAATTTGTGAACTCTCTTCTCCAGCTCATTATCTTTAATGATGTTTCTTATGACATCCTCGTTAGGATACTCCACATGTTGTTTATTGAAGGGAATGCTAGGAGTGTAATACTACCTAGCAGCAACTATGAATCCCTCTATATCCACATATCTATATGGTGCCACAAACATCTGGAAACCCTCCAACCAATCATTAACTTTGTTGAGAGCTCCCTTTCTAATTGTAAGATAATGCACTCTGAAGTGCCGAGGGGTGAAGGTTCCTTTTCTGTGGGAAGCTAGAAGCTCCTTATCTATCAACATCAATCACTAGATAAAATCTAAGAATGAAACTCTTGGTGGAATGTAAAATGGAAGTAGATGAGGAGGTTGAGGGCATCCATAAACCCTAATCATTGTATAACCCTTCTCATAATAAATATCTCCCCAATTGTGGCCCTTGGTCCACTTATCAATAAACTACTGGGGCCTTACCAATTACAAGACCTTAGTGGACAACCTTATGCAATTCACTCCCAAACTTTGGAGAGTTGGATACACAATCCAGTTCTCAAAGGCTCCAAAATCATGCCTAGGGCAACAAGGGCTCCAGATTCCTAACCAAAACTACATAGGGTTAGGCTCTCCATTCCATGTCATATGTGGCCTAAGATCTTGTAAGTTAATGAGATCATAATTATGATACACAATAAGGTGCATCAACAAAGAGTAGTGCATGAACTTGGGTGTGGAGCTAGATGAAATTTTTTTCAAAGATGGTAAACCCTCATGCATCTTATTTATTACATAACCAATATAATCATATCCTCTATTCACTAGACAACTCTGAGAATCCATAACTAGCATCAAAATGTCAGAAGTGATCCTATGTAGGCCTACATCAACTCCTAGGACCTAGCATATCCCATATGCAATATATTTTATGTAAAATTTGAGGTCCTTGTACTGATATGGAGTTTCCCCTGCCATAGCTGCAACATAATTTCTATTTTCCTTGGACATGTGGCTCTTAATCTCCTTAGAGACTAAACTAGCCTCTCTGACATATCTATTTGCCTGAACCTTCAAGTCAATCTCTGTGGCCATTGGAATCTAAATTCTGAATGCCTTCATGAAAGAATTTCTATCTAGGGTTACCAAGGGTGAACCATCCTCCTTTCTAATTGTTTTCAACAAGGGATCATAGCACTAAGCTAGCATAAGCAATGTGTCTACGTCAAGAAAGACTTCAGGAAAAATTAATTTTTCTAACCCTGATGTCCAAGAGTTTGAGACTGGCACCACACTATCATGGTTTTTATAAAAATATGAAAATAGGCACATGCCTATGAGTTTAGGAATCTTGGCATCTCTATAGTAAGCTAAATCATCCATGAAATAGTCATCACTAACCTTCTTGTTTTGAGATGATCCAGAAAAGAGGGTGAGGAACTCGTCTAAAAAACTCTCTTTTACTTTCTCCTTAGATCCTTGGCTGGTGGAGGTTCCGCTTGATGTTGCTTGACTCATCTTGACTGTAATTCTAAAAATTTTCTACAAAAATTACTGGTCACACTGTAAATCTGGAAAGCTCTGAAAACCTGATGCTCTGTACTCATCAATATGCTCTGTAACTTTCAAATGAGTAGCCTCTAACTATTTTATTTTGTAGAATTGAATGCACCACCATTTTCTGACACCAAAAATGTCACTTCCACCATTACTGCACATGAACAGGGCTTCAATTTACTAGCTATAGTTCAAAATATTCAAATTCAATCATTTAGAGACCTAGCGACTAAAGAGAAATCTCACGATCGCTTTATAATATTGGTGCCTTTATAAGGTTTATGAGACCTGGAGACTAAGAGAGCTTCTCATAGTTGTGGAAATATTTCTCACTTTATAAATCCATTACAAGATTCAACCATCACAAATTTTTGATTTAGAGACTTGGCGACTATGGTCAATCTCTTTACTTTCTCTTTAATTTTTCAAATTCAGAGATTACCCGACTATAGTCTATTTCTTAGTCATTGGTAAAATATTTCTCATCACAAGATTATGCGACTGAGACCAATTTTCATCTATTATGAGATCTGGTGATAATAGGAAAACTCTAAGTCATGGAATACTATTGACTTTTCAAACTTCTTTGTGAGATCTCATGACTACCATTGATCTTCTTCCTTATTTCATCCTATGGTCCACATTAAGTCGCAGGAGCTTTTTTCACTTAACTATTTGATTCAGTGACCCAAAGATAACCATGTCACTGAATCACTGGAGGTTTAGCCTTTGACCATCAGGAACATGAGACCTCGAGACTATATAGTTTCTGTATCACTAAATAAACACATAACCACTGGGCTTTGACCATAATATTAACTTTAACTCAACCTAGGCAAATCTGGAGACTACGCGACAAAGAGATTCTCTAAGTCTCACAATCCTTTTCTTAATTGGGGTTAAATCCTGAGAACTCATGACAATCCTAAGTCACCAAATCACTAAAAAATTTACAACCTCTGAGCACGCTAACATCCCTTCCACATCATTCCTTCTGCATCTAATAGAAACTTGACACCTTAGCTCCCTCAGATATCAGGTCCACCTCAATCATCTTTATGAAGAAGGTCCCACCATTATGAGATCTAGTGACTAACAACAATTTCCAAGTTGCAAGACAAATTCCTTAACCAGAGTCTAGTCCAGAGATCATGCGACAAAAGGAAATTCCAAGTCACAACAACATTTCTTAACCTTGAGTTAGATCTAGAGACTCGACACCATTCACACAATCAAAATTTCATCAACGGTTCACATTAAGTTTCATAATCCTTTATCACTTAACCACCACATCTAGAGACTTGGAGACAACCGTGTCGCTGGATCGCTAACCGCACAGGAGATAACCGCCACCTTTGGGAGATAATGAAACCATTGAAAATCCAAGTCACTAAATGAAATGACTAACTACATGAAGACTTGGAGACAACTGCGACAAAAAACTATACCTCCATTTAGAGACTCAACGACCAAAGAGAAAAATCATAATCATTGAATGAAACATCATTTTGATAAATTATTCTGAGATCTCCTGACCAAAGGTAATTTCCATCTAGAGACCATGTGACTATGGTTCTTTTCTTATAAAAATTGTCATAGTAGTCTCTAGATCTCGAGAAGACATTCTAAGACTTGGAGACTAAAAAAAGGGGAAATGGTAAGTCGCTTGATAATAAGGAATATTCCAAAGTGCTTATGAGATCAGGCAACAAAGGCTTTCGGGTAATCGCTAGACATGAAGGAATATTCTAACTTCTTTGGGAGACTAAGCGATTGAGAGAGGAGATTAAAAGTGCACATGCTTATTTCGATGCTTAAGTGATCTGATAAAGTAACAGAGAAATAGAAAGTTAATGGCCACAACTAGGGTTTTTATGATTTTCAAAAGAGAAAAGGTCTAAAACCTAAAGTTACTCACCTAGGGCTTGAAAATTTGGCAAGATAGACTAGACAAGAACTCAAAATTTCAACTAGGAAAACACTAAAACCAAAAATACTATCAACACATACCAAGGTGATTCATTTGTAGTTAGCAAGAAAATGGTGTAAGGATGGGTTGGGTCATACGTAGGTTGAACCAGTTCTTCTACCAAGAACTCATATCTAGTACTCTGATCAGGCATCTACAAAAGTGAAACCAAAGTTGCCATTGTGTCTGTTGCTTTATTCTTTTCTCTTGGCACTTTCTCAAATGTAATAAGTATGAAATACTTAAGATTGTCCACCATGGTTTTTTAGGGTAGCAATTTGTCATATTTTGTTTGATATTATTCATTGACTTGATTTATGACTAATTGTGAATCTCCATACACTTTTAATTATGTGACTTTCCACTCTAATGCTAGCTTGATTCCAATAACCAATGCTTCATATTCTACTATATTGTTGGTACATTGAAATAAAAATTTGTAATATTTTGGGATAGTAGAGCCTTGAGGAGTGATGAGAAGTATGCCTACTCGTGATCCATGATGAGTGTAGGAACCATCAAAATAAAGTTGCCATGTTTTTGGCTCCACATTCACAATCTCTGAATCTAAGAATTCAACTTGTATAGGATGATCATCATGAAGTGGTGCTTTTGCTAATTGGTCATCAATAACTTGTCCTTTGATTGATTTTCTATCAACATATTCTATGTCAAATTCACTTAGTATCATCACCCACTTTACTAGTCTTCCATTCAATGTTGTTTTACTAAGTAGATACTTCAAAGGGTCAATTTTGGAAATGAGCCTTATCTTGAGGGATAGCATATAATGGCATAATTTTTGGGAAGAAAAAACTACAGCCAAGCATTCCCTTTCCATAAATGTATAGTTCAACTCATATTTAACCAAGGTTCTACTAATGTAGTAAATTGCCTTGTCTTTTCCTGTTTCATCCTCTTGTGCTAAAAGTGCCCCCAATGAATTCTCTGTTGCTGAAATGTATAAGATCAAGGGATTTCCTCTAATAGGTTGCATCAAGACTAGTGGATTCATGAGATATTTCTTCAATAAATTAAAGGATTCTTCACACTTTTCATCCCATTTGAATATTGTATCTTTATGCAAAAGTTGGGTGAAATTGTGGCATTTCTCAGCTAATTGGGAGATAAACCTCCGGATGGATTGTATCCTTCCTTGTAAAGATCTCATCTGACTAATGTTTTTAGGTTCTTCCATGTCCATGATGGCCTTCACTTTAGTAGGATCAACCTCTATCCCTTTTGCAGATACAATGTAACCTAAGAGTTTACTAGATTGAACTCCAAATGGACATTTCTTTGGGTTAAGTCTCACTTTGAATTCTTCTAGCCTTTCAAAAAAATTTGCCAAAATTGGTAGGTGTTCTTTTCTTGAGTGGGATTTTTCTAGTATGTCATCCACGTAATCCTCCATGAATTTATGCATCATATCATGGAATATTGTAGTCATTTCTCTTTGATAGGTTGCTCCGGCATTTTTCAAGCCAAAAGGCATGACATTCCAGCAAAATGTAACCTATGCACATGTAAAGGCAATTTTATCTTGGTCTTTTGGTGCTATCTTTATCTAATTATATCTGCTAAATCCATCCATGAGTGAGAACATGGAGTGTCCCCCTATTAAGTCCACAATGGCATCAATACTTGGAAGTGGAAAATCATCCTTAGGACATGCCAAGTTTAAGTCTCTTAAATTTATGCAAATTCTGATGGATTTGTCTACTTTTGATACTAGCACTATATTTGAGATCCATTGTGCATAATCAATGGCCCTTATAAATCCCACCTTTAATAGTTTTTCTAACTCCACTTTGACAAGTAGTGCTATATGAGGATGCATCTTCCTTAGCTTTTGCTTAACAGGTTTGGCTCCTTCCTTGATATTTAGATGATGCATTATCAGATTTGGGTCTAAAGCTAGCAGATCATCATAAGACCATGTGAAGTTAACTTTCTTTTCCTTAAAAAACTTCATGAATTATATTCTTTCTTCTCTAGATAGAGATGTTGCTAGGTGGATGATCTTTAGCTCTATTTCTGATCCAATGTTTATCTTTTTTGTTGTCTTAATTAAGATCGGAGATCTTTCTTCATAATGTTCTAGTAGAGCATCCAAAATCCCTTCCATAGGTGCCTCAGTTGGTTTTCACCTTTGGAAACATCCTTTATTTCTTTATTTCTTTCTTTTGGATCTAATGTTGCCACAACATGGTTTTCAACACTTGATTCTTTTCCTTTTTTATTTCTTTCATTTTTTTCATTTTTTCTCTGATTAGAAGTTTGGATGACCCCTTTGATCATTTCTTCTTGATATTCTCTGATAGAAGAAGGTTCAACCATGTTGAGTTATTGGGACACCATGTTGTCATTTAATAAAATTGGCAAGGTAGTTAGTTCAATGGCATTCCATTTAATTAGGTCTAGGTGGATGAGAGTTAATGGGTCAACACTTGGGTTTGTTTCAATTGGATTTAGGGTTTATATCTCATTATTTGATGGTTCATACATTGTATCTTGAAAATCTCAAACATGGGCTTCCTCTAAATGTTCTAAGGAAGGATCAAAGTGCCCCTCACTAGACTCCTCTCAGGTTTCTATG
Source organism: Chamaecyparis obtusa (assembly GCA_027943335.1). Classification (NCBI taxonomy): domain Eukaryota; kingdom Viridiplantae; phylum Streptophyta; class Pinopsida; order Cupressales; family Cupressaceae; genus Chamaecyparis; species Chamaecyparis obtusa. The sequence continues at coordinate 99,318 of BSBK01012310.1, forward strand.
GGATAAAAATTGTGTGGATTAAACCTAACATTTGATTCTTCCATAGTAGGTCTCCATGAAGGAACATATGGTTCACCTACCCATTGATTTATCTCTATTTCTATGCTCGGCACATCATTTAGGATCACTTGGCTAGAACTAGATGCTTGATTTGTACTTGATTCTGTTATTGGCCCTTTATTTTTGGTAGAAGCATAAGTATGAATGACATCAATACCCTTGTCTTGGCATGACTCATTAGATAAATTTTCCCATTCCCATTCATTAGAATCCTCATCACTATGAGATTCTAATTGTAATATTTGATCATGAAGTTTGGGATAATGTTTTTGTGTGTATCCTTCTTCAAGATATCCTAAACCTGTTTCTCCTTGGAATCTTGCCATGTTGATTCTAGGGGTTAAATTAAACCTTCATTATTTGTGCCCAAAGGTCCTTGACCTTTGTAGCCCACCTTTTACATCATAGAAAACCCTTTCCCATATTGATGTGTGGGAATGGTTATGTTTTGGATATGTTTGACGTGAGCACTTGATTCTTCATCTTTGTATAACCAGTTTAGGATTTCATTGTCTTCTTCATCCATGGCAAATGATGTACTTGCCCTCACAAAGTTATCATTATATTTATGAGGAATATTTGGAGGTTTTACAAAGGACTTGGGTGATAAAGGTAGGTCCATCATAGATAAGGAGTATTCACCTACTCCCTTTTGTTTGATCTTACATTGCTTATCAAAAACTTTCATCATTTGGTCCATCTTTTGATAATGGGCCCCTATAGTGTACACTTTGGTAGCTTTGGCATGATCTTCTTGTGATTCTTTAATAATTTTACCCTCATTAACCTTCTCTTTTCCTTTAGTCGATGTAGTTAGGTTAATCATTTTTGGTGGATCTTCAACAAAATCCTCTTGTTCCATCTTTTCTTTTCCCATCAACAAAGGAATGTCCTTAGAACTCTGACCTTGCTCTATTTGATTGGGTATAGACCCTTCAACATTGTGTGGAATGAAGGAGTCATTGATAGCCTTGACATTATTACAATATTGGAATGGATTTAGATCCCCACTTACCATTATCTCTTTCCCTAGATATGGAAATTTTAGGCATTGGTGATAAGTTGAAGGAACGGCTTGCATTTCGTTGATCCATGGCCTTCCTAACAAGATATTGTAAGTCAAATTTAAGTCCAACACTTGGCATATGGTCTCTTTTTGTATGGGACCAACTCTTATGGGTAATACTATGACTACTTTTGAGGCTCTTTCTTCATCATCATAGGCTTTTATGGTTATCTTCTTCTTTGGGTCAATAGCCCCCTCAAAAAATCCTAGGGCTTTCACCAAGCTAAGGGTACAAATGTTTAGGCCATCTCCTCCATCTATAAGGACTCTTTTCACCCTATGCTTGTGGATCAATACTTCTATATGTAAGGGAAGCTTTTGAGGATGACTAAGGGACATGTCATCTTGTTCAAAAAATGATAGGCAATGAGGTGCAATTAGGTGCCCCACCATATTTTGAAACTTGTCTACCTCCAAATTTAGACACAAATTTTTTTCCAATAAGGCTTTCTCCAAGATATCTATATGAATTGGTGATAATTTGAGCAGCTCAAGAATAGATATTTGAGTGGGAGTTCTTTGCAATTGATCAACCAAGTTGTATTGTTTTGATGATGATGTGGAAGCTTGGTTCGATAATACAATCTTTGGAGCATTAGTAGGTAGGACAATTTTTTATGCTTGCCCCCTAGTGACAACATTTGATGATGCTTCTCTTGTTTTATCTTTTACTATGATAATCTTTATGGTTTGATCTTCTTCTCTTAGAGTGTTTATCATGTTATCATAAGTATGAGCAAAGTTCACTTTCTCATTGCCCTTTTTCTGATTTTGATTTGCATTAGATGACTCACCCTTTTCATGGTTCAAAAAGGGGTTCTTGTAGGCCGTGTGATCCTCATTATTTTGAGGCCCTTCAATTTTAATGGTTCCATTGTCAATTAGATCTTGCACCAAGTGCTTTAATCTCATGCATTCATTAGTAGCATGACCTCTATTTTGATGATATTCGGATTGATGGGCATCATTCCACCAATGAGGGTTAACTTGAGGTTCATAACCTGATATGTTAGATAATGTGATGACATTATTGGCAACCAAGGTCCTTAGTACATTCTCCAAAGGTTCACCCAAATAGGTGAATCTCTTTTTAGTATTATTGGAGTAAGATTTTGACTTATCCCAATCTTTATTGTTGGAAGTGTTGGAATTGTTGTTGGAATTATTGGAATTAAATGGAGCTTTGTTTGATTGATTAACATTATTTGAAGAATTAGCTCCATATGGTAGGATAAAAGGGTTTGACTTCAAGTTGTGTGCCTCCACAAATCCATCGTTCACAAGGTTTTTGTTGTTATTCTTCACCCAAGATTTAGATTTATCATTATTATTGTTGGACCCTTGATTATTGAAATACTTAGGCACATAATTATTATTATTGATTTTATTATTGATGTTGCTTTATTGTTGGATTTGTTATTTTTAAATAATTTGTTCTCACCTCTCTTGACCAAAACATCTTCAATCTTGATCCCATTTTTTATGAGTTTCTCAAATGTTGGGACATTGAAGTTGTAATCTATAATCCATTTCTGAGGTCAAATTGTTGGTGAAGATCTCCATCTTCTCTTTCTCAAGGATACTTCATGGATACCTTGCAAAAATGGTCCTGCACCTTTGTAGGAATCCTAAGAATGACTCTCTTTCTTTCTATTTGGTATCACACAATTTGAGCATAGTAATTTCATGCTCAATGTTATAAGAGTAATGGGTTACGAACTTGGAGGCTAACTCCTCAAAGGTCTTGATTCCTTGGGGTAGTTTTGAAAACCACTCCATTGCGGGTCCTCCTAAGATTCTAAGGAATAGTCTCATTAGATATGTATCATTATGCATGAACTCTATGCTTAGGGCACAAAACTTTCTTAAATGATCTTGTGGGTCTGTTTTACCCATGTACTTATCATATTTAGGAAAAATGGTATTGAAGGGAAAAGACACCATAGCTAAGTGCTTGTCAAAAGGGAAAGGACACAAAGCTTCAATGGAAAAGGCCTTAGGTTCAGCTGCCTCCTTCATGGTATCAATTTTTTCTTGGAAGGCCTTAATCTACCTAGTCATAGCATTCATAGGGTCATCTTGCTACTAGTCTTTCTTAAGTTGCTCAATATCAAAGTCATGAGGAAGCTTCACTCCCTTTTGGGATAGATTTAGGAAAAAGTTCTCCTTATCCCTATCTATTAATTTCTCCATAACCTCTAGGAAATTGAGGTCTCCGACAGCCTTATCAACTCTTTCTTCAAGTGTGTCTTTAGCATTTTGATTGGCATTGTTGATGTTATGATTTTTTCCCTGTTGATAGTTATGATATGTTGAATTCCTATCCATCTCTCCAAGTCTTTGTTCAAATAGGTTTGAAAAAATTTCTTCTTGATTATGACCTTGGAACACACTTTGGTACTCAACCTCTTGTCCTTCATTTGCAACAAGAGTGCTATCACCTTGTAAAGATACCATATATGTTTGGGACAGTGTGGAAACTGACATCCAGGAAGGGTTCATTTTGGAATGATCCTTGATTTGAGAAATGTTGATTTTATATTGAAGAGATTTAAAAATATAAGATGATTTTCAATGGATATCTCTCACTTGTTTATGTATTTTAAACACAACAATCATGCATTCACTTGTCTCTTTTTACCCACTTAAATACAACATGTTTGATTTGAAGAACGTTGTCATGGGTTTTGCACAAAAAGACACTTCAAGCACCTACCTAGCTCAAGATTTGGTTTGTAAACATGGCTCTAAAAAGGTGGTCTTGCTATTTTACCAAGGATTTAGTATGATTTTATTCAAAATGGACTTTAAACTTTCATCCCCCAAGTATGTTAAGGGGCTTCCCACACGCAATGAGGTACGAATTTGCATAATCTATGAGGACTACTAGAGGAAGTTTGAAAAATTTAAAATCCTTTTGTCACACACCCCATTAAGGATGTATGCATTTCATTTTATAGTGGGTTGGATTCTCACAGAAAAAGCAAGTGTATCCCACTTTGGGCTATCCTTCTCACTAGCCTTGTTAAGGAAAACTTGGTAGGTGAGCCCACTAATGTTCTAGCATGTTCATTTGTAAATAAAGGAAAATGGAATCAAGGTCAAGCTTTTGGGAATTTGACTCACCAAAAGGTGAAGAGCATATCCCTAAATTTTCCTTTAGTTCCCAAACACAATTAATAATGTCCAATTGATTTCACCCACTAACTATAGGGATTCGAGTATTTCTACTCTCTTCCACAAACAAGGGGTTTTTATTTTTACTATTTGATTACTTAATCCTTCTTAATTACTAGATTTTAAAAATGCACCAATGCCACAAACTAAGGGAAAATATGGACTAGTTGAGGCTTACCTTTTTCTTGTAGCTAACCAAAGTTAGGGGAATTTTTTATTGATTTCATTGTTTTCATCTTATCTTGGCAATAGTTCCTTCCAAGTGTGCTTGTCCACCAGCAAGTTAGTCAACACCACCAAACACTCTAAGGGGAAACCAAATTGAAATTGATGAAGCAAAGACTTATGTATGAACTTTAAGTTGGAAAACTATAATTGAAACAATTGTTGTATTCTCATTGATGTAAGCCGAGGAAATAGTTTTAGTAATGATGGAGCTTTCTAATGAAGACCAAGTGGACAATCACAGTATTGACCGAGCATCAACAATTTTATATTTGAAGAGAATTTAATTTTGGAGCTGACATTATTGAATTCTTGGATTATGTAAAATGTGTTGACTTTATTTATTGATTGTTTGGAAGCATTAAATGCACTGTAAAATGTTTTATTGTAAATATTTAATAGATTTGAGATGATTCTAGAAAAGGTGCTGAAGAACATGAAGCGGGTAGATTCAATGAATCTGACCTAACCCTAAGATCTACAAATGAGATTGAGTGGAAAAAGATGAGTTAACCTAATTGAGGAAAATATAAGGGAACCTGAACATTTTGATATGTATGTGCATGGGTGAATAGAGAATGCTAGAAGAGTAAAGTTTACTGACTGTATAAGCAGAAAAGGCTGAAGGAGAATTGAGGTGGTTGCTTGAAGAAAAGTTTCGAGTAGATCAGAGATGGAAATGGAAAAGTTTCATAGTCAATAAAATGGCATTAGTGTATGGAATTAGATTTGATATTTGCAAAGTGAGTTGTATATTTTTTAGATAATACTGCAGCTACTTTCTAACCATTGTAATAGTCAAAATCCTTTTAACAGAGGTTGACCTAATAGTTATATGTTAAATCCTTTGAACAAGGTTGCATTCTAATGGAGTGTATGTAAGTCCTTTAACTAGACTCACTTTTAATAGGGTGATTAAAATCCTTTAACTAGATCACACCTGACAGTGTGTATGGTAACCTTTGACTAGGTTGGCTTTTAATCGAGCTCACTTCAAAAGAGTGAAAATAATAGTAGCATGTTACAAAGTGGTTTTTCCCAAATCAAGTTTCCACTATAAATCTTGGTGTTTATACTTGTGTGAATGTTTATATTTGAACATTACTATGTTTTACAAGTTAAGTTACAACTAGGTAGTGGACTACATTGTTAGATGTTTCTATTATTGAATCAGTGATGACCAAGTTTGTTTTGGTTTTGGATCTAATTTAAGGATAAGTTTTTAAGATTTTCTTATACATCAAGACCTAAGAAAAACTAATTCACCCCCCCTCTCTATTGTTCTAAATCATATTAATAATTAGTTTCAGAGCTTTGTTTCTTATTATTAGTGTTGATAGATATCAAGTTTAAAGGGGCTTGAAGCAAATGATTAGGATGTATAAGAAGGAGGTACCAAAGTTGAACAAGGAGAACTTCCTTGCATGGCAAAGCTTGATGAAGCTGCATCTGGCCAGTAATGGTGACTCTAAAAAATATTACATTGAGAATGCCTATGTCTCTCCTGTCACACCTTTGACTGCTGAAGAAATGAGAGCCAAGTAAGAACATAATCAGGCAATGTTAGAAATTGCATCTGCCTAAGCTATCTAGAATTTGAGGACATTAAGGACTACACAACTTCTAAGGACATGTGGGACACTCTTGCAAGGATCTATGGTGGTGGTTTGAATGTGCTGAAAGCAAAAGCTGAGAGTCTTAGAGGTAAGTTTGATGAAATGAGAATGCAAGAAGGTGAAAACATTGCACAATATTGTGGTAGGATAAAAGAAGTTGTGAATGCCATTAGAGGAGAAAATGGGACTATTGATAATGAAACTATAATTGGGAAAGTACTAATAACCATGCATGCTATATATGCTATTAAGATCTTAGCTATTCAGGAATCTAGATGTAACTCTAATAATGCGCTTACTTTGGAAAGTTTGGTTGGTAAGCTGACTACTTTTGAACTCTCTAATTATGATAATTTCACTGTTGGTAGTATTGGAAATGTTGAATCTACTTTTATGTCACAGCTAGTTCTGAATAAGCCAAAGAAGGAAAAAGAAAGATGCATCAGTGAAAGTGATAGTGACACTTATGATGAAGACCTAGAAGATCTAGAAGCTCTTATGGCTAGAAGACTAAGAAGGGGAAAAGGAGGGTATAAAGGTAAACTCCCTATTATATATTTTGCATGTAATAAAGTTGGTCATATAGCTGCTAGATGTCCTGACACGAAGGATAAATATGATGAAAGGAAAATCAAACACAAAGACATAAGAGATGGTAGAATTTAACGAAGGAACAAAGACTACAAAGGAAAAGATAAGAAATCTTGTTACATTGCTAAAAAAGAAACTGACACTGATAGTGATGATTTGGAAATTGAGGTGGTCTATGTGGCAATGAAAGATGAATCTGATGAGGATGAGAAAATTGCATTAATATGCTATGTGAACAAGAATGATAAATGGATTATTGACAGCGACTGTTCACATCACATGACTAGTGACAAAAATAAGTTTGAGACCCTACATCATTACAAAGGTAAAAGTGTAAAATTTGGTAATGATGCACCATGTCTTGTTAGAGGAAAAGGTTTGATTAAATTGACTGATAAGATATCTTATGAAAATGCTTATTGGGTTGAAGGTCTTAATTATAATTTGTTAGGTGTTTCTTAGCTTAACAAGACTGGTTACTGAGTAGAATTTCATCACAAGCAAGCTAAAATATTTGATGCTACTAGTGAACTGAATGGAAGTGGTGATTAGACTAGAGGTAATTTGTTCTATCTTGACCTATCCTAAGAAACATGTTTGATTGCACAACTTGATGATATTTGGTTATAGCATAAGAGGCTGTGTCATGTTAACTTTGACAATCTGGTAGAGATAAGTAAGAAAAAGAAAGTAAGAGGTCTACCTAGATTGAAGAAACCTGAGAATGTGATGTGCAAGGAATGTCAATTAGGAAAAATGACAAAGTCAAGTTTCAAGAGAAAATCCTTTACTTCTGAAAACATTTTAGATTTCATTCATATTGACCTTTGTGGACCTATGGGTGTACAAAGTTAGTGTGGTGCTAGATACTTTATCTTATTTGTTGATGATCATACTATGATGATGCATGTGCTGTTTCTAAAAGAAAAATCTGAAGCTTTTCAATTCTTTAAGTGGTATTTGGCTAAAGTTGAGAAGGAGACAGGTAGGAACCTAAAATGTCTTAGATCTAACCAAGGTGGAGAATTTACATCAAATGAATTTAACCTATTTTGCAATGATAGAGGAATTTGAAGATAGAGGTCTACACCTAGAACATCACCACATAATGGTATAGTAGAAAGGAGAAATAGATCTATCTTGGATTGTGCAAGGACATTGATGATTGAAAAGAATGTGGCACAAAAATATTAGAAAGAAGCTATTAGCACTGTTGTCTACACTCTAAACTGGGTATAGCTCAGAAAAGGTACAAATCTGACACCCTATGAATTATGGCATGGACATGCACCGAGTGTTAAATACTTTATAATCTTTGGAAGTAAGTGCTATATACTAAAAAATACTAGGAATGGAAAGTTTGATGCTAAGAGTGATGAAGGCATATTCCTAGGGTACTCCACAAAAAGTAAACCTTATAAGTGTTTGAACTCTAACACTAACAAAATTGTGGAAAGTGTGAATGTAAAAATTGATGAGTATGCAGAAAGAAATGAAGCTAATAGAAAAAGAGAACCAGAAGATTATAGATCTTTTGTGTACATTGAATAATAAGAAGAGGCAAGTAACCGACTTGCACCTGATGTCAAGTCTCGGGTAAGCAATGCTGAGCATCAGATAGAAGCTACCAAGTGTCAGGAAAATAGTGTCAATAGAGAACAAGAACATGTCGAGCTACAAGATAATGCTGCCGACTATTAGGAAGAGGTTTCTGAGCATTTAGAAGCTAAATCTGACAATCTTGTTGGGGAACCTGATGAGACAGAGGACAAAAGAGCTAAACATATTTTGGAAAAATATGTAAGAAGACATCACAAGCCTGAATAGATAATTGGAGACAAAAATTCTGGAATTCAGACCAGAAGTAAAACTAAGGATCCAACATGCCTACTATGTGAATTTGAACCTAAGTTGACTAGAGAAGCATTGGAGAATGAAGAGATTGACCATATTGAGAAGAATGATACTTGGACTCTGGTGCCGAGACCTAAAAATAAGAATGTTATAGGAACAAAGTGGGTGTTTTGAAATAAGATGAATAAAAATGGTGAAATCACTAGAAACAAAGCTAGGCTGGTATGCAAAGGCTATGCACAAGAATAAGGAATAGATTATGGGGAAACATTTGCCCCTGTAGCTAGATTGGAAGGAGTAAGAACTCTCCTTGCATATGTTTCTTATAAAGATTTCAAGGTATATCAATTGGATGCCAAGTCTACATTTTTGAATGGTATACTAGAAGAAGTTTACATAGAACAACCATAAGGTTTTATTGATCCAAATAGAAGATACATGGTGTGCAAACTAAACAAAGCATTATATGGATTGAAGCAAGCTCCTAGAGCATGCTATGAGAGGTTACACAACTACTTGATACAGATTGGATTTTCAAGAACAAATGACACAAGCAATATGTACATGAAGGATGAAGGAAAATGTATCTTGTTGGAAAAAATCTTTGTTGATGACATTATTTTTGGTGGACAAGAGGATTTGTGTAAGAGATTTTCAAATGAAATGCAAACTGAATTTGAGATGAGTATGTTTGGTGAGATCAAATTCTTTGTTGGTTTACAAGTATATCAGATGAAGAAAGGAATTTTCATTACACAGTCTAAGTATGTTAATGAAATACTGAAAACTTTTGGGATGGAAGATGCTAAACCAGTGGGAACTCCTATGGTTACTGGAAAAAATTTATCTAAGAATGATGATGCTGTAGAAGTGAATCAGACTTTGTACAAATCGATAATTGGAAAATTGTAGTATGTTGTACATAGCAGACTAGATATTGCATTATTTGTTGGGTTTGTGGCAAGATTCTCTACCAATCCTAAGGAAACACATATGATGGCTATCAAAATAATTATGACATACTTGAAAGGAACTAATGACTATGGTCTATATTACAAGAAGGATGACAAATTTGAACTTTGAGTTTATATAGATGCTGATTGGGAAGGAAATGTAGATGATAGAAAGAGTACAAGTGGTGGAGCTTTCTTTCTTGGATAGACATTAGTTTCCTGGACAAGCAAGAAATAAAATTGCATTTCCCAATCTATTGCCGAGGCTTAGTATGTTGTTGCTGTAGTAAACTATTCAAACTTGGTATGGATAAAACAATTGTTGATAGGCATGAAAGAAGAAATCACTGAACCTGTTGTTATTTTCTATGACAACACAAGTGCTATCAATATTTCTAAGAATCCAGTGATGCATACTAAGACCAAACACATTGTAATCAAGTATCACTACTTGAGAGAATTGGTACAAGACAAAGAAGTCCAAATGGAATATGTGAATACAAAAGAACAATTAGTAGACATATTCACTAAAGCTTTACCCAAAGAAGCTCATGAGTACTTGAGAAGTCAATTAGGGGTTCTTCCCCTAATTGAGGCTGCCTAGTCAAGCTAGGAGCACTGCATCAAATGTGCTACAATAGAATATTTGACAAATTGATGCAGAAGATTGTCACACTTTAGGGCTGGCCTAGAGTTGTGAAGAGAAGCAAAGAAAATGAATTAGTCATAAGAAAGATGACAGAGGGAGAAAACACTGAGCTGCACAGATATTATCTACATCTAATGGATGTATGTTTTAGTTGTTGCTTTGGCATTTCTGTCAAAGAGGGAGAAGAAACTGATATGATAACACATGATACTGATAAAGTAAGGAGTCTAAAATGTAAGAGGAAGATGAACTGTAATGAAAGATCGGGATAGAGGGAGATCTGAATACTTTTGATGGTCATAGAATTGAGGCTTATAGGATTCTGAATTAGAATGAAGCTAAGGATATTACAATAATTTTCTCTGATGGGCAAAAAATTTTTTGGATTCATTGGTAATCCATGTGTTATTCAGGTGATATCATATGGTGTTGCCATCAATGCCAAAGAAGGAGATTGTTGCAAAACTATAATTAAAACAATTGTTGTATTGTCATTGATGTCAAACCTTAATTGGTAAGACTATTGCTACTTAGGAAAGTACTACATCTATTTGAGTGTTGCTAAGAGGGCTAAGCAAGGTTGGTAACAATAGCAGCTAGGGAAAGGTTGAGTTATCTTGATACTACAAAGTGTACTTGACTATCTTGCATAATGATGAGACAATGTATTGTTTATCTTATTAAGATTGAAGACTAAACTAGTAGGCTTAACTGAGCAAAGAATGGAAAAATCATGTTTAAGCTGAGTGATGTTAGTGTCGACTGAGTTAGTATATGCCAAGAAAAATTATAGTGTTGACCGAGCATCACTAAATTGCCGAGGAAGACAATGTAAGCCAAGGAAATAGTTTTAGTAATGACTAGGCTTTCTAATGAAGACTGAGTGGACAATCACAGTATTGACCGAGCATCAACAATTTTATATTTGATGAAAATTTAATTTTGGAGCTGACATTGTTGAATTCTTGGATTATGTAAAATGTGTTGACTTTAATTATTGATTGTTTGGAATTATTAAATGCACTATAAAATGTTTTATTGTAAATCTTTAAGAGATTTGAGATGATTCTAGAAAAGGAGCTGAAGAACATGAAGTGGGTAGATTCAATGAATCTGACCTAACCCTAAGATCTACAAATGAGATTGAGGGGAAAAAGATGAGTTAACCTAATTGAGGAAAATATACGGGAACCTAAACATTTTGATATGTATGTGCATGGGTGAACAAAGAATGCTGGAAGAGTAAAGTTTATTGACTGTATAAGAAGAAAAGGCTGAAGGAGACTTGAGGTGGTTTCTTGAAGAAAAGTTCCGAGCAAATCAAAGATGGAAATGGCAAAGTTTCAAAGTCAATAAACCAGCATTAGTGTATGGAATCGGATCTGATATTTGCAAAGTGAGTTGTATATTTTTTAGATAATACTGCTGCTACTTTCTAACCATTGTAATAGTCAAAATCCTTTTAACAGAGGTTGACTTAATAGTCATATGTTATATCCTTTGAACAAGGTTGCATTCTAATGGAGTGTATGTAAGTCCTTTGACAAGGCTCACTTTTAACAGGGTGATTAAAATCCTTTAACCGGGTCACACCTAACAGTGTCTATTGTAACCTTTGACCGGGTTGGCTTTTAACTGAGCTCACTTTAGAAGAGTGAAAATAATAGTAGCATGTTACAAAAGTGGTTTTTCCCAAATTGGGTTTCCACTATAAATCTTGGTGTTTATACTTGTGTGAATGTTTAGATCTGAACATTACCATGATTTGCAAGTTAAGTTATAGCTAGGTAGTGGACTGCATTGTTAGATGTTTCTATTATTGAATCAGTGATGATCAAGTTTGTTTTGGTTTTGGATATGATTTAAGGATAAGTTTTTAAGATTGTGTTATACATCAGGACCTGAGAACAACCAATTCACCCCCCCTCTCTATTGTTCTAAATCATATTAATAATTTAAGCACCTTATTTGCAAATTTTAAAGGAAAAACTTGAACTAAGGACTAAAAATCCAATTAAGAGAAACATATTTCATTTTGTAAGCTTCAATAATTGCAAGATAGTTCTGGAATACCTAATTTTCTTCCTCTTGTGTTGTTTCAAGAACAACCTTGATGTGTGCAATGTTCTCCTTCTTGATCCTTTTGGCTATCACATTTTCTTCGTGATTAAACCTACTTTCTAGCTTTTGGACCTTTTTGTGCCTACCCATTTACAATCAAATCATACAAATAGAGAGTTAGATAAATGATTTGATGAATTTAACAACAAATTAAGATGACAAATAGCAAGTTACATTGTCCAGCTAATACGTGTGAATAAATTGTTAGTAGGCATAACTTTAATGATAGAAAGTGACACTTTCCAGTGACACAGGTGACAGTGAAAATTACTCAGACATGAACAATTTATTGCAAAGTGTAAATAGAACTAAAAATTATGGAAATTTTTTTAACCAAAGTGACAATTTAATAATACTAAGCGTAAGATAGTAGATACTAGGCATGAATTTTTTGGTAAATTATGGAGCAAAGATTGGTCAGAGGTGACAATAGAGAGTAGATAGGCGACACTTCTTGAGTCCCAGGCATGACTTAACACGCAAAGGGTGAACACTTTATCTCACAAGCATCAGCATCCAATGCATAGGTGACAATAAAGAATTTAAGATAGAATATAAGTTATTGACCTAGCGTTAGTTATCAGCTAATAGGTATTAAGATAGAGATCGTTGTTGGAAACAATTGTCTAAAGGAAATTGCTACTCAAATTATGTATTGTCTTTGATGTCACACAATGTCATAGTCTGCAGCAATCAGTTACTACCGAGCTCAGTCAGTCTACCAGACAGGAAGATTAGTACTTACCGAGTCCACTCGGTTGTCAAAGAAAATCAGTGTCTACCGAGTTCACTCGGTTACCAAATGAAATTCAGCATTTACCGAGTTCAGTCGGTTGTCGAAGAAAAGTTAGTAGAACAAATACAAAAGAACAAAACTTGGACTCTTGTACCTAGACCTAAAGATAAGAATGTAATTGGAACAAAATGGGTATTCAGGAATAAGCTGAATGAAGATGGTCAAGTATCTAGAAACAAAGCTAGACTGGTATGTAAAGGTTATTCTCAAGAAGAAGGTATAGATTATGGAGAAACTTTCACTCCTGTTGCAAGATTAGAAGGTGTAAGAACTCTACTTGCTTATGCAGCACACAAAGGATTTAAGGTATATCAGATGTATATAAAATCTGCATTTCTCAATGGAATTCTTGATGAAGAAGTCTACATTGAACAACCTGAAGGTTTTGTTGATCTAGATAAAAGGGACATGGTCTGCAGGTTACACAAAGCATTGTATGGTTTAAAACAAGCTCCTAGAGCATGGTATGAAAGACTCCATAACTATTTGATTCAGATTAATTTCAAAAGAGCTAATGATAACAACAATCTGTATATTAAAGAAGGACCGGATGACAAAACTGTATTGGCAGAAATATTTGTAGATGATACTATTTTTACAGGGAATGAGGATCAGTGCAAAGAATTTTCAGAACAAATGAACAAAGAATTTGAAATGTCTATGTTTGGTTTAATAAAATTCTTTGCTGGTCTTCAAATTCAGCAAAGCAAGAATGGTATATACATTACTCAATCTAAATACATTAAGGAAATACTTAAGAAGTTTGGCATGGAAGATTCAAAACTAGTTGGTACACCCATGTGTACTAGACTGAAACTTACCAAAAATGATGATTCAAAAGAAGTTGATCAGACCCTATACCGATCTATGATTGGAAAATTGCAGTATGTAGTACATACAAGACCTGATATTGCCTTAGCAGTTGGTATAGTAGCTAGATTCTCAGCAAAACGTAAGGAAAATCACATGATGGCAATCAAAAGAATCTTAAGATACTTAAGAGGAACTAAAGAATATGGTTTGTGGTATAAATTTGGAGGCAATCTAGACTTAAAAGTGTTTACTGATGCTGATTGGGCAGGAAACATTGATGACAGAAAAAGCACAAGTGGTGGAGCATTTTTTCTTGGAAAAAGACTGGTATCCTGGACTAGTAAAAAGAAAAATTGCACATCTCAATCCACAACTAAAGCAGAATATGTTGCTGCTGCAGTAAACTGTTCAAATATTGTTTGGTTTAAACAGCTATTAGAAGGTATGAAGGTTGAAATCAAAGAACCAGTTGTTATATTTTGTGACAATACCAGTGCAATAAACATTTCTAAGAATCCAGTGATGCATTCCAAAACCAAGCACATTGCTATTAAATATCACTTTGTCAGAGAATTGGTGTAGGACAAGGAAATAAGATTAGAATATATTCATACAAAAGAACAGATTAAAGACATTTTTACCAAACCATTACCTAAGGATGCATTTGTGTATCTAAGAGGTAAGTTAGGGGTCATTCCCCTATCCGAGGCTCACTAAATACAGTTTTAGTGATGCATCAACCAGAACATGATTGAAAATCAACCAGTTGATGCAGCATATTCAAGGAATCATTGCATATGAATCAGTACTTGAGGTACATTAATTTACACTAGTAATATGTGAATTGTCTTTGGCATGTGTTGTCAAAGAGGGAGTGTTTGCTATGTCTTTGCTCTTTGCTATTACTTCAAGAAATTTTTTTTAATAGTCAGAAGGAAGAATTTTCAGGATACAGGAAGTTTGCTGACAGAGGGAGATTTGAATCTGAATGGAGCTAACTCTTTCAAATTTCTTATGCTATGACATATTGTGTTGCCATCAATGCCAAAGAGGGAGATTGTTGGAAACAATTGTCTAAAGGAAATTGCTACTCAAATTATGTATTGTCTTTGATGTCACACAATGTCATAGTCCACAGCAATCAGTTACTACCGAGCTCAGTCGGTCTGCCAGACAGGAAGATTAGTACTTACTGAGTCCACTCAGTTATCAAAGAAAATCAGTGTCTACCGAGTTCACTCGGTTACCAAAGGAAATTCAGCATTTACCGAGTTCAGTCGGTTGTCGAAGAAAAGTTAGTGTTTACCGAGTTTAGTCGATCATCGAAGAAAAGTTAGTGTTTAAAGAGTTCAGTCGGTCATCAAAGAAAAGTTAGTGTTTACCAAGTTCAGTCGGTTATCGAAGGTAAAGGATTGTCAGTGTTTACCGAGTTCCCTTGGTCTGCGAAAGATTATAGAAAGTTATGGTCACCGAGCACTGTCGGCCCTTGAAGGATTTTTGCAAATAGAGTTTGCTTAATTCAGTCGACTGTTATACTAAATAATGTCGATTTGAAAAATCTAAAATCATATAAATAAAAGGTCAAATGTGAAAAGTAAACAAGAGAAATATAGCAGAAGATTTACAGAAGAAAGACAGGAAAGGTGTGTGCGAATTTGTGAAGGATGTTCAGATATCCTTGAGGTGCAGTACAGATTTATTCGATCAAGAAGGATCACACATATGTAGAACAGAGATCTGTAATCAGCAAGATAGTTGCATTATTATACAGGTCATTTTTCATTGTTACCTTCTTATCATTGTAACAGTGAATTCTAAATCTCTTAACCGAGTTGGTTTAACAACCATATTGTAAATCCTCTAACAAGGTGAAAATTCCATTGAATTGTTTTCAAGACCTCTTACCAGGCCACTCCTAGCAGGGTGTTTTAAATCCTCTAACAAGGTCACACCTAACAGTGTGTTTTGTAACCTTTTACCAGGTTGGCTTCTAACTGGGCATCACTTCAGAAAAGTGAAAATCAGTATCTAGATACATTGGTGGTTTTTACCATATTGGGTTTCCATGTTAAATCTTATGTCTCTTGTGTTCTTAATTTCTATCTTAATCATACACCAGTGCTGATGAATATCTAAAAGATAATTTTGCTAATACTTTCTGCATCTTCAATATTACTGCAATCTATTTACCGAGTGCTATAACAGATAACATTGTTAAGATATCCTAAGGGATCTAGAAAAGAATTAATTGTGAAGTGTTTTATGGTTGACTGATTCACCCCCCCCTCTCAGTCACTTCATCCATATTCCATCAATTGGTATCAAAGCTTTTGGTGCTTGCAGGAAGGGTTTCAAAGACCTAAGCTAAAGATCAGGATGTCTTACAAGAGGGAAATTCCAAAGCTCAACAGAGATAAATTTTCAGCATGGAAAGGTCTCATGCGACTTCATCTAGCTTCCATTGGTGATTCAGGATGTAAATACATTGATGAAGAATACACAATTCCTAATGGTGCATTAACTGTT
Source organism: Chamaecyparis obtusa (assembly GCA_027943335.1). Taxonomy (NCBI): domain Eukaryota; kingdom Viridiplantae; phylum Streptophyta; class Pinopsida; order Cupressales; family Cupressaceae; genus Chamaecyparis; species Chamaecyparis obtusa. The sequence continues at coordinate 115,765 of BSBK01012310.1, forward strand.
GAAGACATTGCAGATAAAAAGACTCACAATACCATGATGATAGACATTGCATCTGCTCTCAGCTATGAAGAATTTGATGATATTAAAGACTGCACTACTGCATATGAAATGTGGATGGCACTGAAGAAAATATATGGTGGTGATGCAAATGTGAAAAGAGCCAAAGTAGAAAGCCTAAGAGGACAGTTTGACAAGTTGAATATGAAGGAAGATGAAATCTTTGCAAAATATGTTGAAAGAATCAAAGCAAGTGTAAGTGAAATTAGAGCTTCTGGAGGAACAATCTCAGATGAAACTGTTATAAGTAAGGTACTCAGAACATTACTCCCTATCTATGCAATAAGAGTATCAGCTATTCAAGAAAGAAGATGTGAAACAAACCACAATATAACTTTGGATGCTCTAGTTGGAAGATTGACAGCCTTTGAATTAGACAACTATGACAACTATGTTCCAAATTCCAAAAATATTGAATCAGCATTTGAGGCCAAGGTTTCACTAAAGAAGAACAAGAAAATTAAAGAAGTTTATTCAGAAAGTGAAGAAGTATCAGAAGAAAGTTCTGATAGTGATCTTGAAATTGTAGAAGCATTACTTGCAAAGAAGTACTCTAGAGGGAAAGGTAAGTATAAAGGTAAAACTCTTTTAATCTATTTTTCATGTGAAGAAATTGGACATATTGCAGCTAGGTGCCCAAACAAGCAAGTCAAGGAAGAGAAGAGAAGTCACAAGTACTATGGCAAAAAGAATTTCAAATCATACAAGGATAAAGGTAAGAAATCATGTTTTATGGCTAAAGATTCTGGTGATAGTGAAGAAGAAATTGTCTTTATTGCTATAAAAGATGAATCTGATGATGATGAAGATAAGATGGCACTTATTTCTCATATAAGAAAAGATGATATATGGATAATAGATAGTGGATTTTCACACCACATGACTGGTGACAAGACAAAATTTGAATATCTAGAAGACTGTGATAGTGGTAATGTAAGATTTGGAAACAATGAACCTTGTTGTATAAAAGGAAAAGGAAGAATCTCTTTAACCAAAGAACTCATATGTGATAATGATTATTGGGTTGAAGGACTAAAAAATAATCTTCTAAGTGTAGCACAGCTAATCAACACTGGTTTCAAGGTTGAATTCATGAATGGTCAAGCAAGACTGCTGGATGGAAAAGGAAAACTCATTGGATCAGGCAAACAAATAAAAGGTAACTTATTTTATCTTGATCTCAGTGAATATTCATGCTTTATTGCTCAAATAGAAGAAAGTTGGCTATGGCACAAAATGTTATGTCATGTGAATTTTGATAACATGATAAAAATAAGAAAATTCAAGAAGGTTAGAGGCATTCCTACTTTGAAGAAACCTGACACTGGTCTATGTAAGAATTGTCAGATTGGCAAAATGAGTAAAACTAGTTTCAAGAGTAAGAACTATCAGTCTAAAGAAATTTTGGAAATTGTGCATACTGATTTATGTGGACCTATTGGAATACAAAGCTATACTAGAGATAAATTCTTTATTCTTTTCGTTGATGATTATTCTAGAATGATGACTGTTATGTATTTAAGAGAAAAATCAGAAGCATTTGAAAAGTTCAAATGGTACTTAGCAAGAGTGGAAAAGGAAACAGGGAAAAGATTGAAATGCTTAAGATCAGACAGAGGTGGTGAATTCATCTCCCATGATTTTAACAACTTTTGCATTGAAAGATGAATCAAAAGATAGGTATCAGCTCCTAGAACTCCTGAGCAGAATGGAATAGCAGAAAGAAGAAACAGATCTATTATGGATTGTGCAAGGACTCTAATGATAGAAAAGAACATCGCTATAAAGTACTGGAAGGAAGCTATCAGCACTGCAGTTCATACCTTGAACCGAGTACAATTGAAGAAAGACACATTCAAAACTCCTTATGAATTATGGTATGGCTATAAACCCAATGTAAGTTACATGAAAATATTTGGTAGCAAATGTTATATCTTAAAAGAATCCAGAAGAAATAAATTTGATGTGAAAAGTGATGAAGGAATATTCCTAGGATATTCTAGCAAAAGCAAGGCATACAAATGTCTGAACTTATCTACTCACAAAGTCATAGAAAGTATACATGTAAAATTTGATGAGTTTGCAGAAAAGACTAAAGAAGAAAGCAAAAGGGAACCTGAGAACTACATAAGATTCATTTACATTGAACCTGAAACATTGGCAGACACAACTATCAGTAAGGAAACTATATCTACCAAGCTGAGCATAGTTACCGAGTCACAAGAAGAAGTTCAAACTGAGTCACAGGAAGAAATTTAGACCGAGTCTCAGCACGAAGTTACCGAGCAAATATCTACCGAGCCCGAGAAACCTGAAGAAGAGATCCTAGAAGACAACAACATGAATCATTCAAAAGGCAAGGAACCTATACTAGCCAAATATGTCAGAAGACATCATACACTAGATCAAATCATTGGAAACAAATCAGATGGTACTATGACAAGAAGCAAGCTAAAAGGTACATGTCTGCTCACTGATTTTGAACCTAGAAATATCAAAGATGCAGTGGAAAATGAAAGTTGGATTGAAGCAATGAATGAAGAATTAGAACAAATACAAAAGAACAAAACTTGGACTCTTGTACCTAGACCTAAAGATAAGAATGTAATTGGAACAAAATGGGTATTCAGGAATAAGCTGAATGAAGATGGTCAAGTATCTAGAAACAAAGCTAGACTGGTATGTAAAGGTTATTCTCAAGAAGAAGGTATAGATTATGGAGAAACTTTCACTCCTGTTACAAGATTAGAAGGTGTAAGAACTCTACTTGCTTATGCAGCACACAAAGGATTTAAGGTATATCAGATGGATATAAAATCTGCATTTCTCAATGGAATTCTTGATGAAGAAGTCTACATTGAACAACCTGAAGGTTTTGTTGATCCAGATAAAAGGGACATGGTCTGCAGGTTACACAAAGCATTGTATGGTTTAAAACAAGCTCCTAGAGCATGGTATGAAAGACTCCATAACTATTTGATTCAGATTAATTTCAAAAGAGCTAATGATAACAGCAATCTGTATATTAAAGAAGGACCGGATGACAAAATTGTATTGGCAGAAATATTTGTAGATAATACTATATTTACAGGGAATGAGGATCAGTGCAAAGAATTTTCAGAACAAATGAACAAAGAATTTGAAATGTCTATGTTTAGTTTAATAAAATTCTTTGTTGGTCTTCAAATTCAGCAAAGCAAGAATGGTATATACATTACTCAATCTAAATACATTAAGGAAATACTTAAGAAGTTTGGTATGGAAGATTCAAAACCAGTTGGTACACCCATGTGTACTGGACTGAAACTTACCAAAAATGATGATTCAAAAGAAGTTGATCAGACCCTATACTGATCTATGATTGGAAAATTGCAGTATGTAGTACATACAAGACCTGATATTACCTTAGCAGTCGGTATAGTAGCTAGATTCTCGGCAAAACCTAAGGAAAATCACATGATGGCAATCAAAAGAATCTTAAGATACTTAAGAGGAACTGAAGAATATGGTTTGTGGTATAAATTTGGAGGCAATCTAGACTTAAAAGTGTTTATTGATGCTGATTGGGCAGGAAACATTGATGACAGAAAAAGCACAAGTGGTGGAGCATTTTTTCTTGGAAAAAGACTGGTATCCTGGACTAGTAAAAAGCAAAATTGCACATCTCAATCCACAGCTGAAGCAGAATATGTTGCTGCTGCAGTAAACTATTCAAATATTGTTTGGTTTAAATAGCTATTAGAAGGTATGAAGGTTGAAATCAAAGAACCAGTTGTTATATTTTGTGACAATACTAGTGCAATAAACATTTCTAAGAATCCAGTGATGCATTCCAAAACCAAGCACATTGCTATTAAATATCACTTTGTCAGAGAATTGGTGCAGGACAAGGAAATAAGATTAGAATATATTCATACAAAAGAATAGATTGCAGACATTTTTACCAAACCATTACCTAAGGATGCATTTGTGTATCTAAGAGGTAAGTTAGGGGTCATTCCCCTATCCGAGGCTCACTAAATATAGTTTTAGTGATGCATCAACCAGAACATGATTGAAAATCAACCAGTTGATGCAGCATATTCAAGGAATCATTGCATATGAATCAACACTTGAGGTACATTAATTTACAATAGTAATATGTGAATTGTCTTTGGCATGTGTTGTCAAAGAGGGAGTGTTTTCTATGTCTTTGCTCTTTGCTATTACTTCAAGAAATTTTTTTTAATAGTCAGAAGGAAGAATTTTCAGGATACAGGAAGTTTGCTGATAGAGGGAGATTTGAATCTGAATGGAGCTAACTCTTTCAAATTTCTTATGCTATGACATATTGTGTTGCCATCAATGCCAAAGAGGGAGATTGTTGGAAACAATTGTCTAAAGGAAATTGCTACTCAAATTATGTATTGTCTTTGATGTCACACAATGTCATAGTCTACAGCAATCAGTTACTATCGAGCTCAGTCAGTCTGCCAGACAGGAAGATTAGTACTTACCGAGTCCACTCAGTTATCAAAGAAAATTAGTGTCTACCGAGTTCACTGGGTTACCAAAGGAAATTCAGCATTTACCGAGTTCAATCGGTTGTCGAAGAAAAGTTAGTGTTTACCGAGTTCAGTCGGTCATCGAAGAAAAGTTAGTGTTTACCGAGTTCAGTCGGTCATCGAAGAAAATTTAGTGTTTACCGAGTTCAGTCAGTTATCGAAGGTAAAGGATTGTCAGTGTTTACCGAGTTCCCTCGGTCTACGAAAGATTATAGAAAGTTATGGTCACTGAGCACTGTCGGCCCTTGAAGGATTTTTGCAAATAGAGTTTGCTTAATTCAGTCGACTGTTATACTAAATAATGTCGATTTGACAAATCTAAAATCATATAAATAAAAGGTCAAATGTGAAAAGTAAACAAGAGAAATATAGCAGAAGATTTACAGAAGAAAGATAGGAAAGGTGTGTGCGAATTTGTGAAGGATGTTCAGATATCCTTGAGGTGCAGCATAGATTTATTTGATCAGGAAGGATCACAGATATGCAGAACAGAGATCTGTAATCAGCAAGACAGTTGCATTATTATACAGGTCATTTTTCATTGTTACCTTCTTATCATTGTAACAGTGAATTCTAAATCTCTTAACCGAGTTGGTTTAACAACCATATTGTAAATCCTCTAACAAGGTGACAATTCCATTGAATTGTTTTCAAGACCTCTTACCAGGCCACTCCTAGCAGGGTGTTTTAAATCCTCTAACAAGGTCACACCTAACAGTGTGTTTTGTAACCTTTTACCAGGTTGGCTTCTAACCGGGCATCACTTCAGAAAAGTGAAAATCAGTATCTAGATACATTGGTGGTTTTTCCCATATTGGGTTTCCATGTTAAATCTTGTGTCTCTTGTGTTCTTAATTGCTATCTTAATCATACACCAGTGCTGATGAATATCTAAAAGATAATTTTGCTAATACTTTCTGCATCTTCAATATTACTGCAATCTATTTACCGAGTGCTATAACAGATAACATTGTTAAGATATCCTAAGGGATCTAGAAAAGAATTAATTGTGAAGTGTTTTATGGTTGACTGATTCACCCCCCCCTCTCAGTCACTTCATCCATATTCCATCAATCGTAAGCATCATCATAATGACTACAGGCATGATTAAATTGTTTTTATGCGTGACTTCACCTATTTTCTATAGAAAACTCATGGAAAAGTGCAAATACAAGCATAAAAAATATGATTAGAATGATGAAATGAGGCTTAGAGCCCCATAGTGGGTGCCATTTTGTACACTAAGGAAAGTGTCTTCATAGAATTAGGGTTAATCAATAAGTGAAAATAGTAACTAAATAAACCACAAAGCATAATAGAGAAATTATTTAGCAAAGTAATGACTAATTAAGCATCCTATGTCTCTCTAACTAAGATTGTTAATGTAAAGCTCTCAGCAAGCTTCCATTAATGACAGTCCTAGAATGAGAATGATATGATAAACAAGCTAAATCTGTAATGCCCCACTAGGGAACCCAAAAGAACTTAACCTAAACGTGTGACTAAGTTTGCAGGATAATTTTTTTTTTTAAAGTTAACATTCAACAACATCAATTTTTACAATGCAGAAGCAAAGCATAGCAATAACAAACATAGGTTACAACTCTCAAGGGTTCCTTGACATAGATTATGAAAGAGTTAATTAATTCATATAAGATAAAGATATGAATCCCAAGATTACATCTGAAAGATAAATACAACATCATATGCATGATTACATAAATAAAATTGGTACCTTAAGGTAACCATAATAATAAGCATCCACTACACATGTCGTAGGGTATGTGAATACAATAATTGAAAAAAATACAATATGATATCTCTGAATATCTGAAATAATGATACAAGATCACAAGAAGAAATAAGAACAAGAAAGAACAACTATAAAATGGATCATCTAGCCTCAGTGCATGAATGTTAGAATCTCAAATGGTAAAAGAACCACTACCACCTGACCTCGTGAACCTAAATGGTCCACTCCCACTGTGCTGAGGAGATAACATCAGAACCCACTCAGATAACAAACAACAAAAAACAAGGAAGAGGTCTTGAAAGCTTCTAACTCAAAGATACCAAAAGTATAACAAGGTATAGAAAACTCTACCAAAGGCAACCAAAACACATAGAAAACCTAAGATTTAAACAAGAAGTGTCATCACACAAGCCAACTCTAAGGTTATCCTGGTAGTCCCTTCAGACCCTAGAACCCTAGTGATTCTATGTGGATATAGTAACCTTTCGTGTAGACAAGGTACTACCTATGCCATATCCAGTCCAGAAAGGCAGCAAGTATCATCTCAACTACCATCCTAGTCAAACTCAATCAGGAACTTAGGCATGGGCGAGGCACAAATCATCTTATTAGGTTCATTTTAAATTCCCAAAGTTTATTAATTATCACTTATTAAACTACTTGTAATGGGATCTCTTGGTAGCCACTTCTGGGCTCCAGCACCAATTACAAGCCACTTCCTATTATACACTTAGATGACCTACCCTAGGGTTTCACATGAACACAAATGAACTTTGAGCTAACAAAAATCTTGAATCTCTATAACTAGATTCAACATGCAAGACCAGAAACTGTAATACCCCAAAATTGGCACCTAATAAATTCAATCAATTTTGGTGCATTCCTCAAATTTCTATATCTTCAAAGTCCTACTTTGCTAGGAAATTTTCTCTCTCCTACCTGACTTAATTTGACTTGATGTCAATTGCAAAAAACCCTAATTTGCAATAATCAAATATTAAAATTAATTCCTAAAGTCTTTGACTTAATTGGCTAAATTATCCCTATGATAAATCAATTTAATTCTAAAGTCCTAAGTCATTTAAATTAAATTAAATCTACCCCCTTTAGCTAATTACCCATAAAAAAGAATTAATAATTGCTTGATTATTCGAATGGACACTCATTTTAAATTAATAATTCAAGATATTTGAAAAGTCCCCTATGTGGAAAATTCAATTCTTTTAATTAAGTAATTAGGTGCATTTTTGTCTCAAATAGGAATGAAGAGTCAGGAGTTTCAAATCAAGTACCTCTTCATTCCCTCCCCGGGCTTCTCTATTTAATGGACCTCATTTTTCATTCAAAAGATGGCAATTTTTTAGAGTATCCTTACCATAGTGAATTTTAGTCTCATTTAATTCAAGCTTTCTCATTGCATAGTTAATCTCATATCTCATTTTAGTATAATTGCAGTTCATTTTAGAGTTAATTTGCTTATTTTTCTTCTTAGCATAATATCATCTTTTTTTTCAAGTGCTCTAAAATAAACCTGCATTTCATATCTATTTCATAATCATTTATAGATTAATTGCACTCATCTTAGTTTAATTTTAGTTTTGCACATCATTATAATTTTTAAATCCTCCATTGTAGAGCTGGTCTAATGGTTGTTGGCTCTCCAATCTGAGAGCAATTAAAAACCCTATCTACATAGGATGCAATAGGTCACTTCACCATGAATTTTAGATTGAGTAATTCATACTCTCTCTTGTAATTCAATCATGGGAACAATGACTATGTTGCATTTGTGCCTGATTTAGAGGTCACATTCAAGCACACACATTTTGGCACCCATCGTGGGGTAGAAAATCTGATTTATGGCCTCATTTTTTTATCTTTTTTGACAAGTAATTCAAGCTCTATCATGCATCTGTACTGTCTGTGTACAGATCTTCATGCCAAAATCCAGAGCATCCCGCATGAGATTTTGCTCCTTGTAGCACTTCTTCGCATGAGCTTTTACACCTTTGTGTGGCATCTTGTACTTTCTCATGTGAGACTAAGTTCTCTCGTGTGGACTGGTACTTCCTCATGCAAAACTGTAGGACAATGTTTTAATTTTTTTAGTTTCTATCTTTCCAAGTTTCAGGTTTCTAACAATTTTTTGTTTGTTCTTGTTCATTTATTTCTCTGTTATTTTACACAGCATAACAATTTTCTGCAAGACGCTTGACCATGTAATTGGAAACATATTAATGGTTTGATTGTAGGATGATCGTTGAAGAATTTTTAAATGTTTTCTCTTTTTCCTAATTTTATTCACATAGTATAAATAGGGCTCTGTTAAAATTTCTTAGGAATTTTGATAGTGAGTAGGGATTTTGGCTCTTCATTACATGGAGGTGATGACCATGATTGACTCTAGAATTCTAATGATCTTAATAATATGATGAACTCTTGGGGAAGTGGAGAAAGGTAGTGAATCTTGAGCACTTCTATTCGCCAGGGGATTATGCTCTTCTCTCCTTGAGAGAGAACTAGAAACCCAAAAGAATGTAGATTTAGTGGAGTGAAACTAACTTAGTGATGAATCAATTTTGCATGTTTGGGTGAGGAAATAGGATAGAGAATTATGCTCTTCTCCCTTTGGGAGAACTAGAAAATTAGACCCTTGAATCTAAACCAAGTCCAGTGTCACCTTTAGAGGGCCTGCCAGTATTGAACCTCTAGGAATGACCCAAGTGAGTACACACCTATCATCGGTGATTCCACATCACTATAATAAAGAAAGTTTTGTTGAGTCTAAAGACTCCAAAACCATGTTAGCTTCCTTCTCAAGACTTTGACTATCATCTTGAGAAGGCTCCATCTATTATACTAAGCGACCCTGCTCTGACCCCTGCTTGTAGGGGTGTATGACTTTTGGGTGTTGGTGTGGCTGTGAGGCCTCAACCTTGTATCAAGGGCACCAAAGGTTAGTGTGAATGGAAGCCTACTAAGAACTTTTCATAGCTAGTGGCCTACCTAGTTCACCTCTGAAAGGAGTCATAATCTTTGCATAGGGAGGGGGAAGAATCTCTCCCATAGATTCCCATCATAGGCATACACCTAGGCATTTGGAGGTGGTTGTGACACTAGCCCCTGCTACAAGGGTAACCTTTGAATGTACATTGTTGAGTCCTTGGAAACACCAAAAACATAGGCGCCCTCTAGGGGGTGACACGGCTGTGTGAGGTGCACGTATGCGCATAAGCAATGGGGCAAAGGTTTTTTCTTCTCACCATTTTTTTTTTAGGACTAAGCTATGTGTTTGTTACTGAGTCTTAAACATTGTCCATAGATTATCAAACAAAGACTCCCCTGATGCTATCAAGTCACTTTGTCCTTGATAGGTCTGTTAATGACTACTTGTTTCACAATTACTTGATCTAAACCATTGCATCTTTAAACAAATTCTTGAAATCCCAAAACAAGCTTGCTGATTAAACAATTCTGCAAACCTATTAGGAAACTGGATTTTCTGTCAGACATCAGTTCAGACTATACCTCAAAATTCAATCGCAACCTCGAAAACTATGTTTGATTGTCAAATTTTGCACTTTTCTCATGTGAATTTTTACTTCTCAGTGTACTTTCTCATGCAAGACTATGTTCTCTCACATGGCCTGGTACTTCCTCATGCGAAGACTGGTGTTATCTCGCGTGGCCTAGTACTTCCTCATGCAAAACTGTAGCCCAATTTTCAAAAATAAAGAGAAATTTTTTTTTGAATGTTGGACTTTTTATCTGATCTACCTTTTGTCTAAAGTCTATTTTTTTGCTTCCCTTTTATTTATTTACCATCAAAAACTAGGTGTCTTGAACTGAGAATCGATCGATCTTTTCTTTGACTCATGCTGTCTCATCTGTTTATCTTATCTTTTATATGCTCTTGTACCTTGCGTTGTGATTGTCTTATCTCGGTTATTCTAGCCGTCTCTTTTTGACAATTCATACCAGGTTCACCTTGTATCTTGGCTGTTCTAGCCATTTATCTCCTTTTGCTACCATTAGAGACAGAGTCTAGCATTATCCCGAATCTCCTCTTGTTACATCTTTGTCTATGACTATCACGACTCAAAGTGGAAAGACTTATCCCATTCAATTACTGGTCAAAGTAGAAGCACATCTCCTAATCAAGAGATAGATCACTCTGAATCCATCATGAAATCTAAACTTTGTGAGAAATCCTCAAGCTCTTCATTGAATACCTCGAAAGATAGTCTTTCTCAACCGTCACCTCCAGTGTTTCAAGAATGCTTTAATCCTTTGTTTGAGTCACAATATACTTTTTCATTCCAAGAACAAGACAACTCATTCTTTCAAGACAATTCATTGTTCCATGACTTTGGAAGACCACTCCCTAAGACGGTTCTGATTATTGAACCTGTTGATATTGATCACAATATCTTCCCACTAGAATTTGTTAAATCTGTTGATCCTATTCACCCATAAAGAGTTACTTGGGCTGCACCTCATCAACATCATTCATATCACTTCACTGAGTCTTCATTTGTTGCAAAGCCCTCCACTAAAAAGATGGGAGATCCATTCAATTTTCAACCAGGCAAATATTGCCAAGACCAAGACTAATCTCATAGCAATGTATATCATGGTCAAACTTGTAATGGCCAGCATTATGGTCAATCTCAACATGACCAAAATCAGACCTACTATGATGATTTATCTCGAAACAAAACTCAAGTTGAATGACAAGCAACATATCATTATCGTCCTCCTCCGTTTGATCAAAACCAAGATGATCAACAAGATCAAGCTCCTAGTATCTATGAGATCCTTGGTAATGAAGATGATGTGATAACCCAATGTGATATAGACACTTCTAAGGCTAACAAAAGCCTTATCAAAATGATGGAGATCCTCATTTCAGAAGAAAAGGAAAAGTACTTTCTTGATTTAGCTCAACAAGGAGTTAAATTACCACCAAACTTTCAAGTTGAAACACTTGTAGCTAAAGAAGAAGAAACTAAAACTACTAAGCTACAAAAGATGATCCAAAGTATGCAAGATTAGATTACCCAATTGGCAAAAGAAAAGGATAAACCCACACAACAATTTACATTGGAGAGTATATGTCCTTTTCCTTTTGATAAGACTATTCACATGCCTCCTTTTCCAAAAGGAGTGGAGTTGCCTAAATATGATAAGTATATGGGTACAACTGATCCCCAAGATCATTTAAGAGAGTTTGGTGCATTTTCTATGGATTTTATGCATGATCAAATGTATCTTATGAGACCCTTTCCCTATAGCTTGGGTGGGTTGGCTATGGAATGGTTTTGTCGATTGCATCCTGGTATTAAGACTTTTGATGAGATTGCTAATCTTTTCCTTCAACATTATTCTCACAACATTCAACACCTTGTTAACATTCGTGACTTGTGTAACTTGAAACAATGATAGGGAGAATATTTCTTGTCTTTTTTGCAAAGGTGGAGACAACTTTACATGAAGTATCCTCGTAAATTGCCTGAATCTGAGAAACTTGATATCTTTTTGGACAATCTTCTCCCAGACTTTGGGTATCAAGTACAACTATAGGGTCCTTTGACATTTGACAACATGATCAAATAGGCTGTGAGGATAGAGGCCTTTACGGTTAAAAAGGGAGAGTTAACTCTGAATAAAGACAATAAACAAGGATTCTCAATGAACAAGGATAAATGAAAGGCTGTAAACAAGAATAAAGATGTGGTAAATGATGGAGTGGTTCATAATGTCACCACAAAGCCTTCAAAGCCTATCTTTAATCTTACTTCTAGCATACAAGTGGCTAAGGCTATTGAAAAGACTACAACAGATAATCAGCAAAATTCAAGATTTTCTAGGAACAAACCTTGGGCCCCTTGACCCAAGTGTGAATTCACCTCTTTGGGAGAGCCTCTTGATGTAGTCTTTAAAAATCTCATACAGAATTAGATTCTTACTCCTTTGGAAAAGCATACTTATGACCCACAACCAAGACCTCATTGGTGGAATGACAATGCCTATTGTGACTATCATCAAAACATTGGTCATAAGATGTCCACTTGTCTTCAGTTGAAGCATAAAGTCCAAGATTTGATTGATAGTGGTGACATTTTTGTGGATTGCCATAATAAGAATTCTGATCATCAAGCGTTTAAGGATCCTTTTCCTCCTCATGAGAAAGGAGAGTCTTCCACAGCTAAAAAAAACAATGCTAAGGTGAATTACACATACACTTCTATTGATAATGTTATTAACATGCTTGAACCTATTGAAGTTGAGTATTGTGACGTGATCACTTTTAAGGGGAGTAGTGATGCTACCCTACCTATGACATTCCTGAATCTAGGATGATCTGTTAAGTCATTGGACATGACTCATCTCGCTACCACCATATTTGCTCCTACCTTTGGGACCAAATTATCCCTGCCACCCATACCCAGAATGAGAAATGTCACCTCATTTGTACTACTTCACGGTATGTCCTCATAGCAAATGAATTTTATAGACAAGGTCTAGATGGTACTCTCCTTAGGTGTCTAGAACCTGATGAGTCCAAATGCATGTTAGCCGAGGTACATGAAGGTATCTGTGGCTCTCATTTGAGTGGTCTGACATTGGCTCGTAAACTTATAAGAGAAAGTTATTATTGGCCCGATATGGAAAAAGTAGCTATTCAGTATGCCAAGACTTGTAGGCAATGCCAATATCATGGGAATCTGATTCATGCTCCTACTAATGAACTTAGTCCTCTCATCAGTTTCTAGCCATTTTAGCAATGGGCCTTTGACTTGGTTAGTCAGATACATCCCTCCTCTTCAAAAGGGCATAAGTTTATTATCATAGCTACTGATTACTTTACCAAGTGGGTTGAGGTGGTTCCTCTAGCTATAGTTGATGGCAAGACTATTGCTATGTTTATACTAAACTATATCATTTGTAGATATGGTATACCCTCATTTATTATCACTAACAATGGGGGGCAATTCAAAAATAAGGACCTGATAGACTTGTGCACCAAATTCAAGATTATTTAGCATTGGTCATCTATCTATTATCCTGAGGGCAATGGACAAGAAGAAGCTTCCAATAAAGCAATTCTCAAAATTTTGCACAGAACAATTCACAAATCTGGTAGAGACTGGCATCTCTAGATTAATCCAGCTTTATGGGCCTACAAAACAAGTATCTGGACACAAATAGGGGCCATGCCCTTTGCCTTGGTCTATGGGGCAGATGTGGTATTACCTATTGAGGTCAAGATTCCTACATTGTGAGTCTCTCTGAAGGGCCTCATCACTGATGAAGACACTTGAATATCTAGGCTACAAGAGCTTGAACTATTAGATGAATGTCGGAAGGTGGCGTTCGATCATCTTCGAGAATATCAAAAGAGAATGTCAAAAGCATACAATAAGAAAGTCAAACAAAGGGAATTCCAAGTGGGTGACCTCATCTTGAGGGAGAACACTAAGAATCAGTAGTAGAGAGTCCAAAAAGGAAAGTTTGAACCAAACTAGCTTGGTCCATACATTGTTACTATAGCATTTGGATCTGGTGCTTACCACCTCTCCACCACTAAAGGAGAACAGCTCAAAGAGCTAGTCAACACTCTTCATCTAAAGAAGTTCTATAGCTGACATTCTCTATGTGCTCATGTACATACTTATTGGTCCTGAAAAAATCTTTAAAATGATATATTCTCAAAAAATATTAAAAATTGCAAAATGTCTTAAAAAAATGATCATCTTAGTGAAAACTTGGCAAACAGGTGCTTTGATGTATCTATTATCCTGGTGAAAACCTAGTAAACAGGCACCTTGAGAATACTAAAAAAAAATAGAAAATTTGAAAAAAGAAAAAAAAAATGAAA
>BSBK01012310.1:135000-178417 GCA_027943335.1 Chamaecyparis obtusa
AACCCATCACTAGATCATCCCTGAAGATAGTCCTCAAGGCCACTATACCCTATCACAGCTATGTATCATACTCTACACAAGTACCATGGATGGATATCCTCAAGATCTTGTATATGTCTTTGGGGGTCATAGTCATCTCCCCCATCAAAAAGTGAAAGGTGTTCATCTTTGAATGGAAATGCTTTATGAGTGCAGTAAGAAGATCATGATTTACCTGAATGTCAGGTAAATCATGCAAGATCTCAGACCAAGTGCATCAATGTGAGCACTCTCTACATCTGTCAATCTCTGAACTAATGTCATGATGACTAGATGCTGTGATCAGAATACAACATTTAGAAAGTCAACCTACAAAGCAAGTGATGACACTGGGTCAATACCTCAAACATGATGGTTTTCAATGTGACAATAGCAAATAAAGAAAAGCATCTATCCTAGACAAAACTCTACAACACTCTACTTGGCTGATTCTATGCAACTTGGACAAATTTTGACAAAGGATTCAAATTCTGCAACAATGTTTCACATGAGGAAACTATTTTCTCACTCGAGATAGGACTTGACCTCGCGTGAAGGGGAGAAAGCTCATGTGGGACCAACTTTTGGCTCACGTGAGATTTGAGGTAGAACCCATACAAACTCGCATGAGGAAACCATTTTCTCATGTGAGAGGGAACCTCAGTCCGCGTGAGGAAACTACTTACTCACGTGAGATTGGAAGAACTTGCTCCTAAACTAGCCTAGAGTCTCCTAATCTGACCTATAAAGCCATACGAATTGAAATGCAAGGAGGTTTATTAACTACTTATAGGTGCATCATACTCCGGTGGCCAGACATGTTGTAGGGAGTGCTCAAATTAGTGTGTATGCAGTGGAAGACCCTCCATTTCTCTATCTCAGAGCTCAGAATCACAAGAAGATGAAGGTGAATAATGAATTGAAAATGACCCCTCTGGGCCTTATATAGCTTTTGACCTAAGTTTCAAAAGTGCTCTATCTTGTGTGAAAATCACACCCTTGGCTAAATTGACTGCTTTGAATCCATTTTCAGAATCAAAATTAAAATTTGACATCTCTAGATAGCTCAAAATCATGTTTTAAATTTTTGGGATCCTTTGGGATCAGACACTTGTGTAGTCAGCCTTCTAGTGTCATTTTCCTGCCAGACTCTCATCTTTGCATCATGTTCTCGAGATCTTGACTCTTTTTCATCAAATTTGACTCTAGTCAAATCTAGTCAACTCTAGTTAAACTTGGTCAACAAGACCTCTGCATTGCTCCAATTTGCTTCTGCATCTTCTTGATGCTTCTTTGAATTCTTCTAGATCTTTGATCTTATCTTTATTTGCAACCTCTTGCTTTCAATCATCTTCTGACATGTCATCTTCAATTTCACTCCTGAGGGGGCAGGATGATTGCATCATTGAATCTTGTTAAATCATTTCTTGAATCAGTTTGATCTAAATCATCAATTCTCATTGCTAGGGGCATCTTGGTGTCTCACATCTTGTTATCTTATCATCTATCTCTTAGGTATTTGAGCAATCTAACTCGGATCCTTAGGAATCAAGCTTCATTTTGGAGGTGGTTCTTAAAATCTTTTAGGTATTGGGGCAATCTAACGCTAATTCCTGGGAGTCAAGCTTTGTTCTGGAGATGGCTCTCAAAATCTCTTTTAGACCATTATTTGGGCAATCTAACTCATGTCTTAGAGGTCTAAGCTTCGTATTGGGTCAATCTAACCCTGATTCTAGAGACAGTCCTAAATCTGCATCTTCATCAATTGGTGTTGGGGCAATCTAACCTTGAATCTAGTTCTCTTCTAAGTCCATTGTCTTCGTAATCTAACTTGGACTTTAGAAATTCTCATCATCTCTCACTTTAGACTATTCTTTGAATCAACGCATTGTTTGCACATCAATTCAAAGAGGGGCAAATGTAATACCCCAAAATTGGCACCTAATAAATTCAATCAATTTTGGTGCGTTCCTCAAATTTCTATATCTTCAAAGTCCTACTTTAATAGGCAATTTTCTCTCTCCTACCTGAGTTAATTCAACTTGATGTCAATTGTAAAAAACCCTAATTTGCAATAATCAAATATTAAAATTAATTCCTAAAGTCTTTGACTTAATTGGCTAAATTATCCCTATGATAAATCAATTTAATTCTAAAGTCCTAAGTGTTTTAAATTAAAATAAATCTACCCCCTTTAGCTAATTACCCATAAAAAGAAATTATTAATTTCTTGATTATTCAAATGGACACTCATTTTGAATTAATAATTCAAGATATTTGAAAAGTTCCCTATGTGGCAAATTCCATTCTTTTAATTAAGTAATTAGGTGCATTTTTGTCTCAAATAGGATTGAAGAGTCAGGAGTTTCAAATCAAGAACCTCTTCATTCCCTCCTCAGGCTTCTCTATTTAATGGACCTCATTTTTCATTCAAAAGATGGCAATTTTTTAGAGTATCCTTACTATAGCGAATTTCAGTCTCATTTAATTCAAGCTTTCTCATTGCATAGTTAATCTCATATCTCATTTTAGTATAATTGCATTTCATTTTAGAGTTAATTTGCTTATTTTTGTTCTTAGCATAATATCATCTTTTTCTTCAAGTGCTCTAAAATAAACCTTCATTTCATATCTATTTCATAAGCATTTATAGATTAATTGCACTCATCTTAGTTTAATTTTAGTTTTGCACATCATTATAGTTTTTAAATCCTCCATTGTAGAACTGGTCTAATGGTTGTTGGCTCTCCAATCTAAGAGTAATTAAACACCCCGTCTACATAGGAGGAAACATGTAGCTTCACCATGAATTTTAGATTGAGTAATTCATACTCTCTCTTGTAATTCGATCATGGGAACAATGACTATGTTGCGTTTGTGCCTAATTTAGAGGTCACATTCAAGCACACATAGAAACCACTAGGATCAAACCCACCTAGGGTTAGAACATCTCATGCAAACTAACTACGCATGCATGGAAAACAACATGGCAAAAAGATAATCAAAACCCTGCCTCTGGATTAAGCCCTAAAAGATAACTAAAACCCCTAAAATTCATTCCAAATCAAATTGTCCATGGGCATCTAAAGTCACCATGATATCCATGAATACTAATGAATGCACATGCAAAATTACTAAACTCTAAAACAATTAGACAAATAAACAAAACAATCTCTATTGTGAAAATTTCCTATACGATATACATTTAATTATACCATATAAAAGAATTTTATCTTAGAAAAATCATCTAAGTATAGAAATATTCAATACCAATATACAACTATAATTTAAAGGCACATCTAAGATTCATACATAGTAAATCATTATTCCAAACAAATTATCCTAGAAACAACTATTACCATAATTGGAATAAATCAACTCAAGAGTACCCATATAATAAATTAATTACATTTAAAAGTGAAACATAATTAATTTATTACAAAAATCAATATAAACTAATAATTTGATTGCTAAAAAAAAATTAATGTTAATAATTTTATCATAAACTTACTTTTTTAAAAAGCACTTTTCAACATGCGAAAATTATAATATATTTATAATTTCATCAAAAATTACTTTTTAAAATAAAAGCCTTTCTTTAACTTTATTTATTTTTTATAAGAACCCTTTGCATCTTTAAAATTAATCTCCAATATTAATTTAATCTAAAACAAAACTGATAAATATATATACATATACACCATAAATTACAAAAAATACACAAAACATAAAATATTAACTCGACTAAATTTTTTTTTACAAAGATCAAAAACTTAATCAAATTGGGCTTTCTAAAGCTTTTTCTACATATTCCTCAGAACCATCAAATTGCAAAACAAATTGGCGAAACTATTTAAATCACATTGCAAAATACAAAATTTCTCAACATTCAAAATCCAATAGGCACGATGAAGACACACTTTTCTTTTCTACAGAGATCTAAAAATGAATAATCATAACAAGACAAAACCTACCTCAAATCAAAATTTAACAGATTTGATTGTGATCAGAATGAAGAAAATAGAATCCAAGCCTTTCGATGAGCTCTCACAAATCTGTCTCCAAAATTCCTCCTCCAAAACCTGTGTACTTGAATAATGGCAAAAACCCCCAATATTTAAAGAAACTTCCTTTCTCATGCATGAATTTGAACTCAACTCCAAAAGGGCTTTGCATAAAGATGAACTTTAGTTCATAGTTCAGTCTCAGTTGAACTGAAGTCTCCTCTTCACTTTGACTATAGTTGAAAGCACATAACCAAACTTCAACTTTAATTATTAATTCAATTTCATTCAATTATGAATGTGCAACATAATGCATTCAATTAAATAATAATTAGAACATTTAGTTAACATAAATAACACATGCCAAAATAACCCTTAATTTAATAAATATATTTTAATTAAACAAAGGTTAACTTCATGATTTAAATATTTCAAAGGTGAAGTCATTTAATTAATTCACATTAATTAAATATTTCGACCACACTCAAAATAGCATAAAATTAATTTCTAGTTAATTTATGCATCAACTATACAAAAATAATAATAATAAAACCAAATAAATACATTTATTTAATTTCTATTTAAATGATATCCATAGCTAAAAAATAGAATGATCTAAAAATAGAAATCATCAAATGCCACAAATCAAAGAATCAAAAAGACCCAAGGACCCAAATTCATACTCAGGACTAGGTGTAAACTCTTGCCAATTGGACGAGTTTAGAAGGGTGGAAACATAGAATCTTGTCCCCTACTTTAGGACAATAATTGGCTTAGGTTAAGATTTAGAACTGAATATTATCTCCCCTCTTTTACCATTGAGATTAGTGATAGGGCACGCTCATCCTGACAATTCAAGGAAGTCGATGTCTGGTACCTATAAACCTGCATAAGAGACAAGCATGTGCATATATATAGAGATATAATAGACAATGGTGGGGATCGGCCGAACATGTGGATCTCGCAAGCAAGTAACTACATCTCTGTCCCTCAACCACATCAAACACAACAAGCATAAATATAAAAGTATTCATGAACACCATACATATGCGGTATGGGGTAAGTATAATCATAAGCATCAACAAATTCCTAACATATAATCTATCATCTTAGATTAATTATGACATTAATAAAATCAGACTAGGGGCAAGGTACTACAAAATCTAACAATTATATCAAATAAATGCTAATTATGCTCTCAAATGCCTTTCTAAACTCAAATTGCAAGAGGTTCAATGCAATTCTCTGATATGTGGTTATGAATTGTGAAGAAAATTGGTCTTCCTTTTATAGATTTGCCCAATGGTAGGGGGTGTGGTGTAGTTGATCATGGTTAAACCTTAGTTGAGCCCTTGGTTCCACCCTTTGAAGACAATGCAAAGTTTGTGTCCTCAAAGCTTGGAACAAGTAGACAAGATCAATGGACAAGATTGCCTTTCACTTTGAGTGATTGAGATTGAATTTGGCTTGATCCATGTGAATGCCTTTCCTTAATTCTCATTGGTTGATTGAATTTCTTCCCTTTTGTGGTTGTTGAGAGAAATTAAGATTTATCAATTGATTTAATTGATTTAATTTAGCCATGCACCCCTTGAATGGGTTGAATTTGATTTAATCCAAGACTATATAATTAATTGATTTAATTGTATTTTGATTTGATTACATTTGATTAAAATATTCTCAATTTTGATTGATCTCGAATTAAGACTTGATTTTTGTTTTGATTGGCTAATTATGCATTATGATTCAATTGCTTCAAGTATGTCCTTGATTTGCTTTGATTTGAATTGATTTTCTTTGAATTGTCTTTGTCCATTTTTAGGTGATTACAGTAGGTTGACAATCACTTTCATACCTATAGTGAGCTTAGTTCACAGATAGCAATCTTATACTTAATATTTTTCATCAATTTTTCTATTCTCCTAGATATCATTGCATATATTCTATGTTTTTGAATACTTCAGCTCATAATTTTATTTAAGGGATTTGTCAAATGTTTCAAAAAAAAATGTGTCCTTAAGCATTTACTTTTTTTCTTAGCTGGTAGATGAACTTCCTCTATCATCCAACACAGGATCTTCCATTGGTGGTGTGTCATTTTCCTTCTTTCTCCATGTCTTCTTTATGTCCTCTCTGACTTGATCTTTACTTATGATTTTTTTTCCTTTAGTGTCATTGGTAGTAGTGTATCGATATCTGTAGCAATAGGCAGCATGACCAAACTTTGAGTAAATATAGCATGGTAGTAAAAATGGTCTCCATGGTTCAACTTTTTCTTACTAATTTCCTTTCTCGATTTGGATGCTCGATGTCTAGATTTTCCACAATTAAAACATGTAACAAAATTATTTATTTCTCTTCTCCAATAATGAACTAATTTCGTTAGTTTAGGTGTCTTAGCTTTGCATTCTTCATCTATGTGTCCATAGTGTTACATTTTTAGCAATATCCTTTGAATATTTTCTCAGATGTTCTGCTAATAGTTTTAGATCTACACTCAACATCTCTATGATCAAACATTTTGCAATTATAACAGTAACCATTAAAGAATGCACTTTTAAGAATATTAACTTGTCTTCTTCTATATACATTATAAATATGACCATATTTTCCACAATTATAGAAGGTAGGCTTATAATATTTCTTACCTTGTATATCATTGCA
This sequence comes from Chamaecyparis obtusa, assembly GCA_027943335.1. NCBI lineage: Eukaryota > Viridiplantae > Streptophyta > Pinopsida > Cupressales > Cupressaceae > Chamaecyparis > Chamaecyparis obtusa. The sequence goes on from BSBK01012310.1 coordinate 141,687, forward strand.
TCATTCAGAGGTTTGGTATCCAAATTTTGATGATTCTCCAATATCCATTATGTTGTTACCGATTGTAATACCCCAAAAAATGGGCTATAGGTTCATTAACCTCTTACATCAACAATTCGATCGAAATCGACATCAAAGTCCTAACCTAAAGCACATCTGCACATAAGTTTATCAAAAACCTAATTGATTATCTTAATTTTGCATAGGGGAATATTCCTAATTTATCATAATTATCTTTAATTGAATATTATTTAGTGATAAATGTCATTATTTATCCTAAAGTTGATTAATTGAATATGATAAATATTTAATTAATTAATTTAATTTTTCCCCTTAATTATTTAATTAGATTTAATTGTATTTATTCCTAATTAATATTGTTTTTATTTTGACAATAAATCAAAATTCCTACAAACAATCAATTGAATATTTATTTAATTGATTTAAAATCAAAATTGTCAAATTTAATGATTTAATTGGAATAAAGTTTGATTTAATAATTGATTAACCCATAAATCAATTGTTTTAATTCAAAATTAGTTAAGTGGAAAATAAATCACTTTATTTATTAAATTAATTCATATTAAATCATGCACAATCAGAAAAGCAATTAACTTTAAATCAATTTTCAATTTCAATTTGTTAACTTTCTAAACTCAACATCTGATGATGAGTTGAAAAAGAGAACTAAACTACTTTTGCATGATTTTATGAGTTTATTTATTCTTAATTTCTTGTTAACTCAAAAATCAACTTGAGTTTATCAAGAGTGGTTTACGATTTTTCTTATGCATCCTCAAACCCTGGACTTCTATAAAAACAAGGCTCAACTCCTCATAAAAAATCCCTCAAGCTTTCAATCTCTCAACTCTCAAATTTGCACAATTACTCTGGAAAATTTGCAACTGAAGAATCAATCTTTTGCGAATAGACAACTTTGTGAGATCATTCATAGTTTTTCATAGCTTTGCATAGTTTTCATATCATTGTTAGATGAATTAGATATCAATTTCATTTCAATCTCATTCTAGAATAGATTCATACAGTTTTTCAGTCTAATTGCATATAAAATCCAAAAAAATAGATTTATCTGCATTCATTCTACATTCATATTTTAGAATTAAATCCTTCATTTAGGTGTTGCATTGTCACTGATCTCGGTCTATTCTAAGAATTCCATACTCGCACCTACGAGAAGGAAGTAAATCGCCTGGTTAGCTTAGTTTCAATTATTTATAGATTTTGATTTTGCTAACCTCTAATGTTTTACTGAAGTGTTGTGTCCACAGCTAGGTATAATTTTCACACACACATTTCTGGCACCCACTGTGGGGCTCGAACCCATGACCAAAAAGTTAATTTTTATGAGTTTTGTGATTAATTTTTTGGTTGTTTTTCCAAAAATTTGACTAATGTTTTTATTGGTACGTGCACATATGACATAATACAGATCCAAAATTTATAATTTTGGAAAATTTTTTGATTTATCTTTCATTTTTTGTTGTTTTGAATTAATTTTGTCTTGATTTGCAAAAGTTACGATCATTTTAATACAGACTGGTCAGAACCTAATTTTATAAAATCTGAATGATTTTTTTATTGGTACATGCACATATGACATGATACATATACTAAATTTATATTTATGGAAATTTATTTGACTTATCTTTCATTTTTTGTTGGTTTGAATTAATTTCATCTTGATTTGCAAAAGTTATGATCATTTTAATGCAGACTGGTCAGAACCTGATTTTAGGAAATCTGATTGATGTTTTTATTGGTACATGCACATATTACATGATACAGATCCAAAATTCATATGTCTGGAAAGGTATTTGAGTTTGCTTTCATTTTTCATAGTTTTAAATTAATTTTATCTTGATTTGCAAAATTTATGATCATTTTAGTGCAGACTAGTCAGAACCTGATTTTATGAAATCTAACTTATGTTTTTATTGGTACATGCACATATGACATGATACAAATCCAAAATTTATATTTTTGGTAAGGAATTTGAGTTAGATTTCATTTTATGTTGGTTTGAATTAATTTTGTCTTGATTTGCAAAAGTTATCATCAATTTAGTGCAGATTGGTTAGAATCTAATTTTTATAACAATAGGTTTTTTGATTATCAAATGACATATTATCTTTGACTAACCTAATTTTCTACCATGTGGGGTTGACAAGTTGTGTTTTTTTTTATGGATTTTTATAATAGTGGGTTACATGTACAAGAATAGGTAAGCTTTTCATAATAGTGGTTTGTAGGTGCAGGTGCAATTACATCCTATGGGTACAAAAGATAGAAGACAAATGCTCAAAAATTGCTCAAATAAGTAAAATCTACTAAGCACGTTCCAAGGAAATCAGGTATTCTACTACATCTAATAACACTTCATTTTGGGACATAAAAAAAACTCTCTTGTGTCAAGCTTGAGTGCCTTTTCGGCTTTCATAATTCACACTTCAATTTTGGGCTATAAAACAAACATAGATTTTCCTTTTGCATATCTATTACACATAGTAAATAAGCCCTATGAACACTATTTGCAGATGATATAGAGAGAGTGGGCTTCATTCACTTGTTCATGGATGTGAAACTCTTCTTGACGATAGATCCTCTTGTAGGTAGGGAGGTTACTGTGGTCATCTCACATTCTACTTGGTTTGGTCCTCAACTTTTGACCAGTACATTCTCTCTTTGGAGAGATCGATAGACATAGTTATTGACATCACAAATCTTGGTGAGATAATTTTAATCTTAGCATGTTAGATTAATCTATCTTCTCTATTTGGGTAAAAGTGAAAAAGCTAGAGGATTATGCTCTACTCCCTTTTTGCATAGTATTAGAAACTCATATCCTTAGATCTGGATCAAGTCCCCATGTGGTATCTTTTCTAAGTCACCTTTAGAGAGGGTTAACTATAGTGGACATTTCTTTTATTGGTTCAACCACATTCATGGAATCTCAAGCAATAATAGCCATTTTTTCCATGGTAGCAACACCCGCTATATAAATATCTTGGTGGAAATATCCATGAGTTGTTTGGGGACAGGAAATACAAAAAAAAACTGATAAGAGTGTTGGATCTAGGAGGCAGGAAGAAGATAAGTTGGATAAGGTGCTTAATGCATTGAAGGATTTGAAGGAACCTGCAAATAGGAACATCAGTGCTCCTACCAATGAGAGGCCTCAGTTCAACAACAATTTTATTAAGTAGAATAGACTACAAAATTACCCCTACAACACCCAATGGAAGGATGGCAAGCCTATTGTCCCTACTGCAAGAGGAAATAATGATACAGGTGTCCCTGACCCTCTACATAAAGCTTCAATAAATGTCATAGAGAATGTACCTTGGTGTGTTGCATGCCAGTCCCCTCATTCTGCAGAGCATTGTGTGGTTGCACAATCTATGGCTGCAAATCAAGATTATGGCAATGAGGAGATAGAACAAGAAGAAGAACAAGATGATGTTGGTTGCAACATGGCTTCTTCATATCTAGGATATGAAGATGACTCTAATTTTGATGAAGAGGTAGATGTGAATGTGAAGAGACATAATCAGGCCCTTTTTCATCAAGAGGTTTTTTCAAATGGTGAATGCGTTGATCAGAAAACATGTAACATGAACTCTTCTCCCAAGCCAGTAAATTTGAGAAGACCTTCCAGAGAAGAGATGGAGAGGATTACTGTAGAAATGATTGCCCAAGTGCAAACTAGAGGCATGGTGGCAAGGAATACAAATGAGAAAGCTTCAGGAATGTTTATAAAGAGTTCCAACTTTGGAGAACCTAATGAGAACAAATCAAAGGTTGATCACATGATAAAATTCAAGAATGTAAAAGGTAAGCATTGTGAGCATAGGGGAGTTGGAATTGAAAAGGTCTCTAGTGAGATTGAGAAGCCAGTTAACACAATGGCTAAGATTGAAAAAATGAGGGTGGTCAGTACACCTAATGTGTTAGATAAACAAAAAGATATTAAGGTGGTGCAGATTGAGATTCCTGTTTTTGCCCCTATTGACATGTTATCTGTATTGTCACAAATTACAGTTAAGGTTCCATTGTCAGAATTGTTGAGGATCCCTGAACATAAAGATAAAGCTATTGCATGGGTTGGTAATATTCACAAAAATGATACTTCATGCAATGGATCTCAGGATAAAGCTTTGAAGGATGTTGCTACTCAGGGAATTGTGTCTCAAATTCCTCCAATATACTTGGATAGTTCTGTCAATGCCAGCCTTGAAAATATTGACCCATTCTTCTTAAGTGTTCTTGTGAATGGGATGAAATTAAGAAATTGTATGATTGGTAGTGGTGCCTCTAATACTATCATGTCTTTCAAAATCATGGAGAGGTTGGGCCTTAAAGTTGATACAGTGCAGGGCAGGTGTTGTGCAATGGATCAAAGGGAGGTACCAGTTATTGGGACTATCAATGCAATGCCATATAGGCTAGAAGCATATCCAGTGAAAGAGCTAACAATGAGTGTTTTAGTGGTGGATATTCCCCCTCATTATGGGATGTTGCTATCTAGAAGATGGAGTGCTGCCATGGGTGGAAGTTTACAGTGTGATTTGTCAAGATTGAATGAGAGCCAAGAGTATGCCACATGATTGAGAGAAACATAGATAATGAGACTACATGTTTTTTGGATACTGATGTAAATGCTTTTAGGGCAGAGATCCCTATATTTGAAAGTGAGCTTGTTTTGTCACTTATTTCTACTGAAGCAGGTGCTGACTCTGTGAAGGGTGATTTGTGGGTCATGTACTTTGATGGTGCAAACTACAAAGATGGTGTAGGAGCAGGTATTTTACTTATTTCTCCTGATGGAAACACCTACAAGTTCTCTTTCACATTGAATTTATTTTGTACCAACAATATAGCAGAATATGAGGCTTTGTTGTTAGGACTGAGGTTGGTACAAAAGCATGGTATAAAATGCATAAGTGTTATTGGTGATTCTGAGTTGGTGGTGTCTCAAGTCAGGTTAGTGTATGCTTCCAAGAATAGAAGGTTGAAACAATATAGGAATGCAGTGTGGGATTTGATTGAACATTTTGATGCCTTCAATATTGAGTGGAAGGATAGGAGTAACAACAAGATGGCTGACTTGTTGGCCAATATTGAAATCAATCCCAATGATGTCACATTCTCTGGTATTTCTAAAGTTGAAATTCAGGCTAGGCCTAGTATACCAGACAATATTGAGAATTGGCAAGTTTATGATGATGATAATGATATTTTGAAGTTTGTGGATTGTAAGGATCAGTATCATGGTCAGGAACTTGATTGTTCAGCCTTGGTTGAGTTAGTAGAAGGAAGGGAGGTTGTCTTAGGAAATGAGGTCATTTAGCTTAGAACTAACAAGGTGCCCAAGGGGCTTGTTGTTTTGGAGATTGTCTTTGAAAACCAAGATAGAGTTCAAAATAATATCAAAGGAGAAGATCATGCTGATCTTGAGGAGATAAATCTTGGATCACATGAGGCACCTAAGAAAGTATACATTGGTAGAGATATATCTCAAAAGGTAAGGAGACCTTTGACTGAATTATTGAGGAAATTCAGGCATGTTTTTGCATGGTCATATGATGACCTAAAGGTTTATAGAGAGAATTTATTTCAGCATGTTATTCCATTAAGAGAAGATGCTAAACCTTTCCGGCAAAAGCAAAGGCCTATTAATCCTACTTTGGCACCCAAGATGCAAGAAGAATTAATGAAGTTGAGAGATGCTGGCATTATCTAGCCTATAAGGCATTCTTCTTGGGTGTCAAACCTTGTTCTTGTAAGAAAAAAGAATGGTGACATTAGGCTTTGTGTGGACTTCAGAAATTTGAACATTAGCTCATTGAAAGATAACTATTGTTTGCCCAATATGGAGGCTATGTTGTAGAGAGTAACCAGATTAGAATTGATGTCAATGATGGATGGTTTCTCTAGCTACAATTAGGTCATTGTTAAGGAATCAAAACAATTCAAGATATCTTTTACAACACCTTGGGGAACATATGTTTATGTGAGAATGCCTTTTGGTCTCACAAATGCTGGTGCTACTTTTTAGAGGGCAATGGATGTTGCCTTTTCAGATTTCATTAATGATTTCCTTGTTGTGTATCAAAATGATTTAATTGCCTATTCCAAGAGGGAAGAGGACCATTGTGCTCATTTAGAAAAAATATTAACGAGGGCCTTGGAATTTGGCATTTCATTAAACCCAAGGAAATGTGCTTTTGGTTTCACAGAAGGTAAGTTGCTTGGCCACTTAGTTGGGAAGAAAGGAGTGAGAATTGACCCTGAGAGGGTAGCAGCCATTGAATAAATTTAGAGGCCAAAGAATGTTAAAGGGATTCAATCTTTCTTTGGTCAGGTCAATTTTCTAAGGAGGTTTGTGACAAACTTTGCAAAGGTTACTAGACCTATTTCCAAGATGTTAAAGAAGGGATCTGTAGTCAATTGGGAGGGTGATCCTGATGAGGCTTTCAAGAATATTGAGCAGGCTATCAAAGATGCACCAGTGCTAAAGGCACCTAATTATAGTGTCCCAATGCATATCTTTTCTTTTGCATCTTTTCATACTATTGCTGCAGTTTTGTTACAAAAGAATAAGGATGGTTTTGAGCAGTCTATTGCATTTTTCAGTAAATCTTTACAAGCTACAGAATTAAAGTATGACATAAATGAGAAACAGGCTTATGCACTTGTGAAGGCAATCAAGGCTTTTAGATGTTACTTGATGGGAGCAGTTGTGATTGCTTTTGTGCCAAGTGCAACTGTGAAGGACATTTTATCATAGCAAGAGGTGTCTGGAAGAAGATGTAGATGGATCAATAGGATCTAGGAATTTAATGTTGAGATCCAAATCACTAAATTGGTTAGAGGTCAGGGATTGGCAAAGCTGATGGCCCAATCCAATCTAGATGCAAACCAGGTAAATCATTCTAAAATTGATTATACATGTGATATGGATGATTGTATTTGGTATCAGGATATTATTTACTATTTGAGAAACATGAGGTGTCCAGATAGTATGAATGATAATCAAAAGAGGACATTGAAGTTACAGGCCATTAAGTATGTAATTGTGAAATGTAAGTTGTATAGAAAAAATTTGGATTGCATACTATTGAAATATGTAGATGAGGATCAAGGTAATGTATTGTTAAAGGAGATGCATGAGGGAGTTTGTGGTGGACATTATATGGGTAAAAAAATTGCTCATAAGATCTTGAGAGTAGGATTTTGGTGGCCCACAATCTTCAAGGATGCAGAATAGTTGGTAAGGAGATGTGATGCTTGTCAAAGGTTCTCTGGTAAGCTTAAGTTTTCAGGTAATGTACCATTAAAACCAATAGAAGTTCAAGCTCCTTTCCAATAGTGCGGAATTGATTTCATAGGGGAGATACCAAACAAGTCAAGTGGAGGACATTCATGGATCTTAGTTGCCACTGATTATTTTACAAAGTGGGTAGAAGCTATACCTACAAGGAATGCAACTAGCAGAGTGGTAATTGATTTCCTGATGAACAATATTGTTACAAGGTTTGGGTGCCCTGAGAGGATAGTGAGTGACAATGCTATGTGCTTCAAGTCTACCAAATATAAGGACTTTTGCAAAGGTTTGGGAATTCAGATTTCTAATTCCTCACCTTATCATCCGCAAGGAAATGGTCAAGTAGAATCTACTAATAAGAGCTTGATTAAAATCTTGAAGAGAATTCTAGAGAAGAATAAGAGGGCATGGAATTCAAAGCTTCCATTAGCTTTATGGGCTGATAGGGTAACTATGAAGAGGGCAATTGGTTGTGCACCATTTGACTTGGTGTATGGAATTCATGCTAGGATGTCTCAGAACAATTTATTGGAGATGTACAAGTTTGTGCAGTTGTATGATGATGACATTGATGATGAAATACAGTTGAGAATGGAGGACCTCATTAGGTTGGATGAAACTAGAAGAGAATCAGTTGCAAGGAATGCCAAATTGTAGTTATAGGTTAAGAATCTATATGATAAAAAGACTATTGATAGAAAGTTTGAGCCTGGTGATTTGGTGTTAGTTTCGAATGCCAGATTGGAGGATAAGGGGAAGCATGGTAAATTTGATCCCATCTGGTTAGGGCCAAATCTAATTCATGAGAAATGGGGCCAAGATTCTTACATCATCAAGGATTTTAATGGTGATATTCAAGAGTTGCCTATTCATGGACAATTCTTGAAGCAGTACTTTATTTGAAGTACTTTGTTTTCTATGAATAGTAGTTAGGGTTGTACATCTTGTAAATTCTTGTATATAGGTTGCTTGCCCCTACCTTATTTTGCCCTGGACTATCAAGTTTCCGATCCTATTGCTTGTCTTGCCCTGCTTGTTCCTTGCTCTCTACAATTTTGTCCTGTGGGATGGTCTACTTTAACCAGTGATTCTAAGTCCTTGCCATGCCTAAAGGAGTCATGCATCCCCAAACAGAGCCATTGTTAGGCCATTTTTCTATTATAGAAAAATCCTTTGAAAATGGCCTCCTCCCTACAAGTGCTTCATGGTTTGTGCCCTGCCCTGTGTTCCTTATGTTGTCACCAAGCTCTGGTCCAATTTGCACTTGCTGAATCACCAAATCCTAAAAGTTATCCAAATTCTAAAGCCTGCTAGAAATATTTCAAAATTTGTCATAGTGTCGAAAACCCACAGTGTTTCCAAAAATCCATGATGTTTTCAGCCTTTGTTATTTTCAACCCTGTGTTTCCTGCTTTTGTGCACTTATCCTTTGCATCAAAAACTCTATGTGTTTTTGACCTTGGTCTTAACTGTGCAAGTGCGATGGTTGGTGGAGCCCAATCCTTCAAAGTTTCTTGTTGCTGATTCTCCAAGTTTTCGGACAGTTACATCTTCTATCCAGTGACTCAGCGACTGTTAGTCATGTGATCTTTGAAAGATTGGTGGTTATCTACTAACATCTCATGAACTTGTGAATGGTTATTCATGTAGTCACTAAGTGCTTGGTGGTTTGTCTCTTCTTATGCTTCCAGCACGGTTAAAGTTCGGACAGGATCAATGGTTGCCGCAAGTTCGCATGATGAAGATGCACGAGGTTTATTTCTTGTGCTTTTGTGACAACTGTCTAATCCTCTGAAAGGGTAAGGCTTCTTTGTCAGTGGTCCCAAAGGTGATGATGTGGTAGCCTATGATTGGCTGTTGCATGATCACATAGCCCATTTTTTGGCTATGTGATCATGCGACTGCTTGCCACGTGTCCTTGGGGCCCATTGGCAGAAAGGGGGTGTGGTCCCAGTAGTCGATGGTTGCTGAGGTGGGTCCTATGTCAGTATGACCGGGCATGAACTGCAAATGAAATGGTGACATGTGGCACCAGGTGGGCCTAGGTGTAGTCTAGTATTTGGCGGAGTGGATAAAGAAGTTAATGGTGCTGACAAATTTAATGTGGTCGCGCATTCGTGGAAAGATAAGAGGATTCGCTATTTTTTCTGGCGATTGTGTGAATGGTAGTTGGGAAGTTAATAAGTTTTTTAGCAAAGGCACGAAGTGTTTAGCGAATTGGCGAGGGTCCTTTGTCGCCAATTCGCTAAGTCTAGTGGGGCCACTTTTAGAGGAAGATCTTAAATCTACAAAGGAGGTTTGATCAGATGGTTGTGTTTTAAAGCTGGTCTCAGTTGGAACATGGGCCATCATTCTCTGTAGGTGCCATGGATTTAGCCATTGTGGTTCAAATTCAAAAAATTTCAGGGCTTCGAGTGACCAGAAAGTACCAAATTTATGGAATTCATTACAGAAATGACCCTGTTCGGTGAGAAGTGACTGGTTTTCCATTTTTAGTGTGGTCCAGGGTGCTATTGGATTGTTTTTAGAGCTTGTACCATTTCGGTTGTGTGCTCAAGGCTTGTTGCAGGGTGTCCTTTTGAGCTCAGTTTTGTGATCCCCTATACTTGCAAAGAAGATTTTCATGATTGTGGATCAGTTTAGGATTTCCTCTTTCTTGATTGACTGTGTTTCCCACCCCTGTAATAACTTTTTAGACCATTTCCAGGAGGTTGGGTGGTTGAAACCCTAACCCTAGTCATCCATAGCTTGTTGCAGATTTTAAGATGACTAGGGGGTATAACGTAGAGAATTTTAGATTTTGAAAGGGTTCCAAAATCTTGTTGCTTTTGGTCCTTGGTTTTTGACTGTAATATACTGATAGAGGTCTGATTTGGTGCCTTTTTCTCATCTTGGTGTCATGCCAATTGTATGCTAATCCTGATTGTGTTAATGAAAACATTCTTGAATCCCAATCTTGTATCTTGTGTATGTCTTCTTGCTTGTCTCTGAGCTCATATATGTTAATATCATAAAGTGTGTTAATGTATGGTAAACAAAGAGTATTTTGAATTTATCTTTGAGTTCCTAACAAAGTTAGGATTAAAGTCTTCTAGGTGAATTCAGTGAGTTTGCAGTTAGGTGTAGAATTTGATGTCCTTGTGCTTGAGGGAAAGGGGTAATAGGCAAAGAACTTACCTCAAATTCCATTGTGTCTGATTTAAGGTATTTAGTTAAGGTATACAGTTAGGTGACTCTGAGCCCTGGGATAATGCACTAGTCCTTCCTCTTGAGGTATGCATGGTTAACAACCACAAACACAAACATTCATTTGATAAATCTTTAGCAATCTTATATGAGATAAAGTGGAATATTGTTTTAGACTCCTTTAGAGAAGTGAGTCAAGGGTACACCTGCCTGAGCATTGAAGCTCAAAGTGTAGAAGGAGCTTTTGATCCTTGTCAGTTGGCACTCTTCCTTGTGGACTTTGGAGTGGTGATAGAGTCAGAGTTTTATTTAAATTATCCATCAAAGTGTAAATCTGCAAGTTGAAGATCAAAGGGAATAATCCACAACCAACATAATGCATCTTTTCCCATGATCTCTAGGAGGAGGAGCCATTCATTGGTTCTCAAGAATGCTAGCTACAATCAAAGCCTTTAAGGATTTATTCAAGCTATTCTATTAGTAGTAATCCTACAACATCAAACATCTGATAACTATGATTGATATTTGCAATCTGAAACAATATCTAGGAGAACCATTCCTGACATTTCTCAAATGATGGAGGAAAAAGTTTTCTCTATATGCTAGACCCATTCTAGAAATAGAAAAGATGAAAATTTTCATCAATAATCTTGTTCCAAATATCAACTACCATTTACAAATACAAAATCACACATCCTTTGATAAGATGGTAGATAATGCAATCAAAATTGAAAAAGTACTTGTGAAAAAGGGAGACATCTCACTTCAAAAGGACAAGTATGAATCTGGATCTAGTTCTAAAGACAAGAACAAAAATTGGAAAAAGAATAAAAGCATCATCACAAATGGCATTGTTGATATTGTTTGTGCCCCATCCAAGGCACTCGCTTTCAATCTCATTGTTGGCACTCAAGCCATCAAAGCCTCAGAGGTAAAAGTACTAGAATCTAACAAGAAGTGGCTACTAATCCTAAATGCAAGTTTACTCCTCTTGGAGAATCTTTGGAATCTTCCATGAAGACTCTATTGGCCAATAAAATCATCACTCTACCTAAGATCTAAACATTTGATCCTGAACCTAAACCAAAATGGTGGAAAGAGAACGATTTCTATTACATCCATCGAAATAAGGCTTTGTTTGTTTGCTAGAATTGGAATTTGATTCAAAACCTGATTATCTCAAAATCAGGTTTTGAAATTCTAGTTTTGTGTATCTAGAAGATAGATTGGATAGTTTGGTTGACCCAGAAGATGGCTAAGACAATCCATATTTTGTGTTTGGTTGCCATTTTCAAAATTGGAATTGGAAGTGAGAAATTGTGATATTGCTATCAGGATTCAACTGTGTAGTTTTTTTAGTCAAACTCATTGACCCATGATTCATGAGTAGTGGTTCAACATGAACCCATCTCTCATTAGAATGAATGGAACACTTAGCACTGGATCTAGGTGATGCTCACAGAGGTGAGAAATTCCTATTTATGTGTTTGGTTTGCAATTTCAAATTGGAGTTAGAATTACATTATCCATTTTCTATGTTTGGTTCTACATTTTGAATTGGAATTAGAATTTGACAAGAAAATTTAAGTTTTTATAATTGTTATATAATATTTTAATTTAATATTTTATTTATTTTGTCTATTTTTTTATTTATAGTTTTTTTTATTAATTTATATTTTTATATAGTAATTCATAAACAAAATTTAATATTTTTTTCAATATTGTGAACAGTAAACTTAACTTTTTTAAATAATTTTATACATTATCATAAACAATATTATAACAAGAAAGTAATTATAGCATTGCTTGATATCACATCAAAATATAAATAAGTCATCTAGTCCACATATATATCTATTTCTGCATAATGACCCAACTAAATAGTACGATTGTTGCATAAAGTAAACATCATAAAAACATGACATCAACTTTATAAGTAGCCTCCGCTTTTGCAATAGCTTTCTCAATCACTTTTCAAGGTGATGAAGGGTGCTCCCCTTAATACCACAACCACATAACAGAAATAGAGAAACAACAACAATAATATGCAAGAACAAAAAATTGGCTTCTTATTATCTCCACAAATGTGGAATTACAAACTTTCATAATTAAAATATGCAAAGCCACATGGGCATTCCCTTACAATATCTATAGGACAAAGCCTTGAATCAATACCCATATCTACTACCCAGAACTATTCTGAACTCCTAAGACAATAATACAGCCTTCCTTATATAGGCAATTTTCCACCGCCTGGGAAGGTTCCAGAATTTTAGCCAATAAGGCCGTCGAAACTTAGAATTATTTTATTTTACATTTTATTACATCATAGTCGGCTCAAGATAACCTTTGAAACCTGAACAGAAATTTTGAAGAAAATTATTTTTCACCATTTCGGGTGGCCCAACCTCCGAAGACCATAAGTCATCACCAGTTGACCCGATCGGCTATTATAACCCCATTTCAGAAATGCCACGAAGTGCCCTACAGGCTTGACTCATGCAAGCGCTTATCACCCAAATTTTCAACCTCATCCGGGGCCTCTAAAGCCTTCAAAACTGAGCTCAAAGTTTCTGTACCCTACTACCAATACCGAAAATCTTCAATATCTTCTAATATACACTTGATCTAGCAATGAAACTTTACTGGCAGACTTATATGACCAAAATGAACCTCCAAGAAAGAAATAAGATCATTTTGAGCACATACAAAAATTACCAAAAATAGTAACTTTCCATAAATAGCATCTCTGTACAAAATAGCCCTTATTGAATACAATAATAGAAATATTTTTGGGTGATGCAAGATTGCTCTTACACCTAGGATGCTCCTGCATCAGACACCCGGGGTAATTTGAGAAGTGACCCTATCACGACTCAGATGTGCAGAGGAAAATCAAGACGGCTAACCTCCTCCTTTGTCAGCCATGATGAATCTTCAACAGGTCATCCTTTCCACTTGACCAGATATTCTTCATATGTCCTGTTCCGTGTGCTTCTGCCAACACGACTGTCCAGTATATCTTCGATCTCCTTAGTGTCTGAACTAGTTGCTGGAATACTCCACTGTGCTGCTGTGATCTCATCTTCAACACCTCCTTCATGATACTCTGTCAGATCTAAAATGTTAAACACTGGTAAAATATTTAGCTCAGTAGGCAATTCTACCTCATATGCATTTCCTAAATCATGTTTCTTCAGTATCCTACATGGTCCAAACTTCTTCATTTTCAGCTTGTTATATGTACCAACTAGAAACCGCTCCTTCCGCAAATGAACCATGACTTCATCACCAACCTGAAATTCCTTATACCTCCTTTTCTCATCTGCCTTAGCCTTATACTATGCATTCATCTTGGTAATATGCTTCCTCACCTCCTCATGGATGTTCTTCAAGTGTTCTGCAAAATCCTCAGCTTCAGCACTACTTATTTCTCCTTTATCTATCTTCCTTAATTTAGATGCATTTCTTAGACTACTTCCATATACAATTTGGAATGGTGATTTACTAGTGCTCCTGTTGACAAAATTATTGTATGCAAATTCCGCCTGTGGTAAAATCAAATCTCATCCTGTCGGCTTATCTCCAACCAAACATCTCAGCAAATTTCCCAAACTCCTATTCACCACCTCTGTCTGTCCATCAGTCTGTGGATGATGTGATGAACTAAACTTCAAATCTATCTTCAACTTCTTCCACAATGTACGCCATAAATAGCCAACAAACTTAGTGTCCCGATCTGAAACTATGGTCTTTGGAAAACCATGAAGTCTCACTACTTCGCTGAAAAACAATTCTGCTACATGAACAGCATCATTAGTCTTCTTGCAGGGAATAAAATGTGCCATCTTTAAAAATTTGTCAACTACCACAAAAATTGAATCGTGTCCCCGCTGTGTCCTCAGTAAACCAAGAATAAAGTCCATGCTGATATCCTCCCAAGGCTTCTCTGGTACAGGTAATGGCTGATACAACCCTGTATTCTACTTCACTCCCTTCGCCATCTGACATACTTGGCAACTCTGTACAAACTTCTTCACATCTTGCTGCAACTGTGGCCAATAATAATTCTCACTAACCAAACCAAGGGTTTTATCATGACCAAAATGTCCAGCCAATCCTCCGCTATGCTTCTCCTTGATGAGATTCTCCCTCATAGAACTTCGTGGAATGCACAACTAACTCCCTCTGAATAGCATATCATCTTAGATGATGAAATCCAACCATTTCATCCTATCTAGAGTAACAGGTTCTGTACAAGCTTTCCAAGCTTCACCAAAATCAGGATCTTTTGGATACAAATTTTTGAGTTCCTTGAACCCAACCACTTCAATCTGCATTTCTGTCAGCAATAGTTGCCTTCTGCTAAGAGCATCTGCAACCCTATTAGACTTTCCACTTCTGTGTTTCAAAACAAATGTATAACTCTGCAAAAACTCAACTCATTTCAAATGCCTTTGATTCAATTTTCCTTGACTATTCAAATATTGCAAAGCTTGATGATCAGTATACAAAACAAACTCCTTAGGAAGCAGATAGTGCCTCCACTTTTTCAATACCTGAACTATAGCATAAAATTCTTGATCATAAACAGAATATTTTCTCTTGGCATCATTTAATTTCTCACTAAAATAAGCAACAGGTTTACCTTCTTGGCTCATAACAGCTCCTATTGCAGTACCACTAGCATCACAATCTACTTGAAACACCTTATTAAAATCCAGAAGTGCTAAAACAAGTTGTTCTATAACTTTTTATTTCAACAATTGAAAACTCTTTTCTGCCCCATTAGTCCACTTAAACTCTTTTCTATCCCCTCTCATTGTTTCAGTCAAGGGTCCACAAATACTGCTAAAATTTTTGATAAAATTTCTGTAAAAGCTAGCTAGACCATGAAAAGATCTTACCTCAGTAGCACTCCTTGGAGTAGGCCATTCAAGGATAGCCTGTACCTTCTCTGGGTCCATTTTTAGACCTTCTGCTGAAACTACAAATCCCAAATACACTAACTCTTTCTTCACAAAACTGCACTTCTTCAAATTAATCAACAATTTCTCATCTCTCAACTTCTCAAACACCATACGAATATGCATCATATGTTCCTCCAATGTCTTGCTAAAAATCAAAATATCATCTAGGTAAACAATGACAAACTTACCCATAAATTCTTTCAGAACCTCGTTCATGAGCCGCATGAAAGTGCTCGGTGCATTGGTTAGCCCAAAAGGCATGACTAACCACTCATATAGTCCTTCCTTTGTCTTGAAGGTAGTCTTCCATTCATCTCCTTCTCTGATCTGAATCTGATGATATCTACTCTTCAGATCTATCTTTGAGAAATACACAGCTCCACTCAAACAGTCCATAATATCATCCATTCGTGGCAATGAAAACCTGTACTTGATTGTGATCTTGTTTATTGCCCTAAAATCTGTACACATCCTCCATTCTCCATTCTTCTTTGGTGCTAATACCGCTGGTATAGCATAGGGACTTAGACTCTCATGGATCAATCCTTTCTATAACAGTTCATGCACTTATCTGTTCAACTCCTCACTTTCTGCAGGTGTCATTCTGTGTGCTGCCTTATTCAGCAAACTCGCTCCTGGGATCAAGTCCATCTAATGACTAATCTTCCTGACTGGTGGTAATCCATCAGGCATGTTATCGGATACAATATCCTAAAACTCATTCAACAAATCTGCAACTTCTATAGGAACATCTTCTACTTCCTCTTTACCAGCTTTTAGAATTAAAGCAAAACATACATGCTCATGCCTCATACCATCTAGTAAATTTCTTCCATCAACAAAAGTTATCCTTGCATTACCACATACCTTTTCTTCGGTCTCCTTCAATGGTTTTAGCTTATGTCACACTCCATCCTTTGTCAGGGAATAGGTATTCGCACGACCATCATGTACAACACATCTGTCAAACTACATGGTCTACCCAACAATATATGACATGCATCCATAGATATGATATCACACAATACCTCATCTTGGTATCTGCCAACCTTGAACTTTACTAGGCATTGTTCATTGACCATGACCTTGTGGTCATCCTGTACCCAGGCAATCTGATATGGATGTGGGTGTTTCTATCTCTTGAGATTCAACTTTGTCACCATCTCTTCTGACACCAAATTATTAGTGCTTCCACTATCAATGATCACATCACAACATTTACCTTCACACTTGCACCTGGTGCGAAACAGGCTCCTCCTTTTCTTAGGTTCATTCTCACCACTCAACAGGACTCTTCTGTTAATCAATATTTCTCCTCTTTTAGCATCTTCAAAATTTGATGATCTGGCATCTTCATCTACATGTGCAACTCTGGCCTAGCCTTCATTTCTCCTATCTGTTCTGCCTTGGCGCTGAGGACATTCATGTTGGAAACAATTGTCTGAAGGAAATTGCTACTCAATTATGTATTGTCCTTGATGTCACACTATGTCATAGTCCACAGCAATCTACTTCTACCGAGCTCAGTCGGTCTGCCAGACAAGAATATTAATGCTTACCGAGTCCACTCGGTTATCGAAGAAAAGTTTAGTGTTTACCGAGTTCAGTTGGTCATCGAAGAAAAGTTTAGTGTTTACCGAGTTCAGTCGATCATCGAAGAAAAGTTTAGTGTTTACCGAGTTCAGTCGGTTATCAAAGGTAAAGGATTGTTGGTGTTTACCGAGTTCCCTCGGTCTCCGAAAAATTATAAAAAGATATGGTCACCGAGCATTGTCGGCCCTTGAAGGATTTTTGCAAATAGAATTTACTTAATTCAGCCGACTGTTATACTAAATAGTGTCGATTTGACTAATCCAAAATCATATAAATAAAAGGTCAAATGTGAAAAGTAAAAACAAGACAGCAGAAGATTTACAGAAGAAAAGATATATGCGAGTTTTTGAAGGATGTTCAGATATCCTTGAGGAGCAGCAGAGATTTATTCGATCAGAGAGGATCAGACTTATGCAGAACAGAGATCTGTAATCAGCAAGACAGTTGCATTATTATACAGGTCACTTTTTTCATTGTTACCTTCTTATCATTGTAACAGTAAATTCAAAATCTCTTAACCGAGTTGGTTTAACAGCCATAATATAAATCCTCTAACAAGGTGACAATTCCATTGAATTGTTTTCAAGACGTCTTACCAGGCCACTCCTAGTAGGGTGTTTTAAATCCTCTAACAAGGTCACACCTAACAGTGTGTTTTGTAACCTTTTACCGGGTTGGCTTCTAACCGGGCATCACTTCAGAAAAGTGAAAATCAGTATCTAGATACATTGGTGGTTTTTCCCATATTGGGTTTCCACGTTAAATCTTGTGTCTCTTGTGTTCTTAATTGCTTCCTCAATCATTTACATGCACTGATGAATATCTAAAGATAATATTGCTAATACTTTCTGCATCTTCAAAGTTACTGCAATCTATTTACCGAGTGCTAAAACAGACAACATTGTTAAGATATCTTAAAGGATCTGCAAAGAATTAATTGTGAAGTGTTTTATGGTTGACTGATTCCCCCCCCCCCCTCAGTCACTTCATCCATATTCCATCAATTCAAATGCCCTATGACCTTCTTCTCCACAGTGAAAACATGTTCCACGGAAGCCTCCTCTTCCAGATCCTTGTCCTCTTCCTCTTCCTCTCTGATCTCTATTATTCTAATCCTGGAAGTGATTGAAATTATTTCCACGCTGATTCTGACTGCTACTGGCCTCATCCTTCTTTTTCAGATCTTCATTTCGGCCACCATATGCCCATCCACCAGATCGTCCACTGCAACCTCTTCCATTTTGTCTGCTCTCGAACTTCTTGTTCAACTTTTCCTCTACTTTTAGGGCAAATTGGTATGCCTCTTCAATACTGTTCATTCGAACTAGATTTAACTCCTCCTGAATGCTTGGCCTTAACCCATTAAGGTATCAGGCAACTTTCTCCTTATCAGCTTCTGCATGGCCTGTTCTGATGAGGAGTCGATAGAACTCATCTGTATACTCCTGAACAGATCTTCCTGCTTGCTCCAAACTTTGCATTTTTTTTAGTAGATCAAGCTCATAATCAACAGGAATGAACTGTCACTTCAATTTATCCACCATCCGATCCCATCTTGTGATTTTATCTTTCCCTCTTCTATTTCACTCCAATTGAATTTCTTGCCACCAGATCTTCGCATGACCTTTCAGTCTGGCCTTCACAAATTTGACCCTATCAGGATCCTCAACATCTTCATACTCAAAATATTCCTCACTTTCATTGATCCAGTCGATCAATTCCTCTGGGTTAAGATTTCCAGAAAATGTAGGAACCTCAATCTTAGGTCTTTTCCCAATCTTGGAAATCGCCCGAAAAAGTCTTTCTTCCTCCTGGTTCACAATTTCAGCATCTCCTTCTTGATATTCTTCTTCGGCTTCATCCTCACTTTCATCTCTGACATTAAGATTCATTCCTCTACGAATCTCTTCTTGCAATGCTCGTACTTGTCTCTGCAGCTCTCTAACCTCAGGTGTTACAACACCAGCTCTTCTGCCACGTTCCCTTCGTGGAGGCATTTTCGTGATGCGCGCTGAAACCCTAGCCACGGTCCTGGTGCAAACTGCCTCACAGTCGGTGATCTGTTTACACATTCAAGAAAACCTGCTCTGATACCACTTGATGAAGGGTGCTCCCCTTAATACCATAACCACATAACAGAAATAGAGAAACAATAACAATAATATGCAAGAACAAAAAATTGGCTTCTTATTATCTCCACAAATGTGGAATTACAAACTTTTAGAATTACAATATGCAAAGCCACATGGGCATTCCCTTACAATATCTGTAGGACAAAACCTTGAATCAATACCCAGATCTACTACCCAGAACTATTCTGAACTCCTAAGACAATAATACAACCTTCCTTATATAGGCAATTTTCCACCGCCTGGGAAGGTTCCAAAATTTTAGCCAATAAGGCTGACCAAACTTAGAATTATTTTATTTTACATTTTATTACATCATAGTCGGCTCAAGATAACTTTTGAAACCCGAACAGAAATTTTGAAGAAAATTATTTTCTGCCATTTCGGGTGGCCCAACTTTCGAAGACCATAAGTCATCACCAGTTGACCCGATCGGCTATTATAACCCCATTTCAAAAATGCCACGAAGCGCTCTACAGGCTTGACCAGCGCAAGTGTCCGTCACCCAAATTTTTGACCTCATCCGGGGCCTCTAAAGCCTTCAAAACTGAGCTCAAAGTTTTTGTACCCTGCTACCAATACCAAAAATCTTCAATATCTTCCAATATACACTTGATCTGGCAATGAAACTTTACTGGCAGACTTATATGACCAAAATAAACCTCCAAGAAAGAAATCAGATCATTTTGAGCACATACAAAAATTACCAAAAATAGTAACTTTTCATAAATAGCAGCTCTGCAAAAAATAGCCCTTATTGAATACAAAAATAGAAATATTTTTGGGTGATGCAAGATTGCTCTTACACCCAGGATGCTCCTACATCACAAGGCTTGCACTCGTCATCCACAATAGGTATATGTGTAGAACGTGTAGATGATGTAGACAGTGATGGGGTGTCATTGGCCCACTGAAAGTACTCACATCCACCACCATCCTACAATACAAATCTAAGTTAGTCTCTCTAATAATGACTAATATTTATTCATTGTAAAAATTTAAATATTGTGCAATTAATAATCTTTTTCTTATTTTTGCAACTCCAAAATTTATGGTCTGGATTTTCCTGTGTGTGTGACATCCTCAACACACAGCACAATCCATCACCACAGTCACATGTAGAGACATTTATCATAGCCATCAGCATTGTATCAAGAAAAATTTTATTCATTCATACTATTTTTGTTCATTCATATAACAACATGACTATATTCTATGAGTACAGATTGAAAAAGTTTCATTTATGTTGATATTACAAATTTATAGAAAAAATATAATGACACAACTATAGTATCAGATAGAAGTTGGGGAAGAAAAATATCCATGAATTGAATGATGGTGTGAAAACACACCGTTAAATAAGAAAACACAAGGAAATCCATGCTCTATGCCCTTATGCCCCACATTTGATGAGCAACCATCTCATATCCTGCTTATTCTTCCCATTACTTTCTGTATTGTTAGATGGTCAATCCTGCATCTAAGAATTAAACATGATAGAAAAACTAAAATTTGTTTATTTTTAAATGGAATACACCAAGGAGTACCATCAGAAATATTGACCATTTACAAACATGAATAGTAAACAATCATCAAATAGCTCATTTTTTTTATCAACATATGTGGATATTTTTGGCATCAATGTTTCAAATAGCTTCTGGATTCGATTGTGTAGATAGTTTTGGATCAGACTCTATGATCCATCATCGGGATGAAAGAGACCAAAATGATTGCAATAGACCAAAATGTTGGACTTTTCTTTCAATCATTTTTCTCTCTTCCATCCTGATGAAGGATCACAGAGTGTGATCATAAGTGTTGATACCAAAAATATCTACAAAATCAAATCCAGAAGCTATTTCAAACATATTTAATGTCAGCATATGTGTTAGAGTTGTCATATTATAGCTAATAATTAATTTATTTAATTATTAGTCTATTATTCTCTACACTTAAGTTAGACTTAGGCATCTTATTATTCTTTAGGGTTTCCCTTTTAGGGTTTCATGTTTCCTTTTATAAGGATTCACCTCTTTGTATTTTAATTAATTCACTTATTGGATCATAATAGAAATTTTCTCTTTGCATGTCCATAAGATGTCTCTGGCTTTTTGGCCTCCATGACTTTCTTGCTTTCTGTTCTTTTCTTCTTCCATGTGACAGGTTTATGCATGCAGGTGTTCTTGGGAGATTAGTTTTTCACCTAATCTAACATGGTATCAGAGCCATCTTCCTGCTCACTGTTCATGTTTTGTTGAAGTGATTCAGAAGCAAGACGTTATTTTTTTATTTCTTTTTTGCCTGCAAAAAAGAAAAAAATAATTTAGGAGTATTTTGAGCAAAAACGGATGCCGCCATTTCGCTTAGAAGGCCCGGGAGAGTCAAAAATCATATAAAGTTTGCATTTTTTGGCCACTGTGACTTCTGGGAGAAAATTTTTGCCCTCTTAGAGCCGTACGGCTCGAAAATCAAAAAAAAATTTAAAAAAAATCATTATTTTTTAATGATTTTTGAGTTTAAAAAACACGGCCCCCTTTATATAAAAAGTGCCACTCACCCGCCACCGGCGGACCACCCTCCACCGGCGCCTCCTCCACAGCCGGCCCCGCCATCGGGCACCCTCCGCTCCGCCCGCCAGAGGCCACTCCACCGCAGTGCATCCGCCGCCCACCAGCTCCGCTCCACTCGTGTGCCCAGCTCCGCCAGCAGTTAGCCCTGGTCATATGAGGGTGAGTTTGCAGCCACCAAGGCTTGAGTGCTAGCCCTCTGGTCACGTGTTGTGACCAGTGGTTCAAATTTTAAGCCCTAGGGGCTATAGCATTTTTTTTTGGCTTTTTAGTACTTTTTAAGGGTACCTGGGCTTTTTTTTGCTCTATCTGGAGCATACGGAGGTCTTTTTTGGACTTCTTTATATTGTCGGAAAACTCTTTCCAAGCTCTTTCTGATTATGGAGGTTAGAGTTTTTAGATCTTCTATTTTGACAGTGTTTTTTTTGTCAAAGGTGATATTTATTTTTTGCCTTCCGAGAGCCATATCACGCTCATCCGGACTCATTTTTGGGCTCACCAGATATCGTTGGAAAGCTGGTTCTGTGAGTTATTCAGTTGCAGGGGTCTTTTATCCAAATTTTGTTCCAGGTTTTCTCTCCTCTGAGTTTTGCACTTTCACACTTTGGCGGATTACTTGGGTTCTACAGGTCCTGGGATCTCTTCTTTTGTTCTTCTGGCTCACTCTTCTTTCTGACTTCTGAGTATTGTATGCTTCTCTTCTGTAGCATTTCTTTTCTATAAATGCACTGAGATAAAGTGCCTACTTTTGCATATCTTCGATCTTGTACTCCTTGTGTTTGTTTGTACTCGCACTCAGTTATAAAGTGCCATGGGGGGTTATGATGTTTTCCCTTTTGTGCTCATCCACCTTTGTCAAGTGAGTGTACCTTCCATGACATTAGCCCATGCTGTGTGTCCAGAAGATCTATTCTTCTTCTTCGACACTGCCCTTTATCCTGTGCGTGTACTTCTGTTGCACTGTTGGTGTTCCTGATTCTTCTTCTTGCAGATGTTTCTGGCATTGCATTTCAGTGTTCCTGTCACCCCTCTCCCTATTCAACATTATGGGGGGGTTCACCTGTTGGCTCTATTGCTTCCTTGGTTTGGTTGAGTGATCTATGTATTCAATTTTTATTCCTATGTACTAGGCGGATGCAGTGGCTAGGCACCTATGCATTTCGGTGAGATGGATCATCTACTATATAGACACTCGTTCATTCCTTTTTTGGAGGTCACCTCTTCGATTGATCAGCTCTTCAGACTTTGTCTTCTCTACCTGGTCATGCACTATTTCAGTGGGGGTTCCAGCAGTATTCTTCTGACAGTGTTTGCAGCTTCATGCTTTGGAGATGCTTCATGCTCTTTCTTGTTCCTTTCTTTGGGACATTCCCTAGATTGGAGGCTTTGTTTCCTTCATCTAGTTTATTTCTTGTACTTGGGTACCTGATCAGGCCTTGTTGCCGGGACCCATTGCTCTTTCATGCATTTTTGTTTTCATGCATCTTTTAGTCCTTAGTTGTTTAGCTTCTCCCTAAGTTACACTTAAGGGGGGGTGTTAGAGTTGTCATATTATAGCTAATAATTAATTTATTTAATTATTAGTCTATTATTCTCTACACTTAAGTTAGACTTAGGCATCTTATTATTCTTTAGGGTTTCCCTTTTAGGGTTTCATGTTTCCTTTTATAAGGATTCACCTTTTTGTATTTTAATTAATTCACTTATTGGATCATAATAGAAATTTTCTCTTTGCATGTCCATAAGATGTCTCTGGCTTTTTGGCCTCCATGACTTTCTTGCTTTCTGTTCTTTGCTTCTTCCATGTGATAGGTTTATGCATGCAGGTGTTCTTGGGAGATTAGTTTTTCACCTAATCTAACAATATGTGTAGTCTCACTTTATCATCGTATTTCTAGTCTAAGAACTATCCATTTCTATTTCTGTACCTATCATGTCATTTTTAAAAATGAATGAAAAATGAAAAGAAATTGAAGATGAAATAGAGCATTGAACAAAGTAGAATTATTCCACTTAATTTCATAATGCAACAATAATAACAAGATGGTTAGGGCATATACATACAAAATCATGAACAATACAGTCATCTACCAAAACACATTTATAAAATCATGTCTGAAGAACTAGAAATGGATAGTTATAAGACTACACCTTAACAATGCATTAAATGAAGCATTCATCATGGGGTACTCCTTCGTGTATTCCACTTAAATATGTTAAAAGAAATAAAACTAACAAATGCAAGCTAATATGTCTATAAAAGCACATTTAATGAAAAAAGTGGTCATGGGAGGGCATGCTTGTTTGTCCATTAATTCAACTCAAATGGATTGGAGACCCTACATGTATATCACTAGAGATTGAAGGATGGAAACCCCCTAATTTCCACAACTGGCTAGTTGACAAAAAAACCCTGAACTAGTTAGGAAACTCCTCACTGGTTTGTGATTTTGTGGTGGCTCCTATAGCACCATTGGCTATAGATTCATCATGTTTTCTGGTAATGATATTGTTGTTGTTGTTCCCAAAAGACTAGTAAACTAAATTGATTGTAAGTGTAATTTCTATTATATAAGAGGAGTGAACAGTTATTGCAAAAAAAAATCATTGCAAGAGTTCATAATTTATTTTTGTGTAAACTGTTTAGCTTATTAACTTCACATTAATTTCATGCTTTTCTAAGTGCTCAATCATAAGTTTCATAAGTGGTCTATCCATAACATGATCTGACATGGAAACCTGATACAGATCTTGTATCATCATTGGAGTTCTCTCTGATACAGATCTTGTATCATCAGTGGAGTTCAACACTTTTATATGCTAAAGGGATGACTCCCATTTCTATTTGAATAAGATTTAAATGTCCTAGAGCATAGCAGCCCAAGCTCTATTTAACTCAGCTAAAAGGATTGAGCCCCATATAGAATTGGAGGATTTTACTCAATAAATAGGCTCATAATGTTTAGATATGGATATTGGAGCATGATGGACTTAACAAGTCTTTGAATCCCACATCTTCTCATAATGAATATACTATTCTATAACAACGTAAGTCCAATTTAACTGAGTTGAGAAATTCAAGTATTAAGTAGAAAGTTGGACTTTATCAATCATATCAATAAAAGAGCCCAACTAAACTAGGGTCTATGAAGGATATGACCCATTTCCTTCTATTATTGGAATTTTATCTTCCTTCCCAGTCACCTTAGTTGAGAGATTCAATCATATGTGGTACAGGGGAATTAAGCTGTCAGATAATGCCCTAATTGTAACAAAACCATAATTTAACTAAATAGAAGATGAACTCTACATAATTTTTCTTTGAACTAAGGTGTCCATAATGATAAAAAATAGATTAAACCTAGTTGAGAAGATTCAAGTGTTATCTACAACAAGGGAACAAAGCAAAATTTGTAATATACTAGAGCCCAATTGAATTTCTTAGAAAACCACTGTATACCAGTGTATACTTTAATTTTATCGAATACCACTGTATACTTTAATTGCCATTGTATACCAATTGAATTTCTTAGAAAACCACTATATACCAGTTTATACTTTAATTGCCACTATATACCAGTGGGTGCTGTATACCAATGTATACTTTAATTTTATTGAGTACTACTATATACTTTAGTTGCCACTGTATACCAGTGGGTACTATATACCAATGTATACTTTAATTTTATTGAATACCACTATATACTTTAATTTCCAATGTATACTTTAATTACAACTATATACTAGTGGGTACTTTAATTTTATCGAATACCACTATATACCATTGTATTCATTCTAATAATCTCATATAAATTTCAATAACCTAGAGAAAGCCATCTACCACTGTATCCATATATTGATAACCTACATAAATCAAATGCAAAGTAGATTAATGATCAAATGATTACATAGGAAGAAAAATGATAGAAGTAATATTTGTAATCCTACAATTTCCACATTTTAATAACATGCAATTCAAAGCTTCATGGTATCTCTATGTTGCCTCCGACAGGAAGAAACAAAATGGGTCTTTTAAATAAATTGGCACCCATTTTCAAGTAGTAATAAAATGTTATTTGAACTAGATCAACCCATATTGCAGAAGGGTCCTAATACAACTACATCAATTGAATTCCACATAACAAGGATGAATACAGACAATACCCAAATATGATCAAGAAATGAGAATCTGGGGTTATAGAAAGCAAGTTGTATACCAGTGGGTACTTTATTTTTATTGAATGCCACTGTATACCAGTGGGTACTTTAATTTTAGAATACTACTGTATACCACCATATTCATTCTAATAACCTCATATAAATTTCCATAACCTAGAGAAAGCCATCTACCACTGTATACCATTGTATCCATATATTGATAACCTTGTTAAATCAAATGCACAAAGTAGATTAATGATCAAATGTACTGTCAAAAGAAAAACACTTAAATATACTACAATCCTCAAATAATTAATAAGGTATCATTTCTTATAGATGAATCAACATCATAAAAATATAGACAAGGTTGGATGGTTGTACCCTTACAAGCAGTGATAGGGTCTTTAGGAAACTATCCTTATAGCTTCATTATCTCAGAATATATTTGATAAAAAAAAAAACTATGTTTGATAAACAATCATCAACCATAAATAATCATAAACAATCATCAACAAAAACATAATTGTATCAATGTATATGAACAAGTATAATAATGTTTCAACTCATGATAAAGTTTGATAAAATATGTGGAAAATAACTAGAATCCACCATATGTGGCTGCAATCTAGTCCACTCTCTCATCCTCAGTCATCAACAAGAACCATTTGTCTCTTTCATGTTCACCTATGAAGGTTTCATATACCCTTAGGAATACACCTTGACTCAATCCAGGGATGGATTTGAGAGCGGTATATGCACCTGTCAAAGCATTGTCATGATTAGATTCATCAATTTTGTGAAGGTGAACATTGCTCATCCCCTCTTTTATTTTCTTCATTTTTTCACACATGGAATCCAAGGAAGCACCCATACTTTCCTTCCTCCTCTTTCCCACCTTTTTGACTGATGATGTAGGAGTCCCTCTAGTACTTGTTGTAGTGGACTGATTGGAATGATAAGGGTCTTCATCCAAATCAACAGCACTATCAAGATGTATATTGAAACCAAGGTCCTCTTCATCATGCACATTGAATGGCTCTTCCATAGGGTTCCCTTCTTTAGTCTCAAGGGCCATCATAGCTATATTACCTTCAGAAATTTCATTACCCACAATTGCACCCAATTTATTGAAGTAATGGAAGGGCTACCTCTTATACACTTTGGCATTTTTTAACTCTCTTCTCTACATTTTGGCATAAATAAATGGATTAGGTTCTTTGTCTTTCATTATTAACTTTAAAAGAAGGAAATATTATTTCCATCAAAGTAGTAGAGAGATCACCCTACCTTTAGAATCTCATCCCACACACTATCCTTAGCATCCATGCACTGAGTTGCCTCATTCCAAGAGAAACCACTTGTATTCCTTAGCTCTTTCATCACTCTATATGCAAGCTTCTAGGTTTTCAACTTATTTTTGAAGTTGTCCTTTGATAGATCGAGGTTCATAGCAGTATTGAACTGCCTCTGAATGGTAGACCATGCTTCTTTTTTGAAGCCTCTGTCACATTTTTTTTCCAGCTATACTTGCTCAAGGAGAAAGTATAGAAACTTTCATTCCATTTCCTTTCTTCATATTATCTTCTTTGAGGAAGGAGATATTTGGCTCATGTTACCAATTTCATCCATGCTCATCATTAATTCTATGTATGCCATACTATGTATACAAATTATTGTTAATGGTATAAACATTGACCCATAAAAGACCAATACTTCCAGATAGAAATAGAAGAAAAAGGAAACCATCATGTATATCAAAGTATCTCCATACATCAGTTTACTCAAATTAAACACATTGACCCATAAAAGTCCAATACTTCCAGATAGAAACAAAAGAAAAAGGAAACCATCATGTATATCAAAGTATCTTCATACATCAGTTTATTCAAATAAAACACATTGACCCATACAAGTCCAATACTTGTAGATAGAAACAAAAGAAAAAGGAAACCATCATGTATATCAATGTATCTTCATACATCAGTTTACTCAAATAAAGCACATTGACCCATACAAGTCCAATACTTGCAGAGAAAAACATAAGAAAAAAGAAACCATCATGTAGTCTTGACTCATAAAAGAATAACTATTCTCAGGATCTGTACTCTTCCCACATTCTACTTGCTATATCATCTTATAATTGTGCCCACTGGTCTCTATCACACTGAGACAACCCATATGTCTCCAGCATTGGTACATCTATCCCATCATGATCATCTTCCTCTTCGGTGACAATTTCTTATGGAATGCCATCCTCTAACATAATGTAGTTGTGTATTATGCAACATGCTAATACAATATGGGCTTGTGTCATGATAGGATAAGATGTGGCATGCCTCAGGATTGGAAAACACTGCTTGAGAATACCAAATGTACACTCTACTAAGTTTCTAAGAGGAGTGTCAATGGTTGAATAACTCTTCTCGAGAGTTTATTGGATTCTCTCTTGAAAACTCCTTCAAGTGGTAGTGTGTACACTGATAAGGAGAAAGAAATCCAGGTGCATTGCAATATCCAACATCCACTAGAAAATATTTTCCTACATAAATAAAGTATATTATTAAAACATGAAACATTGATTATACCATTGAGTATATTAAACTATGATTTGGTTTGCCCAGGGGAACAAGAAGAGAATCTTCTCTTGACAGAGTTGAAGCTAGAACATGACTATCCATGGTAGACCCTTCCCAACTAGCAAGGAAGTACTAAAACTTATGATCAAAGGAACACACACCCACAACATTTTGTGATAGGCTGCCTTTTCTATCATGATATTTACCTTGCATGTCAACATCGACAGTGACTAGTATATGGGTTCCATCGATAGCTCCAACACAATCCTATATGATATGATACAATCATCAATTCTACGGTCAACCAATAATATGATAAGGATAAAAATCCATACAAGAAATTTGTAACAACAAAAGAATTGCCTTGAAGAATGGATCAAAATGTTCATTCCCACTAATTTGAGGAGGAGTGTTTGAACTAGGTGGTAGAAGGAAATCCTTGTGGAGTCCTAAGATAGCCCTCAATACCTTATGGAAGTATCGGCTAATTGTCTCTCCCGAGTGCCCAAAGTTGTGGGCAATCTTGCAGTTCCTTAGATTGTGGCCAATAGTGTGGAGGAACATCACAAGTTGTTCTTCTAATGTCAAGTGTATCGTATCTATCAAGGTTCCTTTCAGCCTTAGGATAGTAGCTAGATAAAGAAGGCTCCCCTACTCATGTGAATCTGATCATGACAATCCACATCATTGGAATGAATAACCCTTCTATAAAAAGAATTTCCTTTTCTTTTTTGTTTACCCATTTGTCCACTGCCTTATCGTACCACCACTACTATGGCTATGACAACACAAGCAATAAGATTTGTGAGAAGATGAGAATATGTGGTCACCATAGCTACCTATCCTAGAATGTCAATATTCTTAATAGGATCCATCAATGGCCTAAAATGTGGACAAAAAAAATGATTTGAGCAAGGATATATCAAGTATGAAGCACAAAGATAAAGCATATAGTAGTACATAATATTGTAGTACTTATTCATTAGATGTAGAAGGTAGGCTGGTTAGATATATTGTCAAAATATATTTGTACACAGGAATTTATTGCTTATGCTAATGACTATTGTTTATAGAGCTCTGATTGATAGATTCATGGCAAGTAGGAAGTATTCTTTGCATTATGTCAATTTATAGTATTGCTATTAGGATTCATGTGCGTAGTTTTAATAAAACTTATTGATTTATGGTATTTTTTTACAGTGTATGAAGTGTTTGAAAGAATGGCTTTTTATGGAATTGCCTCCAATCTAGTAATCTATCTAACAAGTAAATTTCATGAGGTCACTATGATTTCCTCAAGGAATGTAAGCAATTGGGCTGGATCAATTTGGATCACTCCTATTCTTGGAGCATATATTGATCATCCCAAAAGAATATTTTCTTATGCCTAAGTGGATAGAACTAGAGAGAAATGCTCTACTTCTCTTCTTCTTGACAACATTATTTGGGTTATACACATTTACACAATAAACTAATATATTTTCTTAATAGTACACTCATAAGTATATATGTTAATCTACACTCTTCAAATCTCAATTCTTTGAATTTTTAGTAAGCCTATGAAACTATAGCTTTGGCAACTAGATAACTAGTTTCTATAAGCCTTTGCAACTTTGGCTTTCTATTTGGGATCATCAATTTGCTTTTTGTCATTATTTATGTTTTAAGGAGAACTTCGTTGAAACCTTATGTAAATTGTTGGGTCATTCCTATGATCATTCAATGACACCTGAAATAAAAATATTTCTTAGACCTAAAGATTTTGAGGAAAAAAGTGGAAAAGATAACAATTGGGGTGATTGGTACTCCTTCAAGGAATATACCTAGATAAAAGTGTATGGATTTGAAGGATGCCCTTATGTTCTACCAAAAATATTCCCCAACGGGATTGGATATCTTGATATTATCAGGAAATTATCTACATTTATCATGTTACATATCAATTCTCATAGAAAGTAGTCTATAATGCCTAGATCATTTTCCTTTAGAGAATTTGTAGCCAAAAAAACCAAGAGTTACTTCTTACTTAAAGGTAAATTAGATTACTACCAAATGTCAATTGGTAATCCAAGGAATAATTTTGACCCTAAAGGATACATACAAAAGGAAAGAACATCACAGAAGGTATGAGCATTCAGGAATGAAACAATTCTAATTGCTGATTTAATCAAGAATATGGAAAGGGAAAGAAGCTAAAACAAGGAAGGATCTCTATGACAAGGTTTCCAAGGCCTATGAGTGGAAAGTGAATAAAAAATAATAATCTAAAAGTACTTGAGGACATTGAGAATCCTTTGACCAAAGCAGAGAAGATGTTAGAGCATAAAGAAGAGATTCTTGATGATATTCCTTTGTATGTATTCAGGGATAAACCAAGAGATGTTAGAGCAATGACACCTATAACCCACCTTTCACTAGAATCAACAAATTTTTTTGGGTATAATAATGACCCTATGAGGGAGGAGATATCTTCTCAAATGCCACCTTTGGAAACTCATGATAAATTCTCCAATGAAATCATGTTTGGACAAATACAAATATAGGAGGTTGAGGATGAAAGAATTCTTGATCATGAAGATTTTATATTAGATTAGGATTTCATTAATACTTCTAAATTCAAAACACTTATGTATGAATATATAGGAAAATTTATTATAGGGAGATTGGAAAATGCAACAAATGAAGAAGATTTGTTAAAAAAATTTGCACACTATAGTAGAGGTAGAGATGAATACAATGACCCCTCAGAGAGGGAGAGAAATTTTGAAAGATGTTAGAATAATTATTTTTCTGGGATGGGATATGAAATCTATAATTGTGTTTGAAAATTTTGTAAAACAAAAATATCTAGAAAAAAGGATGATGCTAGATCAAGTGGGCAAGATCTACATTGGTTTAGGATATGACCCAGAAAAAAGGCTTTATTACAATGGGCTTTGTATCCTAGAGACAAAATGCCCATCCTTGTTGATACTAAGGAATCATTTGGGCATTTGATGATTCATAAAGTGGGAGAGACAGATCCCCAAGGTGAATGCAAATTTTTTTTTGGATGTAGCACAATTGAACCAAGCACAAGTGGAGCAGTTGGTCAGAGAAAGGAACACTTACAAGGCTTTATATGAGAAATCTGAGTAGGACAAGAAACAATGGCAAGAAAGAGTTGTGTAGATTAGTGAAAAAGGTGAGACCTCTTATGATTATGAATAGGATTAGAGAGTGGTAGTTTCCCTCCAACATACAACATACTAGAGACTTAAACCCCACAAACTTGAAGAGAGATTGAAGGACATAAGTGAAGGAAATTAAGGGAAAGTGAATAGCCTTGTATCAAAGATAACCAAGCATCATTTCAAGGTCATTATGGTACATACTAAAATCTTTTCGAATACTTACATAGGGATAGTTAGGGCCCTTAAAGAACATGTTTGATTGTAGGAGAGGTTAGATGAGAAGATGAAAATGAAGGACTCATTGTTGCTAGATAAACTTGTTGAAGGTAGAAAATTCCTCAAGAACCACAAGAAATTTCATGAAGAACTGGTTGATGATACAAAAAGGTAGGAAGTAAAAGAAACTGGCATACCCCCTAATATAATACATGATGGAATGTTTCTATCCCCGGAACAATGGAAAACTAAATTTGTAGCTTTTTCTTTTGTCAATGAATTTCATGGGAGTTTATGTTGTAAGCATTCAAGAAGGTGTCGAGTTTGAATCATCAAATTGCTCATTATATAGGTACATAATTTCTCAGTAAAAGGAACAGTCCGTGCACATATGGCTTTGGTCTTCAGAAACTGATGCTTTCATGATAATATTTGGGTGTTTGTAAATAAAACTCTATCTATTCTAATCTAAATTTTCTTTGATTTTAATTGGCATTTCTTTGGCATGATCTGAGCAAAAGTTAGTAGCTGACAAAATTTTAAAACATATTTCCCTCATAAAGATTACTTCTAAAAAATGAAGATGTTAACCCTAAGCAAAGCAAGCTAGAATATTAGAGATCAATCTAGAGAAGAGAACAAAAACACAACATTAGATTTAAGTGATAAAGTCTACTAGTAGATTTTGATTCAACTGAGATTGAAAAAAAAACAAAAAAGAGGAGCACCAAAATAAAAATTAGGGTTTGGGGACGGTTTTGATGCCCTTCCCTTTCAAAATTGTTACCTAGGCTAAGTGCAGACACATGAGCACACAATCTTGAATTCCATTCACATAGCCCTCAACCCAATATTAAACAGAGAAAAATTCTTTAAAAAGTTTCAAACAAATGTCATTCGCATAGTAGCACATACCATGAGAATGTAGATGAGAACCATACCTGATTCTAAACCTGACTCTAAAAAAATGAGAACAAAGAGGCATGAAAATGAGAACCCTTGACTCTACGAATGTGAAAATGAAGACACATGAGCACACAATCTCAAATGCCATTCACATAGCAATACACACCATGAGAATGGAGATGAGAACCATACCTAATTCTAAACCTTGACTCTGTGAAAATGAGAATGGAGAGGCACAAAAATGAAAAACCCTTGACTTTGAAAATATGAAAATGAAGGACACTAACCCAACACAAAATCCCAAAATAAAAGTTGGAAGATGACGGACCCAACACCCGAATTAATTTGGTTCACAAATTTGAAAAACCAAAAGATGAAATCGAATTCCACCTCCTGACTGGGAAGATAGTGCTATCCATTTTAGGGCCTAAACTAGGTTTTGCATGACATAACCTAAATTAAAAATTGAGGAACCAAACAATAGATTTTCTCAAAAATTAGAAGTCCTACCACTAATTCCACCTAAATTCCAGTAAGCAAATAGGCCTAAGGGTCATTAAACTAGCAACTGCCAATGCTTAAAGAATCTCATACAAGATAAGATTGATGTCAAAGAGATAGTAGTTGACAATCATAAAAGTAATAATGATCATACAACATTCATAGAGCCATTTCTAAAACACAATCAAGGAGACTCATCTTCTCAACCTAATATAGGTGCTAAGGTTAATTATACCTACTCTGGTAACAATACTATCATAAAAATGGTTGAGCCTTGCTTATCTAAACATTGCAATGTCATCACCATTATGCAAAAAGATAGAGATAATCAAATTGGAAAATGTAGTTAAATGATCACAAGCTCATGTACATCTACAAGGACAAAACTCTGATTCATCAAATGTCCCTAAGGTGCCTTTTAATCTATCATCTACTTCCAAATAGAGGGCTACCTCGAAATCATCAAATCCTAAAGACATGAGACCCACATCTTACATCATTGTCCAACAACTCCAACATACCAATGCAAAAATCTCAATGTTTGAATTGCTTCAGATATCTCCTTCTCATAGGGCTATTCTGGATAAAGCTCTTCTCGGTTCTAATGTTCCTAATGATCTTGATCTAGACTAATTCCAAACTATGGTTGGTCATCTAACATCCCTCCAATATATTTCCTTTTCAGAGGAAGATGACACTTCTTTGAGTCATCTACATAACCAACCCTTACACATTGAAGTCTTGATCTAGAACCATAGAGTCAAATGCATGTTGATAAATTGGGGCGCTGGTCTAAACATTTATTCTTATAGCTTGATCATACAACTAGGATTATCTAAAACTTCCAGTGATCCTAAGAAGAAGATAACTATCAAAGCATATGTTGAGTAAGAAAGATCTTCCAAAGGAACTATTGTCTTACCTATTACAATAGGGCTAGTTATCAGAGACATCACATGCCAAGTTCTTGATCTACCTTTGGCTTACAACATTATTCTAGGGAGACCCTGTATACATGAAATGAGAGCTATTCCTTCTACATACCACCAGTGTGTGAAATTTCCTTATGAGGGGGTAGAAGTGACTATTCTAGAAGACATATCTACAACTTGCAATGCATTGAAAGAGAGTACTGACAAACTTGTTCCAAATAATAGAGAATCTTCCACTAAGCAAACAAACATGGCATCTACATCCAAGATGGAAGAAACTGCAAAGGAAGTCAAAATCAAAGACAAAGGCATGGGAGAATATACTATGGAACCAGTCCTATCTTTAACATCTCTCCCTATCTCACCTAAATCTTATGGAAAGTCTTTGAAATAGTCAAAACCATAATCTAAGCAACATCTATCTATCTATAAAAGAAATTTTGTTGCTGAACAAATATCCAAACAAGAATTTGAAGAGGATGAAGTTGTGCTTGCATGGCTATACAAAGATGAGTCTCAATCCCAAACTATTCAAGCATGTGACTCTCAAACACCAAAAATTCCTTCCAGATCATATGGACTAGGGGATAAAATGATAGCTAAATGGGATATCCTAGAAAAGGACCTCTAGGAGTAAGAGGAAAAGGTCTCATGACACCTATTTCACATACTAGTAGGCCAAACAAAGATACTGTAGGCCTAGGCTATAGAAAGAAACCCTTCTATCTCAAGGGTAACTCCTCTCATGTCATAGAATAGATAGAACTAGAGGTTAACATCAAGAGGAAGAAGAAAACAAACATTTAGACAGTGATGATTCAGACAGCTCTAAACTTATTCCTTATGCACACTTATCTCAAGAAATCTTAGATCTTCTCAAAGCTGAAGATGATCCAATTAAAAGAATCAATGTAGGAGAAACACAAGAACCTACTACTACACAAAGGATAGTCACCACACAAGAACCAACTGATCTTGAATCTAGACAAGAGGAACAAACTAGTGATTCTGAAACAAACTCTCATGAGTATGAATTCTAATTAGAATCTGAAGGAAACCCAGCTTGGGGGATTTGTCTAGATTTCACTCATGTGCTCAGATTTCCTAGATCTCCAGAATTAGAGAATGAATCTAATGACTATGAATGGGGAGTCATTCCTGAAGAAGATGAACTCATTACAGAAAAAATATGTGAATGTTATTCACCAATATGCACCTACACCCAACATAAGTCTAGAGCAAAGTAATGAACTTAACGAGTCTAATCCACCTATTCTTGAAGTGGACTCCGATAATATCATAGAAACTTTTAATGAACTGACCATCTCGAGTAGTAGTATCACCTTTGATTTCATGAGTTAGATCATTGCCAATGATGCCAATACCATGTGCATTAATATGGTTAGCCAATACTGTAATGCCCTACCAAAGAACCCTTGGCTCAAGAACATTATACTCATTAAGTCATATATATATATATATATATATATATATATATATATATATATATATATATATATATATATATATATATATATATATATATATATATATATATACACACATATACATATATATATATATATACACATATACATATATATATATATTACACATATACATATATATATCTATATATATATATACATATATACATATATATATATATACATATATATATATATACATATATATATACATATATATATACATATATATACATATACATATATATACATATATATACATATATATACATATATATATCTATATATACATGTATATATGTATATATATATATATTATATATATATATATATATATATATATATATATATATATATATATGTATATATATATATATATATATATATATATATATATGTATATATATGTATATATATATATGTATATATATGTATATATATATATGTATATATATTGTATATATATGTATATATGTATATATGTATATATATGTATATAAATGTATATATATATATATATATTATGTATATAATATATATATATATGTATATATATATATATATATGTATGTATATATGTATATATGTATGTATATATGTAATATATATGTATATATGTATATATATATGTATATATGTATATATATATGTATATATATATATGTGTGTGTGTGTGTGGTGTGTGTGTATATAATAGCAGAACTTAATCTAATTTGATTTATTTAATGTTACTAGAAGTCAAGAGAATAAAGACATCAAGTACTACTTGTCCTGCTCAATTAACAAATTATTATTCTTGCATACCTGAATATCACTAACTTTCTTTTACATGATGACGACCATGTCCAACACCTGTAACAACACAAATGTCTAAACAACTAGATGCAAACATTAGATATATTCCATCAGAAATAAATTCTTTATTGATATCTTAGCTATGAGAATCATTATTAAGAAGTGAAATCATTGCATTAGATACTTAAAGATAAACC
>BSBK01012311.1:0-140000 GCA_027943335.1 Chamaecyparis obtusa
TTATATATATATATATATACATATATATATATGTATATTACTATATATATAATATATATATATATATATATATATATATACATATATATATATATATATATATATACATATTATATGTATATATATATAATATATACATATATATATGTATATATATATATATATGTATATATATGTTATATATATATTGTATATATATCGATACATACAAACATACATACATATATATATATATATATATATATATATATATAACATTGATTGATATCTTGAGGGGGCATACTAATGACAATGATCCTACACCAGGGGCAACAAATTGACGAATCAAGGCATAATTTTTTAGTCTTTGAAACATGATAAAACACATTATCTCAAAGAGGGGAAAATGTATACACTTAAAAATGACTTGAGAAGCTAATTGAATATTGATTATTTAATTAATATTTGTTCTTCTATCAATAAGTAAATTATTTAATTTATTTATATGATTCATGTCATGTTTATTCTTCTAAGTTCTATGTCTTCGATATTCCTTAATAATTAAATAATCTTAAATTATTTAATTCCTTGTCATCACATGACAAAGTTAAATCCACCTCATCTTCCATCTCACCTGCCACCTCACCCACATATGGCTAGGAAAATTAAATATTTTTAATATTTAATTTCTTAATTATCAAGCACCATCCCTTATCACACGGAGGGATAATCTTATGTGTCATCACACTCCCTATTCTTTCTCCACATTCTCTATTATATAGACATTGGTCCCCTCACCTCACCTTAGTCAAAGGCGACTCATGTGACACTTGTCCCATAAACCCTATTATCTCCCTTACATCCCAACAACTTGGAATGTTTATCCCTCCTTTATTTCATGGTCATAGAGAGACATTTGACAAGTGTCTTTTTATTCCACCTATACCTCGACCTTTTCAATGTAGGAGGAACATCCTCCTAACATTTCTCTCATAATTTGACCATCTCCATGCTTTCTCTATCACAACTCAACCAACTTCAACTCGACCATCCATTTTCTCACGATTTATTATTATAAGTCATTGATTCTTTCCACTTAGGATCAAAGCCATGAATTTCCTATAGAGGATTATCAGTTTCCTTCATTTCAAACTAATTAGAGAATTTGGAGCTTTTGGAGAATACTTGTGATCTTGTGCATTTTGAGTTCTAATTGTGTATCTTTTGTATTTTTATCATATTAACTTCATTTTAGGATCATATTATCATTATTATCTTAGCTTTATCATCGATACATCATTTCATCTTGGGCATATTACATTATATTGATCATTTTAGCATATAGCTTGCACCCATATCATTGTTATCACCTTCATCTTAGTCTTGCATCTTAGATTTCCATCTAGTTGCATCTCAAGTAACCAAAATTCAACCTCTTTGAAGTCACCTTGGAAGTGCTAATAGTTCTGAGAGCAATATAAGCAAAACAACAAGATCTTTTGAGGAAGAATGAGAATGGAATATGTGTAAGGTAATAGTTAAAGGCCATAATCTTTGTTTTAGCTTATTTCTTGTAGTTTCATTAGTGTTCTTGATAAAAGTAGGATTTTTATAGTATTTTGTAGTATTCTTCATTAAATCTACTTAGTCAAATTTCATGTACACAAAAACCAACATCATTGACAATCTTTTAAAAAAATCTAGGATTTTGTTAGGTGCTAAAAATAGATTCATCCTAGTTAGTCATATCTCTACTTTGCCTATATAAGAAAGGCACCATATATACATTTTACTTCTTGAATACACCATAATCAAGCAATATTTTTCTCTTATTATTAATTTATGGAAAGCATATTTTGATTTTGTAGGTGATCTTGGGAGCTTGAGTCCATTGGTGACTCTAACATGGTATTAGAGCTTTAGAAATGCAATCCCTTGATTAAATATGCAATATAACCAAGTAGAATCTTTTTAGGTGTACTTTGTGACAAAAAAAGATACCGCAATCAAGTCCAAAAGTCCCTAAAAACCATATTTTAATATATGATACTCTATTTTAGAGATGATGAATATTCAAGCATTTCTTAGGGTTTAAAGGAATTTCCCAAGAATTTATCCATACACTCATACAGATCTATACTATACAACATCAACACTAGTGTTAGTAGCCTTTTGTGTAAGAGATCAGAGTATATTTGATGGAATGTTCCTTCTATGGGTCATCAGTAAAAGTTTGGTGTAATCTTTGCACAATGGTATGATCTCTGGTTAAGACACATCATCCTTTATCAACATCAATACATCAATTTAATTAAAAAAATTACTTTAAGTCTCATTGGTCATTAGCATTGAATTTTTGTTGTAGTTGAGTGGAGTGGTGTTATGCACACATGTATACTACGAAGGACATAAATTGCTATATATTATTTCTAACTTCAAAACTTAATGCAACTTGTATACAATTAAGGTATCTCACAATATTATCAAAATAACTATGCAAGAGATAAGCACAACAACACA
The DNA here is from genome assembly GCA_027943335.1 of Chamaecyparis obtusa. Lineage (NCBI taxonomy): Eukaryota > Viridiplantae > Streptophyta > Pinopsida > Cupressales > Cupressaceae > Chamaecyparis > Chamaecyparis obtusa. Next base: position 2,500 of record BSBK01012311.1, read on the forward strand.
TCAACACAAGAGAACACCAAACACCAAATTTATGTGGAAACCCAAAAGAGAAAAACCACAGTGAGAATTGTTACTTGGGTATATTGCCCAAATCCAACCTCACAAATATAATAATGAACTTACAATGATTTTACAAGCACCAACCCTCAAGAATTATAACCCAAGAAGGAGACACCAATCTCCAATCTAATTTACATGCATCAACCTATAGGATACACCAATCCCTTAATCCAAAGGACTAAGCACCAACTTAGATTATGAGGCTCCAACTTCAATTAAAAAGAAGATATAGGAAATACAAAAGATATCACATGTAGACATTTCAAACTAAAATATCATCATTTGTTTGATTTGATCTACTTTATTAAATTATAATAGTGTACCAAATATTGCATCTTAGTTTTCACACTTTTCCATGTTTTTTCACCACCTTCCCTTCACATCGTCACAAAGAAATCGACATTCGTGCATCCATGCACATCACCCTCAATTGTAATAAAATTGATTAGAAATATATATGCATGGAAATACAATATTTTCACCTTCATGTTGGCCTAGAACCCATTAAAAAAGTCTTCAAGTTGACCAAACATAAATTCCTTGATTCAAACTTGTAGTCATCTCGGTCCTAAATCCAATGTGTTACACAAAGATTAAGGACACACTGTGTTAATTCTAATTAATAACTCAATTAGTCCCAATTTCCCTTCACGCACCTCCTCAAGTTGGCGTGCTTCCTTTCTTTTGTGCATACTCCAACAAAAACTTCTATATAGTCAACAACTAACATGGTGTACACTATGTCACTTCTAACTTTCTATCTTCTAGATTAAGACGTCTAAAACTTGGAAATATTTGTCTTCATGTGTAGCCTTAATATCCAAACTACAAACCAAGATAATCAACTATATAAAAATGCAATATAAAAAACATAATGCAACTTGATACTCAAATAGCCTTTGAGCAACTAACCACATTAACTCAATGCAAACACTTCGATACTTTCACACTAGTACTAGTCATTAAAGAAGAATTCATGTTGATACTTAATGATAATATTAACATTTTTTAGGAGAAATTTCCATCATGTTAATGAGATTATTTATCCAATAGACTTTTTTCCCAATTCTTCCTCTGCTTCCTTGAAATTACTTATTCTCTAACATGTTCCTAGACATCAATGCCAACACTATAAATCCATTATTCTAGAAGTAGAATCTTGAGAACATAGAACATAGTCCACAACATTTTGTCCACTATAAGTTTTACAAGTAATACCCCCAAAACTCAACCAACTTTCCATACCATTGCATATAACCAAACCATACAGACTGCAAACCCCTAGAAGCTCAGCCCCAAAGTGAGACATATTCCCTTGGCCATCCTGTGAAGTCCTTTCCCAAACATGATCGTTGTTTTCTTCTAACCAAAGTGGATTATCATCCTCTCCCTCCTTCTTGTCCAACTGAATGGCCTAATTGTTTGTTGTCCTTGCGTTAAAGTCACCCACCAAAACTATCTCTCCCAAAGCACTAAAGTTAGATATGTCTTGTTTTAATGCAACATAAGGATTTTCATTGTCAAGACTCTTCTTTTTCTAGAACTTAGAGTTTTTTGAGGAAAAGTAACATGCAACTAGCCAAATTGTAGCATCATTCTCTGCTATTTTCAACCATATAAATTGCTTATTCGGGTCCTCTCTCTCAAATTTTATAATACCTCCTCATTCTTCCTTGATTAAAATTACAATCCCCCATGCCCATTACCTATTTCTGACCCTGCATTCCATACTGAGATTTTATTGTAACCTTCAAATTTTGGAACTTTGCACCCTTCATGTTCATGTGTTTCTATAAGAATGATGATGTCCTTCCCTTTTGCTATGGGTCCCAATCTCGATCCTCTTCTCCACAAAAAACCTCTACAAATCTACCTTACTTATGTACGTACTCTTGTGGGGCCCCACATCCCTATTTATTGTGTGAAAATTTATCACTGATTTGAGCTTTTTCATGCTTTAGCCTAGCCCATTTCCCTTCTTCTCTTGTTGTTTTAACTTTCTCCCACTCTTTGCTTCGTTCTTCCTATTGTATGAATGTTAGATCCTCTCAAAATAAAATTGTGTGCCCTTAGCATTCCCTTCTTCTCTGTAATTGCATTCTTATCTCCCATGCACTTTAGTGTGACCCTAACATGTCTAAATATGTTGTCATCCATCTTCCTTCCAATCCTATTTGCCAGTTGAATATTTCTTGTCCACTTTAATTGATCTCTAAAAATCTCTTACTAAGATATCGGTCGTTTCTTTCTCCCCATAATCCTTCAATCCTTTGATTATGAAATCTGCAGCTTTATCTTGTTTATCCTTCTCTTCTCTTAATTATTTTCTAATTTGTTTTTTTTATATAATTTCGATTTGCTCATTTAAAGGAGGACCATTCACGATTTGTGCCCAAGATTTGGCTGCCTCTATTTGGTGCCTTAAGTTGTTTTCTTTCATCTTAATGTTCTCTATTGTTGATTGGATTTCTTCCATTTGTCTTGTGCTGTTCATCTCTAGCAACTTTGAACTCTCTTTTGCTGATCTAGTCTTATATAACTCTTCTTTTATGGCAGCAAGCTCCTCTTGTCCCCTTTCCATATTATTTTGAAGTTGTTTTACACCTTCGTCTTTGAACATCTTGTTTTCTTCTTCTAGATTGTTATTCACAAAGATGAGAAAATCATCTACTTGCGTTTATCAATTAATTGTCATGGTAATTTCATGCAAGCATTAACAACAGGTCTCCATGCTACTACTTAGCTTATTTTTGCTAGCAACAACTGCTTATTTTTTTGTGGCACAATTTATGGTGCTGGTGGCCTCATGAATGATAATGTTTGCTGTTTAATTTTAAGTGGTGTTTTAAATATTATTTTTAAATTAATTTTTTAGTTTTTTTAAAAATAAATCTAAAAACTAAATTATAGACTAATAAAAAAGAATGAGGAAAAAATTGTGAAGACATGATCACTTTTTCCACAGGGGGACATAATGTAAGAGACAAGAATCTTCCATAATTTAAGAATGTGGGACCCACGACAATTGAAAACTTCACGTGTTAGGTGATAATGGGGTGGAGTGCACGTTTAGGTACGCGTGTTAGGTGATAATGGGTGGAGCGCACGTTACAAGTACAAGTCTTCCTTCTACACTTACATAGTTTCTATAATAGTGCTTCCACTTACACTTACACAGTTTTATTATTCGGAATCTAATCAGATCAAAAATTTTGTTTTGTTTTGTTTGATTCTGAAATAAATTTTATGTCATTTTCTCATGCTTGGATAAACAACTTACAGGTAGCTGAAGCATTCCTCACCCCACACTTGATTAAATTCTACAACTTATTTTGAAATCTACAGCTTCTTATATTTTCTTTGTTGTAGGTAAATAGTAGAGACATTATTTTTTTATTTAAGTCTTTTCATTTAAATGTACACAGATTGAAGAATAAGTCAACATAAACAAGATTTACCTTGCTCTAGAAACAGACTCTTAGATCTGGCATCCGCGTAAGATTTTTAAGGTTTACAATTGGCAGATTTGAAAATAATATCTCAACTAATATTTATCAGAAGCCAAACCATTTCAACAACTCCCAGTTGAAATTTCTCACAAACCTTAATAAAATTTACAAAATCCAGCAATAGCCAGTTGGTTTTTTCGAAGAATTGTATGATTTTTCCCTACCCACAAATTTACTAGGTAACAACATAATTTGTTGAAGAGGCTATGGAACATACATTCCTTCAACTTTTCCTCGGGTTATTGTGAAATAAATTTCTGAAACACTCTTGATATTCATTTAATTTCAACCTCGGTTGTTGCTATCAAAGTCGTATTTACATTAGACAGCTCTGCTGTTAAAAAGTCCTCTGCTGATTAAAGTATTGTTTTTTCCCTTAACATAACTTGTCCTAATTTTTGGCAATGCCTAAATCATAAACTAAAACGTCTATCTTACCAAGGGGGACACTTAGTTTTTTTTTCAAACTTTTTAAAACTATCCTTTATATATTTACGTTTTAGTTTACGATTTAGGAAAATCCTTAGTTTTTCCCTTTCCACGGCAAATTTTGTGTTCGAAGTCAATGTCTTAAAACTAGGTATTCACACACACAACATTTATTATTATAGTGTTTATTGTTATTTATTAGTTAAATGGTATTTTTTAAATAAAATAAATTTGAAAATATTTGATTAAAAAATAGGGGAAAGATATAATTTACTAAAGTATTATATCTATACTCTAAAAAAGTTATTTAAAGTGTGATGAGAGATATTAAAATAGGTCAATTTAAACTAATTGGTGAAGATTAACATAATTTAGCATAAAAATGTAATTTTAAAATATTTTAAAAAAATTATTATATATATTTTACATTTGAACTTAAAAATTTATTTATAACAATAATTTATTATTTAATATTTTGGAGAAAATCTCACTTTAGAGAAGGGTATATTTATTCATATTATTTAAAAAAATTATATATTAAATTAATATGACAAATTTTTAAAAAATTGATGATATATTTAACATTAAAAATTTAATTTAAAATAAATAGATGTGTACAACTAATTAGCCGATAGGCTTCCCCTTTGGGGAAGCTTGCGTACGACTTCACCGAAAATTTCTCACGGTGCCTCACACCCGTAAATGGTTTACCAAGTAGTTTCTGTGAAAGGAGATGGTAGTTTTCGTGTGCAGCAAGTTTACGGTGACGTGCAAGTTTACCGTTTGCTTTTTGCCTTTTCTCCAATCAATATAAAATGGCAAGGCTACGATGTGGGTCCGTTGCAGTGTATTGGTTTTTCTCAGTTGTTCATAATTTCCTCTGCTTTGGGTAATTGCCCGGCATTCACACCTACCCCATGTGACAGTACTGACCCACTACAAATAAATAATAATAATAATATATTTATTGTTTTTGTCCGTTGATAGTGCATAGTGATAATGACGTGGGGCTAGCGGAGCATCGGGATGCGTGTAGAGGCGGTGCGAATGGCGGGCACTATGTTAGTTGAAAATGAGGTGGAGCACACCATTAGCTGGAGAGCCTCTCGAGTATTGTCCAACTAATAATGGGCATTCACACCTACCCCATGTGACAGTACTGACCCACTACAAATAAATAATAATAATAATAATATATTTATTTGTTTTTGTCCGTTGATAGTGCATAGTGATAATGACGTGGGGCTAGCGGAGCACCGGGATGCGTGTAGAGGCGGTGCGAATGAGGGCAACGTCTAAATCCTCAACTAAAACGTAATGGGATGTATGTGCCTGTGCTATACCATTCCCATACATGCCCATTATGTCAGACTGACCGATCTTCCGTGCAGCCTCCAATCCGTCCAATCAACCCTGACAAATTTGTTTTAAAACGTATATCTTACCAGGGGGACACTTGGTTTTTTTTTCAAACTTTTTCTAACTTCTTTTATATGTTTTAAATTTGCGATTTAGCCAATACCATTATGTTTTAAAACTATTTTATAATAAAAATATTTGATAATAAAAAATTAAAGGGTAGAAAGATAAGTTAGATTCAACAAAAATATAAATAAAAAGTGATTTAAAATAAGTAAATATATATTTAATATAAGATGTTTTTTTCTCTCTCATTTGGTTCTATCTCAAATTAAAGGTTGGATATCACAAACTGAACCTCTTTAGGTAAACGAGGCATGTGCACATCGACAAGATTTGACTATAAATATGGAGTTCTTGGTTGAACTACACATCATGTCTTACAACCTAAACAAGCTTACTTCAGAGTGGGTAAGATATAATTCTCCTTCTCATTTGTGGTTATCTCAAATTAAAGGTTGGATGTCACAAATTTCCTTTGTAGGCAAAATATGTATGTACACCTTGATAAAATTTGATTGTAAATATGAAGTTTTAGATTGAACTACACATCGTACTTTGCAACCAATACTAACATAGTTAAAAAGTATTCTTAGAGTTTGTATAAAATCTTGGTTTTCAAATTTAAAATAAAGACACGATGTTTAATTCAACTTGGAAATTCATATTTATAGTAAAATCCTATCACAATCCTACAAAAATATAAATTGAGAACAGTTTGGGGTGTGCATGTCTTTGTGTATAGTTAAAAATTAGATACTCCCATTTGCAATGTAGGTTGCGCTTTTGCAACCACTTAGGTGTCTATTCCTGTAGTATTTTTGTAGGTCTATTTCAATCCTTGCATCATCCTTTCCATGTTAGGATACTTGAGTCCTTTGTTAGTAGCTATCTTTCTACATTGCCTTTTCATTAACTGCATACTACCTTTGTCATCTACCACTTTTGAGTGCAATTTTATTGGACACTAGTGCACCACGTAGATGTCCACGTGCTACATATTGAGTAATTCAGGATGGAGCAATTCTATGTATATGTTGAAAAGAAACAAAAGTGTTGGAAATATGTAGAAATAATATAAATTTACATCAAGCATGAAAAGCCAACATCAATATTGAATCTTATGAAATATCATCAAAGGAAATTTTTGAATGTAATAGATCAAAGATGATATATTTGAAAAGGCATAGTTATAGTAGTGAATGGGTTAATGAGTGTTTTACATAATAATAAGAGTATCTATACAAGATGAAAATGAGATACATCTATATAGGGGCTAAGTAAAATTATAATATGCATTAAGGTTTCCTTGTCTTCTTATCTTCATAATTAGGTCCATATTTTAATTTCTCAATTTTTGTAGTTGTTCTTTGAGTTGTACAAGTGCTTGTATTTTGTAGTGACTTAGTAGAATGTTAGGATCAAGAAAAATAATCATTCAGACCTTGACATCACCAAAATGGGGTCTTATAGTCCTAGAGCCTCTAGTTATGGGTGCTAATATTTTACGAGAGAGAGAGAGAGAGAGTGAGAGAGAGAGAGAGAGAGAGAGAGAGAGATTTGTTGTTCATTTTTACCACCATTGGGCACATGAATAACTGATCTAAGAGACCTTAATGGGATAAGTGCAGTATGTTTTTAGCATAGGAAGTGCACTGTAGTTTTTGCATAGTTTTCACAGGCAGGAGAAAACATCATGTGTTTTCAAAACCATACATTTTAGCAGAGGAGTCTCATAAAAAAAATCAAAAATATTGTATTTTTAACATTTTCTAAAAGCATTATGTGATTTCACATCTGCAAGATCAACGGTTCAAATTTGTTCACTCCTACATGCTTAAATCTAAGATGTGTAAAACATTAAGCACAAAGGTGTGCAAAAAAAATATCATGTATTTTTGCATTATGGGTCCCAGCTACTTTATTTTCAATAATTTAAATGTTGGTCATCTTTTCCAAGATCAATGGCTTAGATTTTATCACCCTGGACCGATTAAAGCTAAGGTGTGTGAAATGTTATGCGGTGGAAATCATTGTGTATTTTCTGCATAGGTTATATTATTTTTGTCTCTCCCTATTGCAAAAATATTGTGTGTTTTCACACCTGCAAGATTTTTTTACCAATGACTGAGACATGGCTTGAGGACAAACTATTCAATGTCGAACTATATTTTTTGGCTTCTACATGCAAAAATAGAGTATATAATTGACCTGGTGTATAAAACACACAGTGTTACTGATGAGGTGTTGAAAACACACAATAATTTCCAAGCCTGTCAAAATTAGTGCTAAAAATACAGTACTACCATGTGTGTCAAAAAAATATTGAATTAAGCCCATGAAAAGTTTCTCAGATTAGGATTTTCTTAAATCCGTTTGACATGTGTGTGTTGTTGCCAGTGAAACCACTATTTATTTTTCACATTGGTTAGACATGAGTGCATCACTAAGATATTCTTTCGAGTCTCTCCATTGAAAAACTCTTGAAAAATAAAAAATAATAAGGTTATTGAATTAAGCTTGGAGTTAAGTATGATTAAATCAAAAGGTTGCAAAATGTTAAGCACGCAAGTGTGTGGTTGAAAACATTATTTATTTTCTACATCGAGTGATATTATCCTTATCTCTTTGATGCGAAAATGTTGTGTGTTTTTGCACCCAAAAAATTTCAACACGGACCATATTTTCTGAGAGCAATGACTCATATTTCATTGTGCTTTGTCATTCTTTAGCCTAGCCCATTTCCCTTCTTCTCTTGTTGTTTTAACTTTCTCCCACTCTTTCCTTCGTTCTTCCTATTGTATGAATGTCAGATCCTCTCAAAATAAAATTGTGTGCCCTTAGCATTCCCTTCTTCTCTGTAATTGCATTCTTATCTTCCATGCACTTTAGTGTGACCCTAACATGTCTAAATATGTTGTCATCCATCTTCCTTCCAATCCTATTTGCCAGTTGAATATTTCTTGTCCACTTTAATTGATCTCTAAAAATCTCTTACTAAGATATTGGTCTTTTCTTTCTCCCCATAATCCTTCAATCCTTTGATTATGAAATCTGCAGCCTTATCTTGTTTATCCTTCTCTTCTCTTAATTATTTTCTGATTTTTTATTTTTTTTATAATTTCTATTTGCTCATTTAAAGGAGGACCATTCATGATTTGTGCCCAAGATTTGGCTGCCTCTATTTGGTGCCTTAAGTTGTTTTCTTTCATCTTAATGTTCTCCATTGCTGATTGGATTTCTTCCATTTGTTTTGTGTTGTTCATCTCTAGTGACTCTGAACTCTCTTTTGCTGATCTAGTCTTATATAACTCTTCTTTTATGGCAGCAAGCTCCTCTTGTCCCCTTTCCATATTATTTTGAAGTTGTTTTACACCTTCGTCTTTGAACATCTTGTTTTCTTCTTCTAGATTGTTATTCACAAAGATGAGAAAATCATCTACTTGCGTTTATCAATTAATTGTCATGGTAATTTCATGCAAGCATTAACAACAGGTCCCCATGCTACTACTTAGCTTATTTTTGCTAGCAATAACTGCTCATTTTTTTGTGGCACAATTTATGGTACTGGTGGCCTCATGAATGGTAATGTTTGCTGTTTAGTTTTAAATGGTATTTTAAATATTATTTTTAAATTAATTTTTTAGTTTTTTTAAAAATAAATCTAAAAACTAAATTATAGACTAATAAAAAAGAATGAGAAAAAAATTGTGATGGAGCGCACGTTTAGGTACGCGTGTTACGATGGCGTGGAGGGAGCAGAGCCTCAGGATGCTTCTAGACGCGGTGCGAATGGGCTATAAAATGGGAAGCCCTCCCTTGAATTTCTAAGACGTGCTTTCTATTGTAGACGTTGATTTTGGGGATTTTTTTGTTTTTTGGATTGAGGATCTTCTGTTTTTGTAAGATTTTTTCGGCATTTGAAGGGTTGGGTTTCTCTTGAAGAGGATGATTGTGGGATTTTTTTTGAGGATCTTCTATTTCTTCTGTGTGAGGGGGTAAGAAGAACGTTTAGGGTTCGGGATTTTTGCTTTGTTAATGGTAGATTCGGCTTAGGATTGTTTATTCTTTATTGGAAAGATCACGTTCTCTGTTTTCTTTGCAATCTTCGAAGAAGTTCAATGTAATTGTTATTCTGGTAGGTAGATTTTCTTTTTTCTGCAATCCTCGAGGAAACAATAGGTAGGTACCGATCTAATTATTCCATGCTAGCCTTCTCTCATCGGGCAATACGCTCTTCTTTCTGTTTCTTAACGTGCTTTTTGCGCTTGCTTTGAAAAACAACCGCCCGCCCAAGATTGAAGGTTTCTATTCTTAAAGACCTGCTAAAGAGAATGCTTTGTCAGATGAATAATGGCCTGTTCGCTCTCGAGATCGAGAGCGAGCTGGCTCCCGAGCTCGAGAGTGAGCTTGCTCTCAAGCACAAGTTCGAGCTGGCTCTTAAGCAGGCGAGCTGGATCTCAAGCTTGCTCTCTCCCTCGCTCTCTCACGAGTTCCTCACGAGCTCACGAGCTCGCTCACTCGCTCATGAGCTCGCTCGCTCTCTGGCTCGCTCGCTCGCTCTCTCGCTCTCCATCTCACGAGCGAGCTCTCGAGAGAGATCTCGAGCTCACGAGATCGCTTTCAAGCTCGCGAACGAGCTCACTATCGAGCTCTGGCTAGAGCGAAGTAGCGAGCTTTCGCTATTGAGAGAGCTCGAGAGAAAGCAAACTAATGAGTTCGCTCTCTCCTCGCCAGTGAGAGAGATGCTCGCGAGAGACCAGCTTGCGAGCGAGCGGCGAGAATTACAAAATTTGGCTATCGAGGTTCATAATGCACTAGGGATGTTTCGTTCGAAGGAACGAAAAGGTTTGTCTTTGGAAAAATTGGGGCCAGACGAACTTTTTACATTTGAAAATCAGCGGTACGTAATCGTTCTGTGCTTTTGGTTGTTCTACTTCATATATAATTCTCTTTTCCTATCTAATGTAGTTTACTATTCTCTCATGGAATTCTGTTATCATTTTAAACAGTTCCAAGGAGTGCCTAATACGACTATATCTACAACTGAAAGCTCTCCATTCTCTTCTATTGAAAAATCAACGGTAGGTAATCTTTATATGCATTTGGTTGTTTTACTTTTATGTATAAGTCTGTTTTTCTATAAAATATGGTTTACCGTTCTCTCGTGATTTTGTGCTTTCGTTTTATGAAGCTCTGTACCATATCTGCAAAAGAAAGTATCCGTTGTCAAAAACCCAGTGGGTCTAATAAACAATCTTGCGAAAGATTTTAAAAGAGGATGCTTTGGTAAAGGTGTACAAGATTTTGGAAACCTGTCCGTGCTGCAAGGAAAGAAGCGTATGCCCAAAGTAGCTTGGTACTTTGGGTATGGTGGGTTCAGGGAAAAGGTTTCTTGATTTAGGTCTGTGATGATTTCTATTTTGTATGCCAAAAGCTATATAATGGGTATCTCTTTCATTGAGAGCTATAATTTGTTTCAATCTGGAATGTTTTTGTTTCGGAATTTTCTGGAACCTCTGTTTGTAGGGGGTAGTGTACATTTATGCATATTTTCATATATAGATGTTATATAATACGCATACTTTCTTTGCTTGAGGTGTTGACCATTAATCTTCTTTTCTGCAGGTTAGTTCTAGTGCTTAACCCTCACTGGTAAGACCATCACTCTAGAAGTAGAGAGTTCTGACAACGTCAAGGCCAAAATCCAGGATAAGGAGGGCATTCTTCCAGACCAGCAGAGGCTGATCTTTGACGGAAAGCAACTGGAAGATGGTCGTACTTTGACTGACCACAACATCCAGAAGGAATGTCAAAACCCTCACTGGAAAAACCATTACTCTAGAGGTGGAAAACTCTGACACTATCGACAATGTCAAGGCCAAGATCCAGGAAAGCTCTGACACTATCGACAATGTCAAGGCCAAGATCAAGGATAAAGATGGTATTCCCCAAGGCCAGCAGAGGTTGATCTTTGATGGGAGGAATGCAAATCTTAGTCAAAACCCTCACTGGAAAAACCATTAGCCTAGAGGTGGAAAGCTCTGACACTATTGACAATGTCAAGGCCAAGATCCAGGATAAGGAGGGCATTCCACCAGACCAGCAGGAACTAGTCTTGGGTGGATTACAGTATCCAGAAGGGGTCGACTCTAGATCTTTTTGCGTCGCCAGATTACAAATGTTACTTTGTATTAACAAACCAGATTACAAATGGTACTTTGTATTAACAACCCTTTGGGGAAAATTAGGGTTTTTCCTCGTTAAAAAATTTCAAGTTTTTCATGAAATGTGTTGTTTTCAGGTGTGAATATTTTGTTTCTTTATTTTTGGCTTCATGTTCGACTGCACTCTAGTCATCTTCAGCTTATTTCCAGACCCAAAACCCTGCATTAATTTGCTGCCCCACAACTTCGTTACAACTTCGTTATACCTATTAGGGCAGGTTTGGCTACCTAGCTTTGACATTTTGAGTAATCTTTTGTGGAGTGGGTGGATCCTTGAATATTAATAATTTTGTTTATTTTTTAGAGTCAATTTTAAAAAATTTAATTAGTTTGTTTTTTTACTTATTAATGATTTGGAGATATGTTAACTCCTAATATTTCAAATAAGATAATATTTGAGATAAGATTTCTTGGAAAAAAAAAAGAGTTTCATAATGTATCCATTCATCATATGCATTAAAATAAAGAAAGAAAAAAATTACCAGAAAAAGAAACTTCTTCAGAAAATTCATTCATTAAGAATATGTAATATTTGAGTAAATTTTTTTTACGAGAAAAGACATGTATGTTTATCTAAAGCTTTTCTCTAGTTCTCCAAGTATTGACTATCAAAACATGGACACAAAAATGGATCTAACTTTTGGCACACATGATAAATCTTGAATCATATTTCGAGTATTTAAGTATGTTTTTAAAATGAAATTATAACCTGTTATAAACATTGTTTGGTTCACACAACATTATAAGGTGTCTTAGCCTCTTTCTCCGCTTTGGTTTCCGGGTCCTCTCCTTACCCTTCTTTTTAACTCTGCAGTTAGACTAGGTCTGCACTTATTATTTTCTCCATTCTTGCTATCTCTGCTTATCCTGATGATGGATCACGGAGTGTGATCCGAAACATTGATGCATGAAAAATTCACACAATCAAAACCAGAAACAGCATTGCTTTACAACATTACATTTACAAATATTTATTAAACTTCTCACAATAAACAATATGTTGATTTACATTTTAGTTTTTTACCTATATGCTGTTGCACTTTTCAAGTAGTTTATTATTATTATCAAATTTTTTATAATAATTGTAAGGATGAGAGAACATAAATGTAGAAAAAGAACAATCTAAATAGCAGATGGCTTAAGAACTAATTATGAAATATAAATTGATAAAATACAAGGAGGAAAGTAACATAGAAATAACACAATATATTGTAATGTATATAATATAGAAATTGTAATGTATATAATATAGAAGTATCCAACCAGTAAAAATTAGATTTGTAAATATATGATATAAAAAAAGGGTGACAACAATGAAAACAAAATCATATCGAACATTTTTATTACATTGGGTTTCCATTAAGACCATTCTCGCTAACCCTACAATAGAATCCCTAGGTATTGCTTCATTTTTGGTATATTATTCTCATGGTCATCAAAGTCACTAACTTCATTGTCATCTTTTTCATATGTCAACATAAAATTATGCAAAATACAACACACAAAAATAGTCTTTGTTAGCATTTGCAGATTTTTGAATTCAAAATTCACAAACACCTTTTAACTTAACTTTACAAATGCACGTTCAACAACAATACAAGTTGAAGATAGATTGAAGTTAACCATGGTAATAATGGATATCCACCATGAAGCTCAAAATCAACATTTGTTACATCTATAGCCCCACGACAATTTGGAAAGCCTTGTTTTTGGTGAAATCCTTTCTTAACAAGTTCAAATGCTGAATGGTCATTTGGCCATTTTATTTAGCATTGAAATTTACCGTACATAACATTTATGAACTTTGTCACAATTCTTGCAATTGTTGACTTTTCACACCCAAAAAGTTCACTGATGTTAATCATATACCAAATGGCAATATTAAAATAGCAATAGCAACATGTTTCTCAACTAGAAACGCTACTCTTAGTAGATGTTGCTAAGGATAGAGGCGTGGTTTGATATACCACTCACCATTGACCTTCCCTTTCCATTGAGAATTAGAAAATTTTGAGTTGATGAGTACATTTTGTTGTTTAGAACATATTGCATAAAGCTCCAAATTTATTTATCTTCCTCCTCATCATCTAAACAATGATAAGCTTGTGATGATTCTTTCCTATATTTCTTTACTATGTTTGTTGAAACTTCAACATCACAAAAAACTTGCAATGCAATTTTTTTTGTATCACTGAAAGACATTGTAACAATACCCTAACTATTTTTCTGCTATTTGTATGCATCATCTATGATGCCAAATTAAAACTAATTAATAAAGTGTATTAGAAAATAGAAAGCAACTTCCATGCTCTAAAAGTACATTATAAATAGTGTAATTACAAAAACAATGATACCATTCTATATAACAATATGCATCACTACAAATTAAAAAAAAATGAAGTCCATCAATTTTACCATACACAAGCCTAATTAATGATAGAGAATCAATACAAAAAAGATGCTAGTGTTACACAAATAAACGTTATTATAGTTAAAAAAGGTTAACATTATTCATAAGTAGTTCCATACAACTTATTAGTTTTATTTCATAGATTTATGCTACTAACAAATACAAATTCAATCTTCTTTGGCATATGTTTCTCTGATTTTCAACATTACTTGACCAATATTATTTAGCGCTGAAACCATGCTAATTTGGACATTAATTTTCTGCTCTTCAAGTTTCAACAACCTTTCTTCAATCAAACTATCTTTATTCATGCATTGTTCATGGCATTTTGTGTGCCCCTCTTCAACCATATGTAGAGTAGAAATCACTAACTTATTGTTATCGATGATAACATCCTTCATGCCAGTTACATTTGAAATAGATTTTCATTTTTTCCCCGTGCATTGTTTGTCTCTTTCATTACCATTGTTAGGCTGCTCGTATCTTTCTATGTTTGGTGTTTCAGGTTCTTGCAATGGATCATCTTCATTTAGAGGATTGTTCTCATCAAATGCAAAACTTGTTTAAGATGAGTCAATATAATATTTCCCGGATTGATGGTTCGATCTTTACCAAATGTGGTCTCTATTGCATCATAAAGTTCAGCAATGAAATTTGTAGGAAGTTTCTTATCAATTCTTTCCTGACTTATCATGTTCCAACAACTATCATGCCCAGATGGAATATTGTGTCCATAGTCTCTAATCCTTTTGTAGTCAAGTTGAATATGCTCCCAACGATCTTGACATTGGTTTGTTGTGCAAAGAACATCACGAGAAGATAAATATTCTTGAATAATTTTCCAATTTTTAGTGGCATTGTCAGTGCACCACCAGTTGATTGCGTTTCTCTCTCAATTCTTTTTGCTTCAATTAGAACCATTGTGTTTGCAATGCTCCAACGAACTTTGCTTTTTTTTTGAGGAGTTGTTTGAGGAAGTATAGGATATTGACTTTCTATAACATCTGCTTCATTAGTTTGAATTTCCTTTTCAATTATCACTTCTTCACTGACCACTTCTTCATTATTCACATGTGTACTAGGAACAAACTCTAGGTAATAGTCATCATTAGAGGAAATGAAATTTTTACCCATGTTGTCTTCTGAAAGCATTGAGGTGAAATTCATGAAACTATGTTTAGGAATTGGACGAGATGTAGTTCTATCCATGAAAATAAATTGTTGATACCTACATTAGAAAAACTAAGTTTGTGAGAAACATTTATATTAATCCCATTAAAATATCATAATTAACTCTCTTATGCACCCTCAATGAAAAAAAATTGTCAGTGTACATTGGAAATGTTGAAGTGAAGAAAAAAATGAAACATTGACTAAATATTGAGTGCATTTAGGAGAACAAAATCATACAATGTGATCTTCCATATTGGTTCAGGCTAACCAAAATGATCATAAGACTTTAATTGTGACAATATGTTTTAACACCTAGTTGTTTGCAATTATTTTACCAGCTAAGTTATTATATAATCAACACTGTCCTCAAGGCCAATTTATGAGGCACAAGTAAAGACTGCATTTTTTGGAACACCGGATAGACTTGTTCAATATGTATGCATATAATACAAACTTGCATGGATCTACCCACAATATTTGTCATGGAAAACATATAGAGTTCATGGATCATCATTAGATAATACATTTTTATTATGATCTATATACTTGTGAAACTAATAGAACCTCAAAAACACTTGTCAAAGGTTTGTACAGTGGCATTTTCATGTTGTCTTGAAATTATCTGGTACAAAATCACAATGTGGGATTTTTCATTGTCATCTTTTACCTATGGGCTCTAAAGAGATTCTAGATGCTTTCACCCACTTCTTCCTTAAGGTATCAAAGTTACCAACTTACCATATTCAACATTTATGCACATCTGAGCCACACCAGATTCACTCCATGTGTTTTATATATAGCAGTTTTAACTCTTCTTTTACTTTCACATCTAGATTACCATTAATATTCGAGATGCATTTCCTATAGCATTTAAACAATTCCAATGTTCTCATTTTAATAGTCACACCGAGTGAACTCAATATTTTTGGAAAACCCTAAAAAAATAAAAAACTTTAGTTTGACTCCTTAACTGATTCACATTACCTCCAGAGGCTCTTGCATTTTTTGCTAAGTTGCTAGTTCGGGTTTGGGTATCAATATGGATATGGATTTGGGATTTATGTATGGAATATCTTCAATATTTTTTTCCCTAGGGTTTACTCAGGACACACTTTTTATAAGACATGATTTGAGCAAGTGTTTTAAATTTGGAAAAGTATCAGAAACAAGATCAATTCACAAGGAGAGTATCCCCAACAAACAACATCTGGTGAATAGAGATTTTAGGGTTTCAGAAAATCATTGGTGAAAAATAAAGATAAAAGGATGATATGGATTTGTGTTTGCCTGGGTGGAAAAACCTTGGACAACCTCAAAATGATGCCATGTTTAGAATAATAATGGCTATGGATTTTATGGAAGTCCTAAGTATACCTCCAAACATTCCCTTCAAAACAAAGACACACTATTGATGTTCATCAGAAATCAGCATAGGGGCACTCAGACAAAGGTACATGAACCCCCAGGGTGAAGTTTAGAAGTGGGAAACCTGTAGTATCTAACTTATTTAACAGACCATTTAGTCTTGCACTTTCCAACACTGATACTTCAAAGAGTAGGTTGGCAATCTGTTGGTATTGAAAAAAAGAAGAAGATGCTTTTGATAAAGAGTAAGCATTATATTTTACAATTGTTTTTTTGTTTTCAAAAGGTACATAAATATTAATGGTTTATTGTGAAATTTGAATGCTTAATTGAAAATCAATCCTCCTTTTCATCTTGGGTTGTTCAGGATATTAAGGCGCTTAACTCACATTGAAGAAAACTACAAATTATGAAAAACTGGAAAAGCAAGTGAAGAGCAATAAGATCCAGCCCTTGGCATTAAACATTTGGTTGAAATAGCCAAGAAGAAGCACAATATAAAGTAAGCATGATCTATGTTATATTCAAAAGCATGAAACATATATCATATGTAAAGATTTTAACCTTAAATGCTAATTTAATCAGTGAAACCCGAGACACACACCCCCCAAATAACCTCAATGTACTTGTCCCTGAGACATCCCCACACTGGATACTTGAAGTACCTGAGTAGCCCCACCTCTTCCATTCCACAACCATGTCACCAATGGGATAGGTACTTGAATTTTTATTTTTATTTTTATTTTTGAATGTTACTATTGGGTATGTAATATGTTACTATGTTGAATGTTCAATGGTTCAAGTTCGTGTTGCAATTTTTCTATGTTCAAGTATTTCAATTTGGTATGTTATATTGAAACATCATTTTTATAACTAGCATTTCAAGTTCTATATATGTATAGTAAACAACACCCCCTACCCCCACCTCCCATCGTCATCCCCCCACCATTTCCCCGTCATCCCGAAATTGAGGCCCTTTGTCCCCTATCTTGAAAAATCGTCCCAACGTACCCAAGCACCAATGTTAGATTGAATTTAATAGAGTGAAATTGGCAAAAACATGTTTCATTTATATTGGACAATGAATAAACAAAACCAAATTGATTTCTAAAAATGTTTAAGTGTATGGTGAGGCCATGATAAAAATGACCATCTTGTATTGATTAATTATTTTAATTCACTTCCCATTAATAAAACTATAAACTTATTGAGAGAAGCCAAATTGAAGAGGGCAAAGAAAACTTTGTGGCCTCAATAGCTCATCAGCAAAAAATTAGATTGCAACAAGTTTTTAAATCAAATAAATTCAATGTTCATCTTGTTTAACATTTCAACAAAACTGTTGAAAGACAATAAAGAAAATGGAGAATATAACATATCTCCAAATATATAGTTTTTGAAATATTTTCCACTGAGTTGAATAGATTAATATGCCTTCCTCAAGTCTGCAACATCCACAGATGGTGAAATATGAAAGGGTAATTTGTATTTATAATAATATATTAATATAAATTTTGGAGGGAGAAAGAACAGAGGAAAATGTAAAAATGGAGGGAAGGAAAGTGGTGAAGATAGCTAGTTTTATTTTTAGTATGCAGTCACTGCATAATTTCAGCCCCTCTTTTTTTAATAGCCTAATTCTAATTGTTAAGTAGCAGATGCTCCCTAAAAATAGGAGAAGATTTTGAATTATCCTTTGTGCTAATTAAAACATTAGCATGGAGACACATTTATGCTTATTATTAAGTACAAAACAGACTTTGGCAGCTGCATGGGGACATGAGGTTACAACCGAATTTATTAAGTTTATTTTATGAGATTTATTGATGCAAGTGCAGGCTACAAGAATTTTTTAGCTTAATTTTAGCACCAAGTACTTTGATGTTTAGAATTTGAAAATAAATGGAGGAAAATAGCTTTAAGTATTTGCTTCAAAAGGATTTTTTTTTTCTTTTTTTAATTGAAGAAAATCATAAAATATAAGGTAAAATACATTGGTAAAACTATTGTATCGGAAGTTACAGAAGAAAACATAAAACAACACTGTTGTAGCAACAACTACCGAGGAAAAAATAAAACAACAATGCTATAGCGTCAAATCCAGTTCCAAAACATCAAATAATCCTTACAATATTACATATACAAGATCTTCTTGGGTGTAAAAACACCAATGACCATAATTGTAAATCTGAATATTCAGCTGGTAAAATAGAAGTATCTACATCTTTCATCCAATTCATAAGTTCCTCTTTGACTATCTCCAAGCATAATGGAATAAAGTCACATAGATGCTGAAGCATTGTGATACAAAAGTATTGGAGCATAATGCACCAAAGTAACATGTTAGTCCATTTTCATGTCATAGCTAAAATCCAATGAAAATGGTCTATCCCTGCAAAACTTTGTGAAATTGTCATGCCTTGACTGCAAAATTATTTCAATCTATGAGCAAAATGTGTAATTGTTCATGGCCTGCGCCCTTAGCCTGAGATAGTTCATGGTGTGTCCAAGCTTCAGTTCAAATTGCATGTCCTCAAGTGCAAAAACTAGTGAGTTTTTCAAGCTTCAAGGTCTGAGAAATAAGCTTTTTTTCATGTCTTAGGGTTTCCATAAATTTGTCTAAGTCAAAAAACCCTTGGCTATTTCTATTTCCTCATTACCTTTTTTAGGCCACTTAAATCTCATTTCTACACATGTCTTATTTTCTTGGTGGGCTAATTTATTGTATTCAGCAATCCTACGACTAAGCGTTTGTTAGATCTCCTATTTTTTGGGAAATTAACCTTTTTATCTGGTGACCCAGTGAATACAGTCAGTCGTGTGATCTCTTGTTTTTGGCAACTAAGTCCCGAACTTCCAGCAACCTGGTGGACGGTTATCTTTCCCTTTAGTCATGTGTTCTCCAAATATCCAGTCAAGGCAGGAAGGTTTTGAAAATTAAATGCAAACCGTCGATCCAGATTCAGATCAACGGTTGGCGCTTAGTCTCCAGATGTAACCCAGAGTTAAGGAAAAGTCAAGCAACCTAGAGATTGCCTTGGTCGTATGTTTTCATGACTTAACTCCAGTTTGAAGTAGCTTTAGAGATTTGGCGAAGTCTTTTGTCACGTGATCTCCAAATAGCATGGGTTAAGTCAAAGGTTAATCATGTGCGATTAAAGTTTTATCTAGCAAACACGCGACTGAAGGCTTTTTGTGTGTTTTCGTAATCAAACCCATGGTTAGAAATATATTCAGTGACTCTGTGAAACCTTTGTTCGCGTGATTTCCAGTTTTAATCCCAGTTAAGTGAAATTTCCCCCTTCTAATTTTTATGTCATATTTAAGTCCTCTAATCAAATTATTAAATCAAACAATCAACACTTTGAAAGATTATGCAATTTCTCAATAAAACCCAAATCGAGTATGCCCAAAATAGTGTCAAAAACTTCACAGCTTCACATATTATTGATAAATCTGAAAGTAGACATTTTTATAGAAATTTTGCTAGCATAACAGCCTAAAAAATGACATTTCTAGATCTGTATAGAGTTTACACAATAGCTCCCAAACGGAGGACAAAAACAAAGCTCATCGGGCTCTCGAAAACAACACAAAATAGCTCGGAAACACCATAAAACACTAATAATCTATCACAGAAGTATAACCACGACCCAAGACATATATTTAGGTCTATTTTAACATCAAAATATTTGTAATACAACAGAAAACTAAACTGATATGAAATACTCAATCGGAAACACCAAACTTTTACAAGAAACACACCCGAAAACTCACAAATTTGCACTGTTCAGCACAAGGGAAAACTCTGAATGAGCTTTCACATAGAATGACCTCAAAATATCATCCTTAGCCTTCCTAGAAATCTACAAACTCTTGTCTTTGGGTCTCCTTCTCCACAAGTTTGGCAGCCTCTGAAGAACAACAAAACAATGAGCAAAAATCAAGTTCTAGAATTAGCCCGAAATGCCTCCAAACCCCTTTTAAAGAGGGGTATAACCCTAAATCATGACCAAGAGGGGTCAATAATACTTATTTTAATAATTATTATCATTTATTAATCTATTGGTTTCCAAAGATTAGCCCCTTTTCCCGAAACTTCACTTTTTGAGCCTGCCAGCCTTAGCAAAAGTTATTATTTTTAATTATTTGAAAAGGGGACATGACAAGTCCTCCCTCCCAAATATTTCTTGTCCTTAAGCAATGAAGGTTGGGATGCTCAAGAATATGTTCTCCTTCCCAAGTTGCATCTTCCAATGGTAATCCTTTCCATTTGACCAAATGCTCTGTGATGCTCCTATTTCTCAATCTTTTCTCTCTTGTATCCAAAACCTCTTTTGGTATTAAGAATAATTTCCCTTCATCATCAAGAGGTGGTAATTCTATAGATACTATGGTTTTCTGGCCTAGAACTTTCTTCAGGCAAGAGACATGGAAAACATTATGTATTTTGCTGTTTGGTGGGAGCTCCAATTCATAAGCTACCTCTCCTACCTTCCTGATGATCTTATAAGGCTCATAGAACTTTGGATTGAGCTTCTCTTCCCCACTCCTCTTCAAGGTGCTTTACTTATATGGCTGCAACCTGACAACTACCAAATCTCCCACCTCAAAAGATCTTTCAATCTTTTTCCTATCAGCGTACAACTTCTGTTGCTTTTGTGCATGTTGTAGATTATCCTTGAGGGACCTTATTATGTCTTGGCTTTGCTTAATAAAATCACTTGCTATAGGTACTCTGCTATCTGAAAGTACTAGATCAACAAAGGAAAGGGCATCATAACCATAAAGAGCACGAAAAAGAGGCATACCAATAGACATGTGATGAGATGTATTGTAACAATACTCTCCTAGGTGCAACCATTTCACCCAAGCATGTTGTTGATTTGAAACATAGTTCCTCAAATATCCCTCTATCCATTTATTAACTATCTCTGTTTGTCCATCTATTTGAGGGTGATAGCTAGTACTGGGAGTGAGTTCAGTTCCTGCCAAATGAAAGAGCTCCTTCCAAAAAGAGCTGAGGAATCTAATGTCCTAGTCACTGACAATGTTTTTAGGCAAGCCATGTAACCTAAAAATTTCCTTGAAGAACAATTCTGCCACTTGTGATGCCTTGAAATCAGATGTGATGGGAAAGAAATGTGCATACTTAGTTAGTCTATCTACCACCACATATATGCAATCCTTACCTTGAACCTTGGGCAACCTAGTGATGAAGTCCATGGAGATACTTTCCCATTTTTGTTCAGGAATAGGAAGTGGTTGCAACAACCATGCAATAAAAATTTGCTCACTCTTGTTTTGTTGGCATACCATACATTCCTTAATGTGTTTAAGGACATCCTCCTTCATACCCTTCCATGAAAACCGCTCTCGAAGTTGCCTGTATGTCTTGAAGTATCCTTGATGACCAGCCAAAGGTGTGTCATGAAAGGCTCTGATACCACTAAAATGTCCCCCTTCTGATTTTTATGTCATATTTAAGTCCTCTAATTAGATTATTAAATCAAACAATCAACACTTTGAAAGATTATATAATTTCTCAATAAAACCCAAATCGGGTATGCCCGAAATAGTGTCAAAAACTTCACAGCTTCACATATTATTGATAAATTCTAAAAGTAGAAATTTTTACAAAAATTTCACCAGCATAATGGCCTACAAAATGACATTTCCAGATCTATATAGAGTTTACACAACAGCTCCTAAACGGAGGACAAAAACAAAACTCATCGGGCTCCCGAAAATAACACAAAATAGCCCAGAAACACCATAAACAACTAATAATCTATCACATAAGTATAACCATGACTCAAGACATATATTTAGGTCTATTTTAACATCAAAATATCTTTAATATAGCAGAAAACCAAACTGATATGAAATACTCAACTGGAAACACCAAACTCTTACAAGAAACACACCCGAAAGCTCATAAATTTGCACTGTTTAGCACAAGGGAAAACTCTAAATGAGCTTGCACATGGAATGGCCTCAAAATCCTATCCTTAGACTTCCTAGAAACTTACAAACTCTTGTCTTTGGGTCTCCTTCTCCACAAGTTTGGCAGCCTCTGAAGAACAACAAAGCAATGAGCAAAAATCAAGTTCTAGAATGAGCCCGAAATGCCTCCAAACCCCTTTTAAAGAGGGCATAACCCTAAATCATGACCAAGAGGGGTCAATAATACATATTTTAATAATAATTATCATTTATTAATCCATTAGTTTCCAAAGATTAGCCCCTTTTCCTGAAACTTCACTTTTTGAGCCTGCCAGCCTTAGCAAAAGTTATTATTTTTAAGTATTTGAAAAGGGGACATGACATTAAGAAAAATGCTCTGAGATCTAGTGACTACTTCGATTGCATGATCTCTAGTTCCATGTTGAGTTAAAGATAGGGTTTTGGGCAGCGAATGAGGACCACAAGATGAAAGGAGGATCAACGGACAACGCTTGATCTCAAGATATTACTAAGTTTAAGTAATTTATCTAGCGACTTGGTGAATAAAGGCAGTCACATCATCTTCCGATTAACTCAAGGTTAGGTTAAAATCTCAGTGACTTAGAGATTGCCTCAGTCATGCGTTCTCCTAACCGAGTGTGGTTAAGACTTGCCACAGGTAAATAAAAAGAAAGTGGGTCCGGCTGCCAGATATAGCTGATGTATTTGTTTCTCATTGGCTAAGAGATAGATGATGTGGCCAGACATTTTAAGGTTCAGTTGACTATTGCTAGATTAAAAGAGAGTCACCCGATGTGTTGGGAAAAGAACAAGATCAACAACCATTTTTTAAACTTGATTGATTAACCATTATTTTTTAAATTTTAAATCAACTGATTAAGAGTTTCTTTTGCCAAGGTTTGAGTTGGTGAACTAGAAGTGATAAGTTTTGTTCATTTTTTTAAGGAAAGTTGCAAAGAAAGATTGATGAACAAGAGTATTAGTGTGTCGCGTAGGTCAAAGTTGTTACTTAAAAAAGGCCATATCAGTTGAATGCAAAGGACTGATACTTTGAGAAAAGTGGCTGAGGGTTTGGTTTGTTCAAATAGGAAAGGTTGATTGAGACTTTTTGATAGCACCTGGCAGAGTTGAGAGCTATTTTAGGAAACTATTACAAAGACTTGGCGCTCAATTTAACCTCCTTTTCTGAAGACTGCAAAAGAATGGTAGCTTTGAGGGGTTTAGGTCCTTGGTCTGTTTTGAATAACCTAATTATTTTGACCTAACTGATTTGAAGCTTGTTTGCAATCATTGTTCTTATAAAAGGACTTCCAGTATCAATTTGTAAGGACTAGAACTTGAGCATCTATTTGACAAGTTTTTGAGTCTAGGATACAATAGATTGTATTAAGGCCAAGCATTTTTCATAGAATAGCAAGCATTACTATTTCAGTAAAATATTCAATTGGTTTACATGTTTAAGCATTGTGTATACATAAATAATATAGCAAGTTTGATAAATTTATGAGTTTATATCTCTCTCCTTTGTGTGCTTTTCCTTTGAGTTATGAATTGTCAAATTCATTGCATGGATTATTTCTATGTAAGTGTTGATATTCTTTAGCTTTGATCTAAAGATCAAATTAAATAAGCTCTAGATACAACACTAACTTCTTTTATGCTTGCATAAGGATATCAATAAGAAGTGTGAATTCAGAAGTCCTTTGATCAGAATCACCACAGGGTGTTAGTATTTTCTAAGGATATATTTCATCAAGGTTTAGTATATTGTTTGAGTTGTTTCATATTGCAGTAAAAATGTCAGCCAATGGATAAGGCATTGGCTAGTAGTGGAGCTACTTTATAAGGATAATTGCTTGATAGGGTCTTGCTGTATTCCTAAAAGTTTGTTATAAATCAGTCAAAATCTTAGAAGTTTTTAAGACCTACATGTTCTAATTCATCTTATGGTAATGGAGAACCAATGAGTGAGTGGTTATCACTTAGTATTTTCTTACCATCCATCTGTTGTATTAAAATCTAGTCAGTAATTAGTGAAGTAAGTTTTATTTTACTAGATTAGGAGCACCCTCCTTGGTTTTGCAAAGCCATAAGTGCAGAGGGCGGTCTTGTCCCTATAGTTGGTCTAGTCATCTTAGAGCTTATATTTGGATCTAACCCATCCTTAAAAAACTATAGATGTATTGGTTTCTTTTGAAAGCATAAAGTTCATTTTGAGGAACCAACAAAATGGCGACTCTGTTCAGGAATAGAGATGATATAGTTATGATAAATCTAAATTGAAGATCTCTAGTGTTATAAATTTTGCAATCAAATAATGCATGTACAAGTTGAGCTGGACTCCTGGCCTTCTTATTTGTCAGAACTAGTCAGTTACCATTGAAAAGCATAGAGTTATTTGCAATCCATTGCTTTGTGCATTATTTTGAAAATTTAGTAGGATTTGCACTTTTGTGCTATAAGGTCATTCTTTGATAAGTCCCAAGTATTAAGTACTCTGACCTATTAAGTTAGTAAGATAAGTCCCAACTTGTGTTGGGTGGTGACTCTAAGAATCTCTGCAGCAGTGCTGAGTAAAAGATAAAGATAAAGATTATCTCATATACCTTTAAGTATGAGTCAGAAGAATACTAGGGCTAGAATGAAGAATCATCTAGAGGATAGATTGGAAGGAGAATTTCCAAGTACCTCTAGGGCTTGTCAGCCTAAAGGGTATGAAAATGTTGAAAACATGCCTAAGGAATGGAAACAAATAAATACAAATGAAGATGATCAAGCTCATCCTAGTCAAGATGGTAATACATCAGAATATGAAGAGGTTGTGGGTTTGGGAATAGGTCAGTATGAGGACTATGATTTTCCTCCAGAAGAAGGGGAGGGAGGATCATAGTACATTAAGGGGATGGTCCCAAATAAAAATCTTGAAAATAATAGAAGATCAAGAAGTAAGAATAGGGGCATCGAAGGAAGAAATGATCCTCCAACCTGGGGAACTTATCCCTCTAAAATCCCTCATAAACCTATAGATGAGCAACAAGAATTTCATTATGAAGATTCAGATTCTGAAACAACTCTCCTAGATTCTGAAGACATCCTTCAGGAAAATATCAATCTAGAAAAAAGAATCTAGGAACATATTGCCATTAGAAGGGAGAGAGAAAAGGAAAAGGAAGTTGAGGTGAGATAGGCCCAAATCAGATTAGACCAGTTAAGAAGGCAATTGCTGACCTTGGAAGCTATAAATCCTACTAGAGAACCCAAGAAAACTGTTGAACAACCTATTATCTGTCCAATTGTTGAACCTAGAATACCTAAGGATATGGGTAAACAAGTTTCAACAGGGATTTTAATAAATGAGCCTATCAGTGACAAGATCCCTTTAGATCAGTTGTCTAAATTGGATGATGATGTAGAAAGGGCTAGAAGAGAGATAGAAATTTTAGCTAAAGAGCTAGAAATGAAAGAACTTCAAGCTACTTCTTTGGAAATGAAAAAGAAGATTGATTTTCTTTGGCAGTCTTCAGCTCCTTCAGATGCAATTAGTCCTATTTTGATGCCTAATGCTAACATTGGAAATTCTAGCAGTCAGGTTGCTATTGTCACACCAGCGACTGCTAGAAATACTTCTAACACAATGAATAAAGCTTCTACCTCTCAAAATGGTGGATCAACACAAAGGGGACCAGTTCATGTTGAAAGGTACCGATAACTTCTTTTTAATGGCATTTTTGGTTATCCTAATTTTTTCAAATTGAGAGAAGTAGTGCAATTGAAATTTTGAATTAGGCAGGAAGTTTTGGATATCTGATATTATTGGATATCCAAAATTTTTAGATATCCAATTAGGCTTGGTATTTGCTTCAACAATACCAAATGTGGATGGTCAACCCTTTAGGTGTGTTTAGGAGATTGTTTTTGATATCGAGACTTCGACCATGTAGCTAACGACTATTTTTTCACCCAAAATTGATGAAACAAAAAGGGTTTCTTAAAGACATTATTAGCTTTCGATCAATATAATTGTTGTCAAATTTTGAGTTCAGTAAGTAATTATTACTTATTTTTCAATTGAGTTATCTTTAAAGTCCTAATTGACATACTGATGGAAAAACAACTATAACTTTCAAATGGTTTAACCTTTTTGAAATCCAAAAGATGCGTCACATTCTATGCTTCGACTACTATAAGAAAAAAAATGTTTTCAATTTTGTAAAGTTTAGAATTAGTTAAGGTGGTCAGACACTAGAGTTTTTTATTCTGAAAAATTTGTAGCAGAAAATTCATAATTAATTATTTATTTGGCAAAAAATTACAAAAAAATGTGTCACATTCGGGCACGAGTCTACTACTTATATCTAGAATCTTGGGAAAATATATCATCATTTGATTGTGATTAAGGTGGTCATACATACATGTACTTTTTATCTTTTCCCTGAAATTTGCGTACTACTGCATTGAAATCTAAAATTTTGAACAATTAGATAAAAAAAATTTCAGACAAGGGCTAGTAGTTTAGAAACTATATTCAATTTCCTATAGATTCTATTCTTACAAATTTTTCACATCAGGTTCATAAGATGTTCAAATTTTTACATCAAGTTGAGAAACCCTGATTTTTTGATTTTTCATTGCCACTTAAGGCCATAGTTTGGTATACCATGATCTGGCACATACCCATAAGACATACACCTTGGGTATAAGGGTCAATAATTCCTAAACCCCCTCTATCTTTAGGCTGGATACAGTGTGTCCAAGAAGTCATAGGTAAGCATTTCTCATTACCCCACTTAGTTCAAAGAGAACTCCAAATCATTTGAGTTAATTGATTATAACAGATTTTAGAGGGGCAACCAACATGCAAGGATAATTTTATTAGCCACTTGTATTTGTCTAGCCATAGGATAATTTTATTAACCACTTGTATTCATCCAACGATAGAAATGATATAGTTGGCCTGATTCATGAAATTTTTCCTCAGCTTATTCATGAACCATCTCCAATATCTTCAAGGGAAACCTCTATTCCAAAATAAATCCCTAAGTATATAGTGATAGACCTATGATTTTCTTTCCAATCACTAGGAATCCAAGATGGTTGAGGGTTAGGACAAATAATAATAAATTCATTTTTATGCATGGCCAATCTAGAACTAGAAATAGTACAAAATAGCTCCAAAATGTGTCAAGTGTGTGAGCGGCCTCCTTAGCCGAGTTTTGGATAAACCACATGTTGTCATCAATGAAGTGAGAATTGAGGGCTTTGTTATTGCCTAGTAGTGAAATACCATGAATAAGTTTAGTAGAGAGAGTATGCTAAAAGAGGTAGCCAAGAGCATTAGCAGCAAGGACAAACAAGGATGGAGCAAGGGGGTAGCCTTGGCAGATGGATTTTTGTAAAGCGAATTGAGGAAAGGGGGATCTATTCACATCAATTTTTGCATTGGCATCAACAAAGAGCATATTAATTTACTTGCAAAGTTTAGGATCAAAACCAAACCATTTTAACATTTTCAAAATGAATGGCCAATAAATTTGATCATAAGCTTTATCGAAGTCTAATTTGACAATTAGAGCATCTTGGGTAGTTTGTTGAGCCCATTCAGTAGTTTCCCAAGAAAACACAAGGTTGTTAAGGATGAATCTTCCTCCCAAAAACTTGATTTGTTCAGGTCAGACTATGCCTTGGATAACTTTAATTAGTCCTTGATTAATAAAAGGACCCAAAGAGCTACATTCAATCCCTTCAAGGTGCACATTATAAAAGTCCTCTCTAATGTGGGGTACATAACTTTATAAAAAAATGGAAGGCCATCAATTCCAGGGCTTTTTTATGCTACCATGCACTGAAGAGCATCATCAATCTCTTCAATGGAAAGAAGGTGGTTAAGGAGTTTACAATATTCTGGAATCACTCTTTAAGGAATGCAACCAGCCATGCTCTCATCAAGAATGGGAAGAAGGTCATCGTTAGCAGAATCATCTGTAAAAATATTTTTAAAGTGCTCATAGAAAGTTTTCAAAATGGCATCATTGCTAGTCAAAATGGATCCATCAACAAATTTTATGGGATAAGTTAACTCTCTTTTGTACTTATGTTGCAAATATTTGAAGAAAAACTTTGATCCACAATCCCCATCTTTGATTCATTGAAGGCAGGGACACACTTGAGCACCTTTACCTTTGTACACAACTAATTTTTGAAGAACATTCTCAACCTTTATGACTAATTGTTGAGCAAAAATATTTTGCGGGATTAAGGCAAGGATAGAGCCTCTTTGATCAAGCTGACCTTTGAGGGATTTTTCAAGTCTCCGACATCTAGCAACAACTCTTCTACCATAATCACACAAAAAGGAAGTGCATCTTGCAATGGTTCTTTCCAACCAACTGATCCACCTGTCTTGTTGGGGTTTAGGTTCCACATTCCAAGTGGCAATAAGACCATCAATACAATCTAGATTTTTAAGATGGGAGGCATTCAAATTGTAAGGAAAATTATTGGAGAGGGAAGTGTGGTTAGATATATCAAGAGTGGTGTAAATGGGGAAATTATTGAAAAGGGTGGATATAAGATCTAGGTACGCAAGTCAACCATCACAAGGTAAATTGAGAGATTGGGAGAGATATAGAAACTATCCAACTGACTCATTTTTCTAAGGATACATTGAAAAACATTATGTCGTGTGAACCAATGATGCATGTGGGTGGTGGCTTTACCCAAAAGAGGATCATGAATTCCAAGAGAGTTGCGATCTAAGGTCCACGCTTTAAATTCAGATTGAGATAAGTGGAAAAAGCTAATCCAACTACAATTAGAAGGATGTTCAACCATATTAAAGTTGCCTCTAAGATCCATTGCACATTAGGGAAGTGTGATCGAAGCCAATCCCATAATATCATTATGTCAATGGGAGAGTTAGGGGCATACATGAATCAAAATCAAATAAGACCATTGTTAATGAGAATAGTAGGCCCATACACAATAGTTGTGTGGATCAGAATCAGTCACAAAATTTTGTTTGGATAACCAAGGGAAAGGCCCAAAACAACACCTCTTTCACCCTCATCATGATTGGCTTTAAGAAAACAGACCCCTTGCCAAATTGTAGCAAGGGTAGCCTCTAAATGAACAATGTTGGTTTTCACTTCCTGAAGCATGATAACATCAGCTCAGTTTTGCTTAATAGATTGTCTAACTTGATATTTATGAGTAGAGATTGTCAAACCACACACATTCCAAGATTAAATATGGCACTTCATTGGGATGATTCAGGAAGAGTTTCCTCATCCACAAGCAATGCATTGAACTGGTTTTCAGGACAAGTTTCTGAGACCATAGAGAGATCAAGGTCAATACAATCTTGAGCAACTAATTGGGCAATGTGGCTAGGAATGCTAGGTTGGGATGGTGGACAAAGCATATGTGGAGGACTATTGTTGAGGATGGGGCCTTCTTTCTTCCTTTTGGATGCTCTAGCCGCATAGTCAACCATAACATCTTTAAAATATTTGGGCCCAATAGGAGAGGATAGTTGTGGGGGAGATGAAGGGATGGTAGGTGGAAGGGGCTGATTCGAGGAGGATAGGATGTTATCAAGGGGAGAGAGTTCAGAAGCCAGGACAATATTGGAATCTTCAACTGGAGCAGTAGTTACAAGGAAGGAGTTGGTAGGAGGTGATTGATTTGTCTAGGGTTTACAAAAAGGACATGCATGGATCGTGTGACCTTCCTTATGGCAATAGAAACAAGAATTGGACTTGTTAAGATAGGTAAGGCAT
This sequence comes from Chamaecyparis obtusa, assembly GCA_027943335.1. Classification (NCBI taxonomy): domain Eukaryota; kingdom Viridiplantae; phylum Streptophyta; class Pinopsida; order Cupressales; family Cupressaceae; genus Chamaecyparis; species Chamaecyparis obtusa. Next base: position 32,837 of record BSBK01012311.1, read on the forward strand.
TGATTAAATTGAAAACTTGGTCCAACTAGTTTAATAATGTCTGGTAGAGATTGTTTCAAGTCTATTTCTATGCAGACTCTAGGATGTGTGTGTAAGCTGACCCAATTATCAAAATGTTGTTTGCACCAAAGCACCTTACCTAATTGAGATGTAATGTCTTGCATGAAGGGCCGCAAATCCATGTTGAGGGAGTGGAATTCAAACCGCATAGGATATTTTGATTTAGTAATACCTTCAGGATGAAAATCAAGGTCCTATGCTTGGACATAACATGTTTGGCCACATATTATCCATGAGCCATATATCAAGACAATATGTTCTTGGTTAGGGATCACAAAAGTGCATGAAACATATCCCCAACCAAGATCGCTTAATGATTCTATGGCCCAACCCCTTGTTTCCCAATTATTGCGGATCCACTTAAAAAAACCTTGTTTAGTTGAAATGCATTTAAGGAAAAAGAGGATGATTATTTTTGCTCTACAATCAGAAAAAAACTTCAATAATATCATTAGGCAAATGAAAGGAGATTTCCTTACCCTCTAATTGGTTATCATGAGCCTCAGTAGTTTGTTGGTGGTGGGGGCTACCTCCTCCTTTTGATGTATCTCCTTGAGAGATTTGGGTTCACAAGATGCGTATCAGAGGGTTGGGAAATCACAGTCATGATAGTAGATAGGTCATCACTCACAGGGCCCATCCACTTGTCCTTTTTGCTTTGTCTAGATTAGAAATACCATACTCTCTTGCCTTCTTCATACTCTTTAAGCGGATTAGCAATCAATTTAGAAAAGTGTGAGTTCCTTAAGCAAGAGCTTGTTTATCTATGATTTGTGGTGTCTCAAGGCACTTTGAAGATGGACCTAAGCAAGGTTGAAACTATACTAAACTAGCCTACACCAACTACAGGAAAAAAGGTAAGAAGTTTCCATGGATTGGCCCAATTTTATAGAAAATTTATTTGGAATTTTAGTGGGATTTGTGCACTGGTATTGTAAACTATCAAAGGTGGGTTAAAGACCAAGTTTAGATGGACTCATGAAGCATGCAAAGCATTTGAAAAATTGAAACAATAGGTAGCCACCCAACCTATTCTCTTGTTGCCAAGTTTTGATAAGTTGTTTACCTTGGAGTGTGATGCAAGTGGGAGTGCTGAGTCAGGAGAATAGGCCTATAGCTTTCTTCAGTGAAAAGATTAATGAAGCTAAGAAGAAGTACTCAGATTAAGATCTAGAATTTTATGCATTAGTTCAATCACTTAGGAAGTGGAGACATTATCTCCTACCTAAGGAATTTATTGTTTTTACAGACAACCAAGCTTTAAGCTACATAAACACACAAGACAAGTTGAGTAACATGCATTTGAATTGGATGGAATAGCTTCAAGCATTCACATTCACTATAAAACATAAGAAATGGCAAATGAATAAGGTGGTAGATGCTTTAAGCATAAGATTGTTGACAATACAAGAAGTTCAGTTCTAGAGCATTGAAATAGAAAGTTTTAAAGACCTTTACAAGGATGATGATGATTTCTCTGAAGCCTACAAGGCATGTTTTAATTTTTAGAATCATTTCCACAGTGAATTTATAGAATATACATTGCAGAGTGGTCTTTTGTTTAAGGGGAACCAATTATGTGTACCTAAAGGATCAATGAGGGAAAACCTCATTTAGGAGAAGCACAATGGCAGTCTTAGTTGGCATTTTGGCCTAAACAAGACATTAGAACTAGTTCAAAGGTTTTACTATTGGCCTTAATAGCTGAGGGATGTAAGAAAGTATGTGGAACAATGTGTGATATGTCAAAAAGCTAAAGGAGGAGCTAGCAATGCAAGCTTGTACCAACCTTTACTGTTAAAATGGAAAATAAATTCGAGCTAGGAAAAAATTAATCCAATTGAGTAAGGAAAAATGAAGATTATCATGAGTCAAGCTAATCCTTAGAGCATACACCAAAAATGAAACAACAAAGGAGACAAGAATTTTTGAAGGGGGAAAAGCGTAAAAAACCCCCGTGAATTATGAATGGGAAAAATAGCCAAAAAGAGAGTGAGAGAGAGCTTTAGCTCATACAATATTTTGAAGAATGAAAGAGAGAATAGAGAAGAAGTGTTGTATGAGAAGAGAGGATAAATATCTCTATAAGTAGAGATAAGAGAAGGAGTTCAAAATGTAACTCCCATGAGAATGAATGCCACCATTCATAAGTGTGTGAGGCCAAGTGTGAGATTCCTCATAAGGAGGAATAAACTAATTTACAAATTACAATAAATATTTGTCCTCACATATTCTACTAGAGGACAAAATAGAATGTAGTGGAAAGAAGACAAAAAGAAATATATTAGGATACCTTGGCTTATATCCTAATATATTAGAACAAGAAAAGAAAAAAAGATCTAACCTTGGTTTATAAATACACCAAGGAAAGATTACAACTTCTAAAACCCCCCTTTAAACTTTACTTGGGGTTATTACATCAAGGGATATTAGCCCCAAATTTTTACAATGCAATTCAAATTTTTCTCTAGAAAGAGGTTTTGTCAAAATATCAGCAACTTGATCTACTCCTTTGCAGTGAATGAGGGAAATTCTATTTTCTGCAATGTGTTCTCTAATGAAGTGGTGGTGGAGAGAAATGTGCTTTGACTTTGCATGGTAAACTGGATTCTTTGCCAATGCTATTGCACTTTGATTATCACAATACAAGGGTGTAGGTTCTTGTTGAGGTAGGCCCAAATCTTCAAGTATTCTTCTAAGCCATAGGGCTTCTTTAGAGGCATGAGTACAACTTTTATATTATGCTTCAATAGAACATAAAGACACAAATTATTCTTTTTTACTTTTCCAAGAGATAGAACCTGAACCAAGAGAAAAACAATATCCAAAAGTAGATTTCCCATCATTGGGATCTCCACCTAGATCTGAATCAGTAAAACCTTTTAAAGAGAAATTAGAATTTTCATCGTAAAATAGACCTAAGTTAATAGTACCTTTAATATAACGTAATATTCTTTTAGCAATTTTAAAATGAGTTTGTTGAGGTTTTGACATAAATCTGGAAACTAAACCAACACTAAAAGATAAATCAGGTCTAGTGAGAGTTAAATAAATCAGACTACCTACTAGTTCTCTATAGGGAGTAGCATCAATATAAGGAGATTCCATATCTACCATTAATTTAGTTCCTAAGTCACATGGAATTGAAACTAGATTAGCATCAGTCATATGAAATCTATCTAACAGACCTTTAGCATATTTACTTTGAGATATAAAAATATCATTAGAAGTTTGCCAAATTTGCATTCCTAAGAAATAATGTAATAATCCTAAGTCTGTCATTTAAAATTTCTGGTTGAGTTGATATTTAACATCAGAAATTAAATGGTTAGAGCTGGAAGTAAGAATTAAATCATCAACATACATAATGATAATAATAATGTTATCTTCACTATGTTTAATATATAAATTAGGATCATTTTTACTTCTTTCAAAACCTTGGGAAATAAAGAAGGCATTAATTTTAGCATACCATTCTCTAGGAGATTGTTTTAAACCATAAATAGACTTTTTTAATTTGCAGACTAAATGTTCATTACCTTCTTGAATAAAACTAGGAGGTTGAGACATATAGATTTCTTCATGCAGATCAAAAAGGCATTTTTCACATCCATTTGATGAATAGGCCAATTCATTTTAGCAGCTAAAGCAATAACAACTTTAATGGTAGGCATTTTAGCAATAGGAGCAAATGTTTCATTGTAATCTATTCCTTCAATTTGAGAAAACCCTCTAGCAACTAGTCTAGCTTTAAATTTACTAATTTCATTATTAGAGTTTAATTTAGTTTTATATAACCATTTACAAGAAACTAAATTCTTACCAGGAGGTAAATGAACTAAATCCCAAGTATTATTAGAAATTAAAGAATCATATTCTTCTTGCATAGTAGTTTGCCAATGAGGTTGATTTTTAGCTTGAGAAAATGTCGAGGATCATTAGAATTAGATAAAAAAGACATAAGAGCATAATTGTAGTAATTTATCCTTCTAGGTTTAAGTCCATCCATTCTAGCAATGTAATCATCACCTTCATTAAGTAAATCTTTAAACCATTTAGGATTTCTTCTAGAATTAACAGAAATATTACTAGGAGTAAATAAATTGTTACCATCATCATCATCATCACTACTACTACTGCTAGTAGAGACAAAAGGATTAGGCGGAGTATCATTACTATCTTTATGCTCATTATGAGTGGTATTACTAGCTTTATGTTCATTATTACTATCTTGATTGTGAGAAACAGAAACATAAGGAACATAAACATTAGGAGCATAAACTTTAGGAATAGGGCTGAGAGATGGAGGTTGATCATCCACAAGAAAAATATGGCTGTGATCAAAATTAGAATCTAAAATTTGAGAGAAATCATGAACACCATTTTCAGCAATGCAAACATCTCTAGCTATCTTAACTTTATTAGTAAGAGGATCATAAACTCTATAACCTTTAGTAGTTTCAAAATATCCAACAAAAATGTGAGGTGTGGATTTAGGATCTAACTTTTGCCTTGTCTGTTTAGGTGTGTGAACATAAGCAATGGATCCAAAAATACATAAATGAGACAGATTTGGTTTTTTATCAGACCAAACTTCTTCAGGAGTTTTATTTGGAAGGGCTTTAGTAGGAGTTCTATTAATAATATAAGTGGCACATGCCATGGCTTCAGCCCAAAATTTATAATCCATATTCTTAGCATGCAAAAAACATCTAGCCATTTCTACTATATTTCTATGCTTACGTTCTGCCACACCATTATGTTCTGGTGTATAAGGAACAGTAAGCTCATGTTTGATAGAAAAAGATCTTAAATAGTTATAAAAAGCATGATTAACATATTTTGTACCATTATCAGTCCTAAGAACTTGAATTTTATAGCCACTTTGTCTTTCTACAAAAACATGAAATTCAACAAAAGTATCAAGAACTTGATCTTTACTATGTAAGAAATAAATCCATGTTCTACGAGAGTAATCATCAACAAATGTTAGAGCATATTTAGATCCTGAAAGTGAAGTATTTTGCATAGGACCTAGAAGATCACTATGGATGAGGGCTAACTTATTATTAGCTCTCCAAGATGATTTATGAGGAAAAGAGTCTCTATGCATTTTACCACTCATACATCCATTGCAATCTAATTTAAAAGTAGTAAACTTAGGTAGTCCTTCTACCATATTTTCCCTTTGCATTAATGAAATATAATCATAATTTAAATGTCCTAGCCTCTCATGCCAAATATGAAAATCAATAGTAGTAAGAAAAGAGTATCTAGGAGAGGAAAATTGGTAAAACTTAAAAAGATTATCATCATCTAAATTAGCATCAACAACTATTTTATCAGTGTTAGGATCAATTATATGACAGTTATTTTTATGAAATTCAATTTTATAATCTTGACATAATTGAGGAACAGGAAGAAGATTAGCTTTTAAATCAGGAACATACAGAACATCATGTAATTTACCATTAGGGACATAGACATTACCAGTTTCTTCAACTTTACAGCAGTGATTATCAGTTAAAGAAACAAGAATATTCAAAGAATCAGGTTGCAGAGAATCAAAAACTTCTTTATGAGAAGTAACATGTTGAGATGCACCACTATCAACAATCCATTCAAGTGGTTTAGAAGCATTAAAACTAACAGCAAAAGTAGAACGAGATTGATTATTAAAGTTATTTTGAGAATTACGTTGATCATCTTCCTGTTTCTTGAAACAATTATGAACTAGATGACCATTTTTACCACAATAAGTGCAGTAAAGCCTATTTGAAGGATTATTATGATTATGATTATTATTATTATTGTTGTTGTTGTTATTATTAGGTCTTTGATAGTTGTTATTAGTAGTGTTAGGTCTTTGATGATTTTGATTGCAGTTAGAATTGTTTGATCTCTGATTATTGTGATTGTTATTTGAATTATTACTAGCTCTATTATTATTATTATGAGATTGAGAAACATAAGCATGTTCATGAGATTTCAATATACCAAATTGAATTAGTTTAGCCTCCTCTTGACGAAACATAGTTTGAAAAATAGGATAAGTTAATTGAGTTGCTAAAGAAGGAATAGCTAACTGAGAATAGATATTTGTAATAAATTGTTGAAATTGCCTAGGTAAACATTTATGAATTATAATATGAATGATCCTTAAATCAGAAAGAGGAACTTGTAACCCCTTTAATAGAACTCTAATAGAATCAAATTTAAGTAAAAAATCATCAACATAATTAAAATCTATATACCTGAGATCTTCAAGCTGGTCTTGAAGTTGGATTTTACGGGTCTCATCTGCACTGTCATAGGTGTTTTTCAGGATGTCCCAAGCCTAATGGGCTTCTGTATAGGATTAGATAAGGACATATAATTTGGGGCTTAAGGATATGCCAATTAAACCAAGTGCTTCATCATTCTTAGCTTGCCAAGCATCTTGGTCAGTTTGAGAAGCAGTGGTAGGAGGTTTGGTGCTGACATTAGTGGCAATGTCTAATAGATGGCGGAATCTAAATATCCAGGTCATGTGAGTTTTCCAAGCATGATAGTTGGTGCTGGTTAGCTTGATCTCAGGCATTAGGGTAGACATGTTGGATGCAGGAAGAAAGCAAAAAAAAGACAGGGAAGCTGGAAAAGGAAAAACTTGAACAGAACAGAAAGCTAGAATGAACTAGAATTAAAAAATTGAATGCAAGCAGATCTCAGTTAATCTGTTATGAATGAACAAATAACAACAAGAACGTGTTGCATGTAGAGAAACGATAGAAAAAGAATTGAGTCTAAACTATTTTAATTGAAAAAATAGAAAATAATAAACAAACTAAAAAAAACTTATAAGAGCAGAGAAATCCCTGTTAGTCTGTTATGGTTTAACAGATAATAGGAGAGATGCGCAAAGATAAACCTGCAAAAAGGTTAGAAAACTAAAATAAAATGAAAGGGAAATCTGAAATAAGCCCTTATGAAGGAACGAGAATTAGATTCAACAATGGTGAACAAGTAATGTTATAGAATATGTTATTAACAGTTATATCTAGCAAAGAACCATAAAAGGTTATTAACTAGAAACGTTAATGAATACAGAGAAAATGTTAGTAATGAGGCTACGAATATTACATGAAATGAGTAAGATTTTATCTAATAAAAAACTAGGTTAAGTTCTTTAGTGAATGAAAATATTATGCAAGTGTTGAATACCTCACATGCAAAGAAGTTGCATGCAGGTAAAACAACATGCATGTAAAATAATCTAACTATAAAAAAAAGGAAATTATATAATTAAAAAAATTAACTATTTAAAATGAAAGATCTAAATGAATGGATAAAGACTTTAGATATACAAATTTTAGTATGAAATTAAGAACTTTTTAATGATAAGCCTGCAAAAAAGAAGTTAGAGAATGAATACAGAAAATACTTGATTTACAGCCTGGAAATATTAAAACTTCAATGCTAAACAACGATATATTTGATAGAAATATAATATTCCTATACAAATGCAACCAAAATACTTTCAGCAAGATGAATTCTACAATATTATAAACAAATTGCTTATAGCACCTTCACTTAGCATACAACAATAAGGAAAGGGGCAAAGGAAAGTGGCCCCGAAGGGAAATAACACAACAGTCTTAATAAAACAGAGAATGATGCTGAAGCGATATACTAAAGATAGAACATGCAACTGAAAAAGCTTTAACGATTTATGAAAAGCTAAAAAACTGTAACCAGCTTCAAATCCTTGGAAATCTAAAATAAAAAGGAATGATCACATTGACAGACCGATAAAATTTCAAAAGGTCTTGAAAAAATGACAAACACAAAGAACATCAAAATGAATATTTTCTAACAATCGACCATGAGATTACAACATAGATAAGCAAAATAAAATGTACAAATATAAAAATCTTTAAGCAAGAATCTGGTCTTTCCAATTTTCTTCAATTCTACGTAAACAATTAAATCTACAAATACATGCAAGGAAAAATAAGAGTATCTACTGCATGCATGCAAATGTTAATACAAAACAGTAAATGCTTATTCTCCAAAAAATGTAAAAAATGATATTGAAATAAATCTGATACCAAAACCAAAGGCGATAGGAAGAAATCTATTACAAAATGAACATCTGCTGCAAATACCAATCGCTGCACTCAAATTATAATCTGCAACACACTTGTGGTAAGAGAAAAAAAGCAGAACGATATGAAATAATGAAACGTACGACAAGTTAATTAAATCAAAGTGACCGAGCATAGTCGAATGGCATACAACCCTACTACAATGCTTGAAGGTTAACAATTATAACAATTAACTCGCAGGAATGATCGCACCCCTAAACTTTAAAAAAATGCTAAAAAAAGATGCAGAGCAAGATGATGAAATGATAATGCAAAGTTACAAAAAAACGTTACTGTAGATGCAAACAAAAAACTATAATGAGAATGCTAAAATGTTAGAAAAAAACGTTCCAAAACCTGCAAAGGAAATGTTAATACACAAAAAACTTAAACGCTAAAACTTATGCAGGCAAAGGAATAAAGAAAGAAGAATAACTAATAAACACTAATATTAGCAACTAATAATTAACGCATAGGATAAAGAAACTGACAAGGAGGACTAACGCATGCAAGGTTAAAATTAGAAACTAAAATATTGGAAATATTGCAGTCTAAATGCTAATTAAGAGATTTTTATCTTTAAAAAACTTATTTTAAAAAAATAATATAAAGTGGATTTATAATAATTTTAAAAACTTCTTTTAACAAATAAAATATTTATATTAAAAGAGATTTGGATATGATAGAGAAAAAATTTTAGAGAACAAATAAAATATCTAAAATTTAATCTAAATTAGTATAAAAGAAAAAAAATTAAATTTGAATAAGAATTTTATTTTTATTACAAATTAAACTCTAGGAATAAGACAAGCAAACAATTAAAAAAAAAAACTATTGATTTTAAAGCTAAAGCCAAATAGAATTTTTATTAGCTCTTTGGCAGCACGCCTTCCAAAGAGGGTAAAAATGAACTAAACAACTCTCTCAATATTAAAAAAAGATGAGTCTCCGAATTGGAGTGCTCTGAGATATGATAATCGCTTAAGCCTATGAACTCAAAAATGGATTAAACCTACTCTGATACCATGTTAAAATGGAAAATAAATTCGAGCTAGGAACAAATTAATCCAATTGAGTAAGGAAAAAGGAAGATTATTATGAATCAAGCTAATCCTTAGAGCATACACCAAAAATGAAACAACAAAGGAGACAAGAAGTTTTGAAGGGGGAAAAGCGTAAAAAAACCCCCGTGAATTATGAATGGGAAAAATAGCCAAAAAGAGAGTGAGAGAGAGCTTTAGCTCATACAATATTTTGAAGAATGAAAGAGAGAATAGAGAAGAAGTGTTGTATGAGAAGAGAGGAGAAATATCTCTATAAGTAGAGATAAGAGAAGGAGTTCAAAATGTAACTCACATGAGAATGAATGCCACCATTCATAAGTGTGTGAGGCCAAGTGTGAGATTCCTCATAAGGAGGAATAAACTAATTTACAAATTACAATAAATATTTGTCCTCACATAGTCTACTAGAGGACAAAATAGAATGTAGTGGAAAGAAGACAAAAATAAATATATTAGGATACCTTGGCTTATATCCTAATATATTAGAACAAGAAAAGAAAAAAAGATCTAACCTTGGTTTATAAATACACCAAGGAAAGATTACAACTTCTAAAGGATTAATTATGTGTACCTAAAGGATCAATGAGGGAAAACCTCATTTAGGAGAAGCACAATGGCAGTCTTAGTTGGCATTTTGGCCTAAACAAGACATTATAACTAGTTCAAAGGTTTTACTATTGGCCTTAATAGCTAAGGGATGTAAGAAAGTATGTGGAACAATGTGTGATATGTCAAAAAGCTAAAGGAGGAGCTAGCAATGCAGGCTTGTACCAACCTTTACCCATTCCCAATAGACCATGGGAGTGCATTAGCATGGATTTCATAGTGGGACTTCCCAAGACCAAAATAGGGTTGGATAACATATATGTGATAGTGGATAGATTTAGCAAGATGAGCCATTGTATCCCTTGTAAGACTACCCATGATGCTAGCTAGATAGCTCATCTCTTCTTCAAGGAGGTTGTGAGGATGCATGGTCTTCCCCTAAGCATTATTTCAGACAGATATCCCAAATTCATGGGACATTTTTGGAAGACATTATGGAGTAGATTGGGAACAAATTTGTCTTTTGATCAGCTTACCATCCACAAACTGATGGTCAAACTGAGGTGATCAAGGGAGTGTTAGGGAACCTACATAGATGCTTGACCATGGAGTATGGGTTTACATGGGATCAAGTACTTCCACATGAAGAGTTTGCCTACAAAGACAGTGTCAATAGGACTACTGGCCAAAGGCCCTTTGAAATAGTCTATGGCTTGCATCCTAGAGGTGTTTGTGAATTAAGAGAGTTGGGACAAATGGAGTATAGGAGTGGCCTTGCTGAAGATTTCTCTCAAACCATTAAGGAGATTCATGAGAAAGTAAAAAAGACTGTCACAGAGGGTACCAAAAAGTTGAAAGCTAAAGTGGATGAAAGGAGAAAAGATGTATAGTTTGAGGTAGGTGACCTTGTCATGGTGCATTTGAACAAATCTAGATTGAAAAATGGAGTACCTACCAAACTACAAATGAAGAGAGTGTAACCATGTAAAGTCCTAGCCAAATATGGAGCTAATGCTTATAAGGTAGACTTACCTGTAGACTTCAGCATTTCACTAGTGTTCAATGTGCAAGATTTAGTGCCCTATAAAGGCCCTATTACTGCAACAAAGGAACCAAGTTCTGAGGCAGTGTTACATGAAGTATCTCTACCTCCTAAAGCCAAGCTTCAAGTAGAGAAAATTTTAGAATCTAGAGTCAAAAAGAGGACCAGACACAAAACTTATATGGAGCATCTAGTCCAGTGGAAGAACCATCCAGATTCTGAAGCTACATGGGTGGAGGAGAGAAGCTTCCCCAAACTAGGCATTGACCTCTCCTTTTTTCCCCTACTATTCCTTGTTGGCAATTTGGCTAATGTGGATGCATAGATGTTGTCATTATGGCAACATATGATCACTATTAAGAGCACAAAGTTTGGAAAGCTAAGTTCGAAGGTCGCAGAAAGAAATTGTCTAAGTATAGATACAGAGATCCTGACAGAGCACCTGAGGAATATTTATTTGGTGACGTTCACTAGAGCAATATTTTTGTTTGCATAGTTAACTAAAGCTTCTACAGAGTATGAGGATACTCCATCTCAGTGTGCATAAAGTTTTGAGCTGTACAGACGAAGTTATTCAAAGTTTACCGATGACAGTTTGCAAGCCAACAAAGCAGAGATAAGGTCAGAATTGGTAAAGTGATTAAGGAATTATTTTGCTTTGCAAAATAATGACTTAATGTTATTAAGGGATGAAATAAGATGTAACTATGATTATGCAAGCCGCGACAAAAGAAGATTTATGTTTGTATCTTGTATAAAGGTTAAGTTGTAGTAGTTGAAATGAAAGAAAAAAAAAACAAGTGAATGTTGTAATATTGTTGTATATTGTAATAGCGGTAAAGGCTATGGTTGTGAAGTTGTAATCAAATCATATTGTAATCAGACAGCAAGTTTGTATTACCTATTTGGGTAGTGAGCTCATCTGGTGATCAAGTTTTGTAATCATAACTCCTAACAGGGTTAAGGCTTCTAACAAGGCCTAAAGTCCTTTAACCAAGACAAATCTACTATATGATTGTAATAGACTCCTAACAGGGTCAACATCCTTAATAGGATACTTTTGATTAGTGATCATTGTGGGTACCATCCCCACTGAGGTTTTCCCTTGGCCAAGGTTTCCTCGAGAACAAAACATGTGTTATGAGTTCCTTTCATTTACTGCTATGGTTGTTAATTAGCTTGATTATCTTTGTATGCACTAAATTAATTTGTAATGTCCATAAGTGGGCAAAATTTTTTGAAATGCTGATTCACCCCCCCCCCCCTCTCAGTATTTCCTATTTCTAACAATTGGTATCAGAGCACAGTTACTCAGAGGAAAGGAAAGATTAGCAGCTTGAGTAAGATCTCTATGGATATGGATCAATTGCAAAGAAATCTTGAAGAAGCACTTGAGCAGATTGATATGCTTACAGAAGAAAGAAATATCTTGAAAGGAAAGTATGAAGATGCAAAGAATCTTATTGATAGATTGAAAGGTAAGATCAATGATCTAAAATTTGAGAAAGAATCTGAAGTACTTATTGAAGATTGTGATGACTTAGAAAAAGAAAATGTGATTCTTAAGCATGAATTGAGAGTAGCAAATTTAAAGCTTAGCATGAGAGATGGAAATGAAAATATGAGATCTGAAAATGAGAACTTGAAAAATGAGAATGAAGATCTGAAATCTAAACTTGGTAAGAAAACATCTGAATTTGACAAAGTCAAATTGCAATATGATGAACTTGAAAAATACAATAAGATAGTGAAAGGTGAATTGACTCAGTCTAAACAACAACTTGAGAAATTATACTTTAATAATGAAAAGATCAATGAGCAAATATCTTATGGAAAACCATTCTATGAAAAAACTGGTCTTGGATACAATATATTCTCTGAAAACAAGAAGACAGATCCAGTAGCACCTGAAAGTAAGTTAGATGAGAACAAATATGAAGATCCACCTAAAGAAGAAGTAGTACCTAAAGAAGAAGGAGAAACATCAAAACAAGAAGAACCACCAAAGCAAGAAGAATCATCAAAAGGTATACAAAGAGAATTCAAAGGTAGAAGTTTTGTTTGTAACACTTTTGGGCACATGAAGAAAGATTGCACAGGTAAGCAATTTAAACCTCTTAATGGATATTGTTATAATTGTCATGGATTTGGACATAGAGCTATTGAATGTAAGATTACTAAAGCTATTGTGAATAATTATAGTAGAATGTCTAGAAGTACTAACAATGCAGATCAAAGAACATCTGAAGGCATGAAAAGAGGAAGTGGAATAGTTTGTTACAGATGCAACAAAGTTGGACACATTGCTAGAAATTGTAGAACTCAAATGAATCAGCAAGCACCTAGATATGGAGCAAGTGGAATCATATGTCAGATATGCAATAAGATTAGACATACAACAAATTTTTGTAGAATGAACAATGGAAGTTATCATCAAAACCCTAACCCTAGAAACTATGCAAGAAGGAATGGAAATACAGGAAGCACAGAGAAAGGATGTTGTAGCAATGAAAATGAAGTGAAATTTGTTAAAGCCAATGATCAAGAAAGTACATTTAGTGTTGGAGGTAGTGAGCAAGGTATTGTATGTGATGGTAAGGTTGAATCTTTACCTATCTTATCTTTAAGCACTTAAACTCTGTTATTTTCAGTATTTTAGGAACTTAGATTTAGTATAAATTCAAAATTTGGAAGAGTTAAGTTTTGCACAGTTAGATGTAGATTTGTTATGGTGTACTAATGCTCTGGTTAAGTGCGCAAAAAGAAATATGAAGTTTTGCAAGGTCGCAAAAGGATTTACTATCGTAGGTTTAAAGAATCAGCTTTTTGCGTTTTAGTGGAAAAATGGATGAATGTGATGTTAGATCGAGTTAATGCGAAGTGTTATAAGATTGAAATTGAAGTAATTATGATCACAAAGTGATTGGAAGAGATTTGGGAAGCAGAAAGAGCGATTTGGAGCCATTTGTATAAGTTTGAAATCAGTTTGCAGCGCCATTTCAAACCGAAGCCCTAGATTTGCGAAGTTGAGGTATTTATCACATCAAAGACTAGATTCAGAATCTGTAATCAGTTGTTAAAATGGATATGTCTATGGTTCATAATGTTAAAAACAAGAATAGACCTAAGGTTAAGAAAGAACCTGTAGAACCAGCAGAAATTGATGAAAGCCTAGCATTGTCATCCGTACCAAATGGGGTATTACACAGAAAATGTTAAAGGATATTTAGGTTGTAAGTTTGAAACCTTGAAAGATGCAGACTTTAATGGAGACTATCAAAAGTTGTATCATCAGGACATGAAAGTGAAACCAGGTTATGAACATTTAGAGAACAATGAAATTATCAATTACTCTCTAAAGCATGAATTTAATGATGAGGAATGTACCAAAATCATTTTAAGTAGAATTCACAATGGGAAATTCTAGATGGCGGATAGAGTCATTGATATAATAGCTGACCTAATTCATGAGGTAATTGGATTATCAAAAGTTGGAGAGATTCCTTTGAATGAGAAGAACATGAGGAAAATTGTATTGGATAACATAGGATCCAGTTATAATGACAGAGGAATTGTGATAAGTAAGATTAAACAAGATGATGTTAGGTACCTTTGCAAGATCCTAACAGCTAAATTTTGTGGAAGTTCAAGAGAAGATGACATGGCTACAAGAATGGTTCATGTAGCTTATCTTATGTGTGTTGAGAAGAAACTAGTAGATCTATGTGAGATTCTAAGAATTCAACTATTTGAAAACTTGGAGAAGATAAAGAAGGCCAAGTACACACAGTTTAGGTTTTCATCTTTGATAACCTATATGTTTTTCCACATTTTGAGAAGATTCCCTTACACAGTTGATTGGAATGATGGTGACAACATAGTTGAAAGAATCAAAAAGGTGTACATGAGGCACCTAATTGAGAAAGTTAATGATAGTGTGAAGCTTGTACTAAAGCCCTTTCAAAATATTGTCAAGAACAGATCAAGGATTCCTCAATCCTTAGTCTTAAAGTACAAAAATGACATTTGTTTCATGGTAGATACAGATTTTACTTACATTGAAGAAATTGAACCGAGAATGGAGTTCACAGACCCTCTTGGTTATGAAATTTCTGAAGCTGAAATAGAAGGTTATGTGAATAGATTGTTGAAGTGTGAATTGGATGTTCATGCAAATAGGTTTGGAACCTATGAAGAAAATTTTGATTCAGGAATGAGCATGAAAGAAGAAAAGAAATCTAAAAGAAGAGTTGATGCAACTATCAAGAAAATATTAAAGGAAACTGGCATATCAAGTCATGAGTATGATATAGCAAAGAAGACAGTAGAAGCTTTAAGGCAAAGTGAAACTCTTGTAGTTCCACCCCTAGCATCTAGTGCAGATCTTGTTGATCCCATTGCAGTGAAAGTGAAAGTTGAAGAACCTGAGAAGGAGCAAGAAACTAGTTAGACAGAGGAACCCTCTTCATCAGTACCTAGCAAAAGAATGAAGGCAAGTGCATCAGGACCAGGCAAAAGACAAAAGGTAATCACTTCACCAGTACCTAGAAGAGTTACAGAAATAAAAGAAGATGAAGTAGCTGTAAAGAAGAAATCATGGAAACCTAAGATAGAAAGAGTGAATGAAGATATATGGAAGCATGGTGACTTCACAAAGATGAACAAGTATTATGACTTGTATGGTTATTCAAAAAGACTGAATCTTGAGAATTCAATGGTTACACACATGATTTTGGCAAACAAGAACTTTGACACCATTCATGGGAAGATACTAGAAGATTTGTATAATAGACTTGTGAACAGGAAGATGAGAGCACAAGAAGAAGATACAAAAATGAGAGAGACTGTGCTCAGACAATTCTGTGATATTAGAGATGATGACCATCTTAAGCAGATCCTCAAGCCACTTGGAACTCTCTTGAGAACCAAAAGGAGGACAATACAGATAATGGGAGGTCAATATGAGCAAGATAAAACTGAAACTGAACAGGCAGTTGTGCAAATTCTTGCAAAAATTGTAGCAGGAAAACATGTTGATACAGAACCTCAGCAAAAGGTATCAGAAGAAGAACAACAAGAACAACTAGAGGTAATTGGTATTGAAGAAGTCCCATCTTCTTCACATATCAATATTGGTAAATAATCTATGGAAGTAGAAGGCACAAAAGTAACCCTTGAATCAGATGATGCAATGTTCAATGAGTTGGACAACATTGTTGAAAATTTGGCCTTAGAAGAGAAAGAAAAGATAACTGAAATAGAGAAGAAAACAGAAAAGGATGCAGAGACAGAGACAAGACAAGTAGAGGCTCAAACATAACAGATAGAGAAGAAGCAAGCAGATAAGGGAAAGCAAGTTTTGATAGAGGTCACTACTTCTAGTGTACCCTCTATATCAGATATTATACCAACCATTGCCAAGGACATAGACACTGTTACACCTAAGAAGAGGCAGATTGGTTCAATTTTTGAAGACCTTGGTAAAGAAGTTGATGATGATGATCAGCTTGAGCTCATCACATCTCTTAACAAAATAATTGGAAAGAATAAGAAGTAAACATGTTGATACAGAACCTCAGCAAAAGGTATTAGAAGAAGAACAGAAAGAACAAGCAGAGGTAATTGGTATTGAAGAAGTCCCATCTTCTTCACATATCAATATTGGTAAAGAATCTATGGAGGTAGAAGGCACAAAAGTAACCCTTGAATCAGATGATGCAGTGTTCAATGAGTTGGACAACATTGTTGACAATTTGGCCTTAGAAGAGCAAGAAAAGATAACTGAAACAAAGAAGGAAATAGAAAAGGATGCAAAGACAGAGACAGCACAAGTAGAGGCTCAATCAGAACAGATAGAGAAGAAGCAAGCAGATAAGGGAAAGCAAGTTTTGACAGAGGTCACTACTTCTAGTGTACCCTCTATATCAGATATTATACCAACCATTGCTAAGGACACAAACATTGTTACACCTAAGAAGAGGTAGATTGGTTCAATTTTTGAAGACCTTGGTAAAGAAGTTGATGATGATGATCAGCTTGAGCTCATCACATCTCTTAACAAAATAATTGGAAAGAATAAGAAGGTGAAGAACCTTGAAGGTAAAGTCAAAGAGTTGACAGAGAAACTTGAGAGTGTGATTAGCACAAAGGTACTTGACTCCGATCCACTTGAAAGAGAAAAGATGGTAATAAACTCTTTTGATACTGAGTTTACAAATTTGACTGATGTAGCTAAGATTAAGGCTTAGGCAGTGTATGAAGCTGAGATGTTGCAGAACATAAGTCAGAATATCAAGAATGATATTGGCAGTCTTGATATACACATTAAGAATTTGAGAAAACATCTTGCGACTGGAAAGTGTTTGTACATTCAGTTTACAAAATCTGAGAACATAACAGTAAATGAAGACATGAAGATCAGAGAAAAGTTGGATGCTATAATAGCAGAGACAAACTCCTTGTCTAGCCCTAATGTAAAGATAAGTTCTGTAGAGAGGAAGATGAGAAAGCTAAAAGGTGAAATCAGGACTTTATCTAAGGAGAAGGACAAAAAACTTAGCAGAATCAATATCTTGAGAGAGCATGTCTCAATCAAGATTACAATTGTTGAAGGTCAAATTGAAGAATGTCATTCAGCCAGGACATCATTTCAGAAGTTCAATTTTGAATCCCTTCAAGCATGTCAAATTGCAGCATACGGCTTAAGTACTCTACTCAATGTTGTAGAGTCTATCAAGAAGCTATGGGAAAAAGAATTTGAAGCTTGGAAGACAGATTTTGGTGATTGTGTTCCAAGCCTACTGGCTTTGCAATGATTGATGATAAGGTAACAAATTTTTGCACAAGTTTTGTATACCCTTTCTTTGTCATTGTTGTCAAAGGGGGAGAGATAGTAGAAAATTGTCTATAAATTGTCTATACTTTGAGGAAGGATACTCATAGGGGGAGCTATGGAGTATGATATAGATGGATATGAGGAGATATAAGGATTAAGATTTATGGCCACAATTTTCACATAAAGTTTTTAAAGTTTTTGAAGTTTTGTTTTTGCACACTTAGCCAATTTTCTCATATGTTGCCACCAATGACAAAGGGGGAGATTGATGGCAATTTGGCTAATGTGGATGCATAGATGTTGTCATTATGGAAACATATGATCACTATTAAGAGCACAAAGTCTAGAAAGCTAAGTTGGAAGGTCGCAGAAAGAAATTGTCTAAGTATGGATACAAAGATCCTGACAGAGCACCCGAGGAAGATTTAGTTGGTGATGTTCATTGGAGCAATATTTTTGTTTGTGCAGTAAACTAAAGCTTCTACAGAGTATGAGGATACTCCATCTCAGTGTGCATAAAGTTTTGAGCTGTACAGATGAAATTATTCAAAGTTTACCGATGATAGTTTGCTAGCCGACAGAGCAGAGATAAGGTCAGAATTGGTAAAGTGATTAAGGGATTATTTTGCTTTGCAAAATAATGACTTAATGTTATTAAGGGATGAAATAAGATGTAACTATGATTATGCAAGCTGACAAAAGAAGATTTATGTTTGTATCTTGTATAAAGGTTAAGATGTAGTAGTTGAAATGAAAGAAAAAAAACAAGTGAATGTTGTAATATTGTTGTATATTGTAATAGCGGTAAAGGCTATGGTTGCGAAGTTGTAATCAGATCATATTGTAATTAGACAACAAGTTTGTATTAACTGTTTGGGCAGTGAGCTCATTTGGTGATCAGGTTTTGTAATCATAACTCCTAACAGGGTTAAGGCTTCTAACAAGGCCTAAAGTCCTTTAACCAAGACAGATCTACTATATGATTGTAATAGACTCCTAATATGGTCAACATCATTAACAGGATACTTTTGATTAGTGATCATTGTGGGTACCATCCCCACCAGGGTTTTCCCTTGGCCAGGGTTTCCTTGAGAACAAAACATGTGTTATGAGTTCCTTTCATTTATTGCTAAGGTTGTTAATTAGCTTGATTATCTTTGTATGCACTAAAGTAATTTGTAATATCCATAAGTGGGCAAAAGTTTGTGAAATACTGATTCACCCCCCCCCCCCCCCTCTCAAATTTTCCTATTTCTAACATTCCCTAGTTTATTTTGTGCAGAGAGGGAGATTATTGCAAGAGCACCTATGGGTTGTCTAATTCCACCCTTTCTTTTTGGTTGTGAAAGACCCTCCGAGGGCATTGTATATATTATAATGTCATCTAGACCATTGTGTGTGTCTATTAGGAGTTAAGGACAGATTGAGTCTAAAGTCCTAGGAATGTTGCAGATATGGATTAAGTGTTTAGAAACCTCTAGATTGGTTCACAAACTCTAGATGACATCAATATGATGTCACTAGGTCTAGGATAGGCTTGTATAAGGCTAGAATGTAGTATATAGCTTAGGGTAAGCCAAAATGTGAGTAAAGCAACATTTGTTGCAAAGTTGCTAAAAAGTTGCTAAAGTTGCTTCAACAACTTTTGCAACTTTTGAAAGTTGCTTGGACAACTTTGTCCAAAATAGTTAATAGGTCCTAAAATGGCGAAGAGATGCCCTAATGACAACACAAGGTGTGGATCTTAACTATTTAAGGCTAATTAGACCTAATTTGTGGGGTTGGTTGTCAGAGTGTATGAACTTTTCTAGACTGGTGAATAGAACAGTAGCTTTTCCTTTGTAATTTGTGGTTGCGAAGCACCTACATGGTGTGCATGGATTGAATCCATGATTGTGCCACTTTGAATAGTTTTTTTATATTGTTTTAGTGTTAATTGCAAAGTGATTTTGTACATTCTTTGTCATTAGTTAGATCTATGTAAATATTTTGGTGTCTTGCCAGTTCACTGGTTTGTACATTTTATTTTTGTAAATGAGGCCCTAACTCATCTTTCCATCGTAGTATCTGTATAGCCTCTTAGAATCAATGAGTAGGTTCATTGTACATATTTCAGGTCAAGGAAGGTCCCTTGGAAAGCATGACAACTATTTCTAAATTCTAGCCCTAGGCGGGTCCATGGAGATCTTGGTTAGGGAAGACTAACTTGCAGAGGTGGTTCCCAAGCATGAACCCAAGCATTGGAGGTTGTAGGAAAAGGTCATGCAATGACCTATGAGTGAGGAGAAGGTTTGGATCAATCTTTGATAGACCCCTCAAGCTCAGGGAACATAGAGCCCCTAGTTCTTCACAAAACCCTTACTAAACCCTCAAATCTTGGTTAGGGCACTGTGCAGACAAATGAAGCCCTAGAACCCCAAAAATCTTTGAGGTGATGTTGAATGAAGTCAAATCACCAAATAAAGTTGCATGTTCATTGTGCAAGGTTTTGGTGAAAATGCCTATTTTCTCGGAGCAAGAGACCTAATAGGGGCTCTTTTCTAGTAGGTCTATTTTCAAACACATTGATGGAATCAGTAAGGAAGATAAGCATGGAGAGTCTTCCGAAGCATCTAATTGAACAATTTGGAGAGTATATGAACACCTCCATACCTCTGCAAGTGAATTTGTGAACATTGGTGGTGGAATGTCCTTAAAAATTATTAAGGGCTAGTGTTTTTGGCAAGTTAGTTGAGCACCAAGAACTTACTTATTGTGGTGAAGCATTACTTGATAGCTAGGTTGGTCTGTAGGCCAGGGGATCAAGAGCATGAAATGATCCTATAGGTCAAAGGGTGAGGAGAAAAAGAACCCTAAGAGGTCCTTGAGAGATACCTAATTGTGAGTGTGTGATTGGTAGAACCAACCTCCCTATTAGTCTAGCCCTAGGCGGGTCCATGGAGATCTTGGTTAGGGAAGACTAACTTGCAGAGGTGATTCCCAAGCATGAACCCAAGCATTGGAGGTTGTAGGCAAAGGTCATGCAATGACTTATGAGTGAGGAGAAGGTCTGGATCAATCTTTGATAGACCCATCAAGCTCAGGGAACATAGAACCCCTAGTTCTTTACAAAACCCTTACTAAACCCTCAAATCTTGGTTAGGGCACTATATAGATAGATGAAGCCCTAGAACCCCAAAAATATTTGAGGTGATGTTGAATGAAGTCAAATCGCCAAAGAAAGTTGTAGGGTCATTGTTCAAGGTTTTGGTGAAAAGGCCTATTTTCTCGGAGCATGAGACCTAATAGGGGCTCTTTTCTAGTAGGTCTATTTTCAGACACATTGATCAAATCGATAAGGAAGATAAGCATGGAGAGTCTTCCGAAGCATCTAGTCGAACAATTTGGAGAGTATATGAACACCTCCACACCTCTGCAAGTGAATTTGTGAACATTAGTGGTGGGATGTCCTTAAAAGTTATTAAGGGCTAGTGTTTTTGGCAAGTTAGTTGAGCACCAAGAACGAACTTATTGTGGTGAAGCATTACTTGATAGCTAGGTTGGTCTGTAGGCTAGGGGATCAAGAGCATGAAATGATCCTATAGGTCAGAGGGTGAGGAGACAAAGAACCCTAAGAGGTCCTTGAGAGAGACCTAATTGTGAGTGTGTGATTGGTAGAACCAACCTCCCTATCAGTGCGTCATTAATGGTGGGCTTATGATTTTCTTCACTGACTTGAGTTTCTTTTAAGTTTTTTTCGTGGTTTAAATCTTGGATAGGGTTGGAGAGTGTATGTTTCTATTTTCATTTTCCATCGCTCTTCATTTTTTACCTACCCTTTTGTCTTTTAAGATTTCTTCTGATTTTTCACGCTCTCCCTTTTCTGCTTAAATTTTGTCTGGAGACGACTAAAAAATACACCACAAACAATAAATTTTTTTTTTTTGGATGTTTTCGATTCAAAACATGCAGATCATGAAGAACAGATGCTGAAATTTTCACAAAAATCTGTTGTGTTTTTGGATTTTTCAAATTTGGTCAATAGTACAATCTCTCTGAAGCATAGCCGCATCCGAAATTGAGTACCTAAATTATGGTCAAATAAGTAAAACCAAGTACAATTAATTAACGCAACAAAAAGGCATGTGTAGAAAAGGTCATTTGGACAAACCAACACTCCCTATAAACGGAGAAAAGGTAAAAATACAGAGAGCCCTGCCATTTCGAGTCAGTATGTTTCGCTGGCTCGTTAAAGATAATTGTGCATTTTCAGTTCAAACCATTTTTTTGTTAAACATTTAGATAGCGATCCCGTATATTACAAGGAAAGTTCAAATTTTATCTGCTTGAACTGATAAATGTCATTGTTTGACACGTGTAGCAATTGGGAATAGATTCAAATATGAAGTTTCTGCAGATTTCTTAAAAAAATTTGCGTTTCTTTTCTTTATATCAGCCATGGTTATATAGTGTTACTCTTGAAATACTCATGTGTCACTGTTTTCACAAGTTTTCTTTACTCTTGAAGAGCATGTTGGCTGCCATTGACACGTAAAAAATTATTTTGTTTAGTTTTAAATAATTTTAAAATAAAAAAATATTAAAATAATTTTAAAATAATTATTATCTATTTTAATTATCTTTTAAAACTAATTATAATAGTTATTATCTATAATAATTATTTTTTCATTTAAAAATTATTTAAATAATAATTATCTATAAATAAAAAAAATTTGTTTAGTTATTAATAATTTTTAAATAAATAATAATAATTTATATTTTATTGTCAAATAGTTTATTAAGTATATTAAGTATATAATTGTGCATAATTGAAATAGTTAATGCATAATTAATATTTAAATAATACATTATAATGTTGTGAATTGAATTATCTTTAATGAAAATTAAATAAAGTAATTATAAAATATTGAACACAACTATTGAATTAGAAAAAATAAAATTTAAATTGTAAAGTTATATCTATATTAATATTTTATTATTATAATTCCATCAAAATATTTCTATACTAATATTTATTATAATATATAAAACATATGTATAAGAAGGTAAGCTAAAAAATAAACATTTTGTAATGATTTATAATTATGTTATTTGAACTTATAATGTATTACATATTCTTTTTATTAGTGAAAATAAAAAAATTAAGAAATCATGTCTAACAAAAATTTGTTTTTCACAAAATATTTACAAATTTTTTATTAAAATCGAAAAGTAACATTATATGTATAATAATATTCTAAATTTTACTTATAAATATGTAAATTCAAATTTTATTTTTTTTAAAAAGATATTATTGTAAGACTAGATTTATGTTCAATTAACATATCAGGGCAACCACAAAACCTTAAAGATATGAAAACGTATCTAATCCTACCATGAAAACTACTTGAGATCAAAATAATTAAAAACAATAAAACTCATTCAAGCAATTGTTCCTATGTTCTCCTTTCTTCTCCATAATGTGGATGGATGTAGCTCTTGCAAATGATGAAATGCACAAATTGAAAGCAATGATGGTGAGAATACTAGGAGTAAAAGTAGCTCAAGAGTGGTTAGCCAAATTAGTGCAAAGAGGCTCAATTTAGAGGGTTGAGAGCCAAAATGCAAGAAAGGGCAAGTTAGTGTGCAACATGGAAATATGTCATAATTATGAAAAATTGAATGCACAATTTGGAATACATAAATCAATGTACAATTAGGGAAAAGATGGAAGAGGAAAAGATGAGGCTAATTAGTAGGCAATTTGGAGGCCAAATTAGTGGAAAAAGGGATAGGGAAGGTGGAAGCAATTTGGAGGCTAATTAATAGGAAATCATGAAGCATGAATTAAGGGAATGTGTAAGAGTCATAATTTAATATTTGAAAATTCATTATTCCCTTAAAATTAGAAATTAGGAATTAGAAATTAAATGGAAATTCCAAAATTCAAGGAAAATCAATTAATTAATTGTGGGAGACATAGATTAGGTGGAATTAATCTAATAAATAGATTAATACCAAAGGGATAAACTATAGGTTATCCATCCCAACGGGAGAAATTAGTAAATATGATTAACCGAATGATGATGCATGATCGAAAAGAGATTTGGTCTTGAATTATTCGATTAGGGTTTTGAATCGATCTTGATGATTTAAAACCGATTAGGGCACTACACAACATTGATGAACTTGGACAATGTGCGCGATTGAAGATGACAAGATAAAATAGCATTGATGAACTTTGACAATGCTATTAGGTTGACTGACAGTGATGAAATAACATCGATGAACTTAGACAATGCTATTAGGACTTATTTGGATTAGGATGATGACAACGAGACATCGATGAACTTTGACAATGCGCTCGAATTGGATTGATTTGAAAGAGACTTGACTAGGCATCGATGGACTTGGACAATGCCTTGGGATTGATTTTGAATTGAATTGATAAAGATTGAATTGACAAGATTCAACAAGATTGGACTGATTTGAAATTGATTTAATCGAACATTCATGAACTTGGACAATGCCCTAGAATTGATTTGAGAGTGATTGAATGTGTTCAAAATAGTTTTTGGACTAATTAGGACTGCTTCAGCATGATTCTGAATGATTTAGGAAGGTTTGACATGGTTTAGAATCCATTAGGATTGATGATGATCAATTTAGGAATGTTTAGGAATGTTTAGGATCGGTTTAGGAATGTTTAGGATCAAGATGCAAACTTGATCATTTTGGCCAAAGAGATCAAGGTTATGATGCGAAGATAAGAGAAATGTTAGTAATTGCTTAAATAATTTTCAATGTCTAATCAATGAAGGACATAATGCTGACATACAGTGAAAACCATATGCGCAACATAGGGGAATAATTAGAATGCAAAACAATGTTTCAATTGTAATGCGAAAATGATAACATAAAGACTAGTAGGCTCGAGCCATTTTTAGGTGTCTACATTTTGCCCCTCTTTGATACAATGCAATTATGAGCGTCGTGTCAAAGAATACTGATATAAATCACATAAAACATGCCCCAATGACAACGGGATACATGGGTGATATAAGGGTGTTCCCTTGAGAAATTGACCGAAAAATACACTGATAGGTCAATTTGTTGACAATGATGAGAGGAATCCAACGTAGCGAACGGTTCAAAAATCAGATATCAAACGCAAAACATATGAGGTGTAGAGTACAAAAGGCATCACGACCAGTTCACAAAAGCCAAGTGTTGCATGTCCATCTAGACAATAAGAGGACTATAAAAAGGCTAGGAGAGGAGTGTGGAGGTCATTTTCACTCTCTCATTTGGAGGATTTGGAGCTCTGGAGCAAGGAGGATGGATCAGTTGCCAGTGGAGAAACATCACGGGGAACGAGTGTGAAGGTACTGACAACCGCTTGATGTAGGACCACATGAGAGTACATTGAGGCCTCTCAATGATTTGATTGGTTTCACACATTTCTAGATAGCTTACGATAGCGTGTTGGGTTAGGAAGTGCGTTCGGGGGTGGATTTTTGGATCTATCTTCCCCAACTGTTCAGTTTACGTACACAACTACATAGTTGGTATGACCAATTGCGCAACTTGCGCAATTGGTAAGCTAAACTTGCGCAGTTGGTAAGCCAAATTGCACAGTTGGTAAGCCAAAGTGCATAGTTAGTTAGGCAAATTACAAACAGGGTCAAATGGGGGACAAAAAGATCTAAATAGGTTAAAAAATAGTCAAAACCCTAGGTAGGTCAAAAAAATTAGGTCAACATGGTCAAAATGAAGTCAAACTTGTTAGGAATGGGAACACTGAGAGGGGGGGGTGGGGTGACTTAGTGTTCACTATATCTTAATCTTTTTACTTTACTCTTAAAACTTAACTTGATTTCTTAAATACTGAAATAAACATTAATGCAAACAAGATAAACAATCACAACACATAACACCAATATGATTACGGGGAAACCCAAATAGGTAAAAACCCCAATGGGAATTGACACCCACTAAGAACTGCACTAGTGTCTTATGATCCTTGTTAGAAGATCTACAACCCTTTTAGGGGTTGTTCTTTCCAATGCTTTTAGTACAGTGACCTGGTCAAAGGTTGGACCCTGTTAGGAGTCTTTTACAATAACCCTGTTAGGGGTGGGGACACACTATCCTGGAGCTCACTACTCAAGTGGTGAAGGCTACAACCTTCTGATCTCAGATACACACTATATCTGCTAGATGAATTGGTGCTATGACATTGCTTGTTTGATCAGTTCCTTTTGTGTGTTGATGATTTAACCCCTTGTAAAGCTCTAACTTATTCTATCTTCACTTCACATGTCTCTACTTTGCTTATCTCATCTCTCTATTCACTTCCATTCATTATTACAAAGGCGCATCTTATATTTATATGTGCTAACAAAATAATTAACTAGGTTGGCCTATAACCGATTACATACAATGCTTCCAAGTGAATTGGCTCAAGCATGTTTACAAACAAATATGTTTACATGTCTACAACCTAATTACAATAGGTGCATAGCCTTTACAATACACTATTATAATCACTGATCAAAATACTAACAATCGGCTACATACTCTGTTCTGTTCTGGCATTCACTGTCTGTACCCCTTCAACTGACTGTATCTTCATCATACTATCTCATCTGATCATGCGCTCTTAAACTTAGCATGAATACACACTTACTAGCTTAAATTCAAGGGCGCATACCATAACTCAATCATAGGCATGTGCATTGATGCTCTGACCTTCTGGTGCTCTACTAACTGTCCAATCTTCTACACTTAGCCATATTTTAACCTTATGATAATGTGCATTGACTCCAAAACTCTATATCACTTTGTTGCCATAATGACAACACTATATCTAGTCATATACAACAATATAGTCAACTTTCCAACAATCTCCCCCTTTTTCATTAATGGCAACAAAGGAATATGGCGAAGTTACTAACTGTACCCTTATACAAGATTCTTTAATATATACTCTAACTTATATCTCACTTATACTTTGTACTATACTTCTTCTATACATCATATATAATACTTCATAGTCTACATACAATACTCCCCCTTTGACATTAATGACAAAGGTGCTCAAAAAGGTATATCTTCAAGTACTTACAAAGAAAGTACATCTGAATAAGCAATCTACAAAAT
The DNA here is from genome assembly GCA_027943335.1 of Chamaecyparis obtusa. Taxonomy (NCBI): domain Eukaryota; kingdom Viridiplantae; phylum Streptophyta; class Pinopsida; order Cupressales; family Cupressaceae; genus Chamaecyparis; species Chamaecyparis obtusa. The sequence continues at coordinate 59,648 of BSBK01012311.1, forward strand.
CTGGATCTCTTGTTTCCAAAATGCTATCAGTGCATTGATAGTCTGTAGATGGGCACATAAGGCATATGTCAGCTTCTCGATCTTTTCCAAGTCTGTACTTGGACCTTGATCATATGTCACCATAGTGGCATCGATCTCCTTGATGTTTTGATTAAGTACATTTAGAGAGGGTGCAAGAGCATTCTTGATTTGTGTTTGCCTTTCCCTTATCTTAGACATCTCTTTCTCAGCCTTTTCTATTTTGTCTATTTTCCTTGGTATACATTGTTGCACATATTCACATCAATGGAGGGATCTTCCACTGATTTTCTTACACTCTCAATCATTGCTTCTGCCTCTTGGATTTTCTTGTAGTGATCAGCAGTTAGTTTATCCTAGTTCATACAATCAGCTATGATCTTCCTTCCCTTAGCTACAAAATCCTTCAACGATGTTTGACCTACCTTCAATGAACTGAGGTCAAGTGTAAAGTTTCCAACTAGCTCACTCAATCTCTTCTTCATATATTTATCTTTTGCAACTTCGGATGCAGATTCTTCCAAGCTAGAAAAGTTTGCTTTAAAGTTTGTCAATATAGTACTAACATCATCAATTGAATGAACCTTAGACACTTTCTTGTTTGAAGGTAGCAGGCTGTTCAGAATGTTGACTGATTCCACAAATAGAGGGTTCCTCATCACTTGCTTCTCTTTTTCTTTCTCCATAGCAAGGACATTGATTTTAATCAGGTCTTCTTCTCCCCAAGAGTCCAAGCTAGTGGTGTCTGGTGTCAAACTTGACAACAATTATGCTGATGGCATGGGAGTGATAGGAGTGTTGTCCATCACTTATTGCTTTATTTTGATTGGTATTTCAATAGATGGCTCATCTTTTTGTTCACTATCTTTCCCTTTCTCCTCGTCTACCTTTTCTTTTTCTTTTTCTATCTCTTTTTTTGTCTCCTCTTCTTCTTCTTCTTCCTTCTCCTCTTCCTCTTTTTCTTCTTCCTTCTCCTCTTCATCTTCCTGTCCTATTATATCTTCTATCATAACTTCCTCTTGTATCTTAGGTGAATTATCACCGCATAGATTGTCAACCTCTTGTGTGCTTACAAAAGCTTCTTCAAATTTATCCAAGTCATTGTCTATAGCCGCCATTTCTATCTCTACATTATCAATAAAGATTGTGTCATCTTTATGTGTCTTAGTTATGGGCACAGACTTCACTTCTTCTGTAGGTGTTACCACTGTATGCACTGAGTCCTGGGGAACTGTTACTAGTACATTGGTGGTCTCTGATTCCTTGGCTTCTTTAGAGGGCACTTGAGTTTTGGACATAGTAGATGGATACATGTGCCTATCTAGAAAGACTTTCTCAAAAGCTTTCTCTATCTCTTTAGCTACCAACTCATAGTTTTTATCCATTATGTGTAGTGTTCTCAACTTTGTTCTGAGGTGCGGCTTCACCAGATCTAACAATAATGTTTTCTCTTCTAAAGAATATACAGGGAGGCTTTCATCTAGAATATTTTCTCTTATTCGTAGATCCTCCTCAATGGCTTGTCTTTTCAAGAATTCCATGATATTCCACACATTGTCTGGAATTACTATTTTAAGTTCTAGGACTATCTTCTTGAACTTGAGCATGTGTTTTATTATCATTCCATGAATTTATGATTAATCAATTTCACTATATTTCTCATAGTGTTTCCCTATTTGATCAATTCTACCTTCCTCAATAATCCTTGTTCTCAAAACTTGAAGACTAGGTCTAAAACCTACCTGCACAGGTGCTTGAGTATTCTTTTTCTGACTTCTGATTTTCCGTGAGGATGGGTGGCTTGTACCAAACTCCTTCCTCTTGGTCATTGTCTTATACTTAGGAGGTGATGTTAGATCAATTGTAACTTTGGGCGTAGAAGGGATAACATCTATTTTTCCATGTTTATCCTTTGGATTATCAGTCTTCTCAATCTTGACTTTCTTCAATTTAGGATCATCTTTCTTAGCTTCTATTGTGGATGTGCTCTCAATATCCAATGCTATCTTTTTTTCTCTTTCTTTGTCTAGGTCTACTTGTGTTACACCATGAATTCTAAGTATCTCAGATGTAATCTTAGAGGCTTTCCTCTTAGTTGTTGCACTGTTCAAAACTGCATCAACTTCCCTTATCTTTTCTTCATAAGTTCCCCATATTGGTTCATTAGGGTCCCTAGGTGCTGTTAGTAATACTTGTGCATATGCTTCCAAGATTGATTCTTCTACCTCATAACCAAGTGGATGAATCCACTTTGTTCTAGGCTCAACTGCTTCCATGCATGTTATGTCAGTTTCTACCATAAAACAAATGTTGTCTTTGTATTTCTCAACAATGTGTTATGGTATCTTGTACCTCATCTACATTTTGATCCTGAATGTCTTCAATTCTAGCTCCATGTAATCCTTCAATTAACTCTCATTAGATGCCTTAAGAGATATTTGAGGCATTGTAGGCATACTTTTGTCCAAGTACAAATCAAAGACCTTTCCAAGTATATGGAAGTACATGTAAATGATTAAAGATCCAAACCTAAATATTTTGGTCTTATCATACTTGATGGCTCTAATGTTATCAATCAATTGTGTGCCCAAAATCTCACACAAATTTAACTCTCCATCTTCTCTTACAAGTTTGATTGCTGCAAGAATAGTGTTTGCGGACACACTATTCACCCTGTTGGTGTGCTGAAATCTATAACCTAGTATCATAGACATCAATTTGATGTCTTTCTCTTCAATAGGCTCAATAGTTATACCATGCCTATCACTTCTAGACTTACATGCCTATTCAACTAATTTCCTCACATCCTTGCCCATTGGAAGAACATTGCATGTCTTAGAAAGGCCTGTCATTTCATGAATGAGATCTCCTATGATTCTTACCGGGACTTCACCTATTCAAAATAGGTCATCATGGATTCTGCTTAACAAGATCTTGATCCACTCGGATTTATAGAACTCATGTGCCATAGCATACTCAAAAATGGGATGGTTTTCCAAATGTGTGAACTCATCTAGGAAGGTTTTGTCTGGTTTCATCATGGACTCAAGGTGCGACCTTATCCTATCAAGTCCAACTAGTTCCTTCTTATAGTATATTTATGCACGAATGTCTTTGACATGCATTACGCCCATAGGGGTTCTTAAAAATGCACCTTCTAGGTCATTTAGGGTTGACTTAAAAGGGTGCCTCTTGAAAACATATCTCTTTCTCTTAGAAACATCAAAGAAAACTATTGTAGCCATAAATTACTTGGTTAACGCTCAAAATAGGATTCCAAAGACATCTGAATCAGCACGACAAACTAGGGCTTCAAACTCGATCAATCACACTTCTTCATTGGTAAATCAAGCTTCAATACTTCACAATCCAACTGCTAAGGCTCCTGTGGTTTCTAATCTCTCAAACTTGAATGCAATGAGTGATCTGTAAGTTTCCGTAGAATATAAAGTGAATTTACAACATTAATGCTTACCGCGTAAACCAGAATTCGACTGAGAATTTCCAACTTCCATTCTGCAATCGATTAGGCAGTGCGCTCTTGTACATAGCATCAAATAGTCTCCAAAATGTTAAATCCAAAGGCACATACTTTGAGAGTGAGTATACTGGCCGCCCAGGGGTCTAGAGCTAAATTAGCTCCCCCTATGACCCTAAGGGTCATTCATCCAGATGTAGAGGGTGTGTCCATTGCAAATGCATCCAATACATGCTAATCAACTTTATCCTTCTTTGCTTCTGTCCAAATTAAGCTCGCATCCTCCGTATCTTTCACAAACTTGACTTCTCTTGCAGTATCCAATATTGATATTTCTGGCTTTTTAGGGCTTTCTTGACTTTGCATTTTTTATCTACAAAACTTTGAGATGTGTCTAGCCTTGTTACAAGAGTTACAAATAACTGGAGGCCTTAAATTCCTTGGCACATTGATATGGGTTACCATTTTACATTGTCTAGCTGAGTGACCATTATAATTACATATCTGACATGTAATACTCTGAGAACTTCTTGCATTTGGTTGATTATGATTTCTCTGATTATGCTAAGTCTTGTTCTTTTGACTTGTTCTACAATTCATAGCTCTATGACCAAATTTATTGCATGAATAACAGTAACCATTAAAAGTTCTTACCTCTTTACAATCCCTTGCAATATGTCCATACTTGTTACAGGCATAACAAGTTTGGTCTATTGGCTTGCGCTCATCCTTAGATGTTTCAACATTGTCTTTAGTCTGATTTCCAATCTCCTTAGCATCTGTAGTGTCTTCTGGTGCTTTCATCCTTTCTTGCATGTCATCAATATGATTTTGTGCTTCATTGAATCCAATACCGCTAGTATTTCCTTTAAGCTTGCTTGCATATAACTGTGACTCTATCAAATCAGAATTGGTGTGTAATTTCTCAATGTGATTCTTTGCCTCTTTCAACTCAGATTCCAAGTTTTCTTTGTTGTTTCTTAGCTCCAATATTTCCATATTTGCTTGTCTCAATTCTTAATTCAGTTGAAGGTTCTCTTTGATCCATTCATCATAAACTTCTTGATTGTTAGTTAGCTTTTCATCCAATTCTTCAATCTGATCTTTTAGAGATGTGTTCTCCCCATTCAGCTTCCTAACCATTTTTCCCAAATCATTGTTTGTACAGTTTTTCAAATCTTGTCTCAATTTTTTGATGAATACTTGTGTGCCACTGACTTTCAATTTTGATTCTTCAACTTCTTTCTCAGAGCTATCAAGGTCTTCAAGAGCTGCCATAAGATTCTTCTTCAGATTATTTGCTTCTTCTAAACCCATAGATCTCCTCAAATGGTTAAAATTTTCTTCAGAGGACCAGAGATCTAATACCAATTGTTAGGAATGGGAACATTGACAGGGCGGGCGGGGGGGGGGGGGGGCGTGAATTAGTGTTCACTATATCTTAATATTTTTACTTTACTCTTGAAACTTAACTTGATTTCTTAAGTAATGAAATAAACATTAATGTAAATAAGATAAAAAATCACAACACATAACACCAATATGATTACGGGGAAATCCAAATAGGTAAAAACCCCGGTGGGAATTGACACCCACTATGAACTGCACTAGTGTCTTATGATCCTTGTTAGAAGATCTGCAACCCTGTTAGGAGTTGTTCTTTACAATGATTTTAGTACAGTCACCTGGTCAAAGGTCACACCTTGTTAGGAGTCTTTTACAATAACCCTGTTAGGGGTAGGGACACACTGTCCTAAAGCTCACTACTCAAGTGGTGAAGGCTACAACCTTCTGATCTCAAATACACACTTTATCAGTTCCTTTTGTGCGTTGATGCTTTAACCCCTTGTAAAGCTCTAAATTATTCTATCTTGCCTTCGCATGTCTCTAATATGCTTATATCATCTCTCTATTCACTTCCATTCATTATTACAAAGGCGCATCTTATATTTATATGCACCAACAAAATAATTAACTAGGTCGGCCTATAACTGATTACATACAATGCTTCCAAGTGAATTGGCTCAAGCGTGTTTATAAACAAAGATGTTTACATGTCTACAACCTAATTACAATAGGTGCATAGCCTTTATAAAACATTATTATAACCAGTAAACAAAATACTAACAGTTGGCTGCATACTCTGTTCTGTTCTGGCATTCATTGTCTATACCACTTCAACTAACTGTATCTTTGTCATACTGTCTCATATGATCATGCGCTCTTAGACTTAGCATGAATATGCACTTACTAGCTTAATTTCAAGGGAACATACCATAAATTAGTCATATGTACATGCGCTGATGCTCTGACCTTCTAGTGCTCTGCTAACTCTCTAGTCTTCTACACTTAGCTATATTCTGACCTTATGATAATGTGCGTTCACTCAAAACTCTATATGACTTTGTTGCCATAATGACAACACTATATCTAGTCATATACAATAGTATAGTCAACTTGCCAACAAAACTTAGGTCAAACTTGGTCAACAATAACATAAAACAACATAACACTGACACTAGTTACATTGCAAACACAGGAGGAGTTGTCACTCTTATAGACACACAAGAGTATGCCAGGATGCCTAGTGTTATGCCACGATGTGAGTCCTCATGAGAGAGCCATCCTAGCTAGATTAGGGTTGTACTACATCACTTTCATGCCTGAGATGAGAGTGATAAGAGGAGTGATCACGACACTAGCAGAGAGGTGGCATTCAGAGACAAGCTCCTTTCACTTGCTGATAGGAGAGGCTACAATGACATTGGGTGATGTCTGGCACATCTTCTAGATACCTATACATAGGGAGCTTGTAGAGTATGACCTGATGATAGGGAGAGAAGTGCTACATCGATTATTCGAGTGTGGTGATGAGGATATGGACATCAAGGATTATGAGATCAGGTGGGAGACATTGATGAGCCATCAGGGGAGACTGATTACAGTGATATGTTTCATGATCGCAGGCCTTGTAGTGCCAAACAGGAGAGGACATAGGTTTCCAGTTGGATGGGGTAGAGTGCTAGAGCAGATGATCATGGATGGGACAATGCTTGCATGGGGTCCATGTATCCTAGTGATGACCTACTATCACTCACATTAGACAGTGTATAAAGGAGCATTGTCAATGAGTACTAGCATGGCATTACTTTAGATATGGGCTTATGAGAATATGTAAATATTTTGACTGATGGAAGAGTAAGTAGTGATTCTAGATATGCCATACGTATATTGCTATGTAGGAGCTTTTTCACATGGACGGATGGGATACATACTGCACTTCAGGCATGCTATAGATACACAAAGGGATTTCACTCGGCAGCCTTACAAAGATTACCCCAGATGGGAGGATGATGATGATTAGTTTCCATATTGCAGACATCAAAGGTATTTGATCGAGCGTGCATGTATAGGGAATGTGGTCATTGAGGTACAACTTCCAGAGAGTGCACAAATAGTTTGGAGAGAGACATGGAGTGTTGACATGGATGGCACTATTTGCGCGATCATGAGAAGAGGTCAAAGCATGTAGTTTGCCGATTAGATCATAGGTTGTCTATACAGAGTTTGAGAAAGTAAAACCTCGACAATGGGGATCAAGTGAAAATGTGAGGGATGCATGGACCACACAAGATTATGAAAAATGATTTGCATGACATAGGCCTATACCATTGATAGATCTAGATGTGCTAGTGTCGAGGGTTCAAGAGCCATGGTCAGATACGAATGATAATAGCGAGGAGGATGGGGATGATGAGGAGGGAGATGACAAAGGATCAGAGGAGGATGAGGAGGGTGACTAGGAGAGTGATGAGGAGGTTAAGGAGGATGATGAGGAGAATGATGATGAGGGGGTGTATGATGATGAGGAGGGAGATGGCACTAATTCTCTTAGCAGTGAGAAGAGTGAGCATAAGGACCTTCTAGAGGGTATGCCTATGCAGGTGGGAGAGGATAGAGATGAAAAACCATATGATCGGGATATACAAGCTCCTGAGATATAGGGTGAGGCTACAGATGATGAGGTGGATAGGCATGAGAGACAACACATAACAGATTTGAAGTGCCAAATAGACAGATTGACTACTAAGAGGGATGCAGAGCGGAACACATTGAAAGTAGAGAAGAATACGACTATAGCCTCTTGATACACAACACTTTATAGAGTACAAAGAGTAGAGGATAGAGTGCAATAGGTCATTGGCAGCATAGCATATGCAGGTATACATGAGGTAGCTAGCATGCTAGGGGATGATCGAGTGGAGATATAGTATTGGAAGGACTTGTACATGAGAGATGTACCATGAGACTAGTGGCCATCGATCATTAGGAGAAATGCCAACAGAGCGCACTCCCAAAGGACACTAAGCTGCGGGGAAGTGGAAGGACCAAGGAGACCACCTCAACCAGATCAGATGGAAGGGGATTCATCCTCGAGGCTGATCAGAGACCAGGATGACAGATAGAGGATAGGCTAATAGGGGAATCTCTCTCACATAGAGGGACATTATTGATAGATATGTTTTGAGCATGCAAACCTTAGTGTATACATACACTTTTGATGTTCGTACTCTGATACTATTTTTTTGACATGCATGCATGAGATGCAACTACTTATGATGATACTTTTTATTTTCACGATGGATATATATGCTTGATATGCTCTTTCTCTTATGCCTCTTATGTGATGACACTTATGTGATGCCATACATCTTTATTTTCAATATATGAATGCAACATGTTGTTCTTGTTTTTTTGTTTTCCTTTTTTGGAAAATATACCATATACATGTATGTTGTGGATGCAATATTTTTGTATTTTTCATGTAGTAAAATGATGAATATGCGATGTAGTATGATTTTATATTTTTTCAGATTAACATGAAATGCAAGATGCAAAATGCACTTGGTTTTATGTACTAGAGCATTAGACCAAAGTGACTGTGAAGACTGGCGGAAGAAGGGTTAGTAGGGGACAAAAATTAGATGGGAAAATGTTAGTAAGGAATGATGACAAATTTTATTTCTTAAGTGCACTTCATGTTATAAGAGCTTTATTTTTTATTTTGCAAAGGAAAGAGACACATCATGACATGAAGAGCCAGAGCGATAGTGCGATCCATTTGTGTAAAACAAACCCAACGCAGATAGAGAATGATATCATCCCTCATAACGTATAGTAAGGAAATGCCCCAAAATTTTATGAGACCATTCAACAGATAGAAGTCAAAACCAAAAAGAAGTGATCATGAACCATCCCCACCATTCTCATATGCTTCATTAATATCATTAAATATCATAGGAACATGATAAAAAAAAATCAATAAAAGATACAACAACTCACTGAAACAATGTGAGCCAACAACCATTACAATCTTATTTCTACTTACTTTAGTGTTTTGTTGAATAATGTTGTTATTATTAGGTCTAATCAAAAAGGTTGAATGATTGAAAGGGTGATTCGTTAGATATGCTGATTGATTGAGACAATCAAAAGATTAAGCAAGTCCAATTAGAATAGGTTTCAGATTAGTTGTCTCAATGTTGTTTATGAAAAACATGATTTCATTGAAGCACATGGTTTTGAAACCGCATCTGCATGCATGCTCATTGGTACACAAAAGGAACAAGATTATATACAATTTTATTGCAAATTGATTTTTAAAATATTTTTCAAATTTTTAGGTTTTTTAGCCATATTTGATTTTTTTCTCTCTTTTTCAGGACATTTTACAAATTTTTAGGGTTTTTCCTAGACTTTTTATGAATTTTAGAGGGTTTTTTTTAAGACATTTTATGATTTTTAGATTTTTGCAAGACTTTTTATGATTTCTAAGGATTTTTTTTAGGACATTATATGATTTTTATTGATTTTTTTAGGACATTATGCAATTTTTTACTGATTGTTTCATTACATTTTATGATTTTTAAGATTTTGTTTAGGACATTAAGGTATTTACATGTTCTTACGTCCAATGTGATAGGGCGATGAATGCAAGGATCAACCATGTTTGAAGTCTTGCCCCAAACTCAAATTCAAATTTAAACCAACAAATGATCATGCCCCCATACTGAACACAACTATATACAAAAGGCCAAGGACAAAGTATATACAAATTGGCTATCTCTTAATGAAGTGACAAATAATAGTAACCAATAACAGGCCATGAAAGGGCACTAGGACAGACTCGTGGGGAAATAAATATGATCAGGGAATGATAGTGACTGTCAGGTGGAACCATGATAGATGGAGGAGCAACAACTCACTACACATGGTGCCTGTTTTCTTGGCTTTCACCATGGTACTTGCGCAAAGCACCTATTTGCCAGGTTTTCACTTTTGGATGAAAATTTTCTCTTTATTCTTTCTTTTTTTTTTCGTGCCAAGACACATGTTTGCTAGGATTTCATCAAGGCACCATTTTCTCTTTTCACTCTTTTTTTTTCTTTTCTTTTTTCTATTTTTTGTATTTTTTTAGACTTTTTGCAATTTTTTTGTATTTTTTCAAAAAAATTTAAGTGTAATACATCTAGAGATGCATGTTATTGATTGCTTCTGGAAATGGTTCTCCCTCCGGTGTTGCAAGCTGATATACTATGAATCCATATGTTGTTGTAACTCCATATGGACCCTCCCAGTTTGGCTCAAACTTGCTTGGCTTATTTCTATGTGGTTGGGTTTTGTAATTCATCTTCAAAACTAGGTCTCCAGTTCCAAAGTGATGACCTATGACTTTATTATTGTAGCTGTGTACAAGGGAATGTACCTTCATAGAATTAGTAGTGATAATAAATGAAATATAAACTAAATAGACCACAATAAAGCAACTATTTAAGCTAGAAATTGACAATTAAGCATCCTATGGTTCTCTAACCAAGAGTGTTAATGAAAAGCTCTCAGCAAGCTCCCATTAATGGCAGTCCTAGAATGAGAAAGATAAATGATTAAAGCTAAAGCTAATTGTTCAATTCCACATTGAAAGCTAAATTAAGTCTAGATTTCCTTTCTAAGCTCAAATTGCAAGAGGTTCTATGCAATTATTAGATATGTGGTTGATAATTATGACTGATTTTAGTCTTCCTTTTATAGATTTTCCCAATGGTAGGGGGTGTAGTGTAGTTGATCATGATTAAGCCTTGGTTGATTCTTTGGTACCACTGTTTGAAGAGAAAGCAAAGTTTGTGTCCTCAAAGCTTGGGACAAGTAGACAAGATGAATGGAAAAGATTCTTTTTCACTTTGAGTGATTGAGATCGAATTTGGCTTGATCCATGTGAATGTCTTTCCTCAAATCCTATTGGTTGCTCAGATTTCCTCTCCTTTTGGGTTGTTGAGAGTAATGAGGATTTATTAATTGATTTAATTGATTTTATTTAGCCATGTACCCCTTGAATGGGTTGAATTTGATTTAATATGAGACTATATAATTAATTGATTTAATTGTATTTCAATTTGATTTCATTTGATTAAAATACTCTTGGTTTTGATTTATTTCAAATTAAGACTTGATTTTAATTTTGATTGGCTAATTATTCATTGTGATTCAATTACTTCAATTTTTTCCTTAATTTTCTTTGATTTGACTTGATTTATGATTAAATTTTCTTTGTCCATTTCCAGGTGATTACAAATGCCCCTCTTTGAGTTGACATGTGAAGCATGTTGATTTAAAGAATACTTTGATCTTGCTGATGTTAAGTCCTATTTCATTGATGATCGATCTTTAATGTCCTTTCTTGATGTCTTTCGATGGTTGATCCTGATATCTGATAGGAGATTGATATAGTTCTGATGATGTTCCTTTAATTGATGTAGTTCTCTAATGGTCGTTTTGATGATTGATTGCCTGATATGATGTTTGATCTGATGAAGGATTTTGATATGATACCTAATTTAATGATTGATTTTGATGTGATGCCCCATTCGATTGATTACAAAAAATTTCTTGATAAAATCTTTTGCTCTAATTTGATGATCGGTCTCTTGATTCGATTGATGATCTTGTTGATTTATCGATAATCCGATGGTATGCCCCCTTGGAAATGAAATAAAATTGATCGTTATTCAAAAAATTTTGATGTTGTTGGTCAAATCATCTTGATCTATTTCAATTTTTAATGAATTTTATTTTGATTTTCAATATTGTTATTAAGTCTATTTGATTTAAAATATCCCTGCGTTAACTGATTTGATCATAAAGTCAATTTATTAGGTCAATTTTAGTACAATAGTCATCACTTAGGTCATTTTTACCCTTTTTTAGGTCAAAAAGCTATATAAAGGGGTCAAATTCCCTTTTTTACTATTCATTTTTACTTTCTTTTTTGACTTTTACCCTCTCCGCCTCCTTTGACTTTTGGCGATGTCTGTCCCCCTTCGTGAGCATCGGTTTGAGAGATGCTGCCATTATCAGCATCTACCTAGCTTAGGACCTCCGGTGAGTACTTATACCTCTTTGCTTTGTCCTTTTTTGCATTTAATTCAATTTTTTTTCAAAATTTTCCTAGTAAATAGCTCTTTTTTTTCCATTTTTTAAATGAAAGAGCTCTTTTACACAATTAAAGAGCACTTTTTACCTCCAAGTTGCACTTCCGCTACTTTAATGTGCACTTCCGCGAAGTGGTTGTGTGCTTTCACTTGCCAACATTTTGACCTTTCCCGCTTTTGCATGATTTTTGTGCGCTTTTGCTCTTTTCTACGCTTTTGCTCTTTCAAATAGCGCTTCCACTACACCAAGGAGCGCTTTCACCTTTTTCTCCACTTTTAATTAATTAACAAGCACTTTTACAAATTTGAATGGCGCTTCTGTACTTTTTCACTTTTACATCATGAAACAACACTTTTGCTTGAGAAAAATTTCCAATTTCCTGTTAAGTCCACTTTTTAAATTTTTCCAACATCATTGATCAATTGATAGATTAAGTTCCCCAAACTTGATGTTTTTAACAAGTTATAATATGTCAATTAGGTGTCAGTTATAGTTGAAATATCATTCGTCAATCTAGATTCAGATGATGGGTGATGATAAAATTTCCATTCTATCTGAGTAGAAACACGAAAACTGATTGTGGTTTGATTATTTGATAAATGTTTGATTGACTTATGAAGGTCCCAATAATTTCCATTTTCCTATCTAATGTGTTTAAACTTGCTTTTTGCAGCTTGAGCTTGGGTCATTATGCATCCGTGGTGCATTTACCTTGTCATGGGGTATGATTGTGGATTTGAAACGTGCTGATCGTCAACATATCATTCTTTGTGGATTGTCATTCCTCTTGCACCTTCCTTGATTCTAAGTGAATCGGGGTCTTATCATTGCTATGGCTGAGTGTTGGCACTCAGACCATAATATGTTTCATCTTCCTATGGGCAAGATGATGATTATACCAGAGGACGTGTATCACATTCTGTGGCTACCTACTTGAGGAGAGCTTTTTTACTATGACTCTGTGTATGATGGATCAGCCTGTCAATGGGTATTTGGTGATCAGACCATTGGTGATCAACATGTCCAGTGGGATCAGTTCATTTCATTCCCTATTTTACCAGCTGTTCTTGGTACTCTGATTGGAGGTTTCCTTCTTCCTGATAGGCATGGGCATGGATTCAATGTTGGCTGAGGTCCCATCCTAGAGGACTTGATGGCAGATCCTCATTGGCTCAACTTGGGTTCTTGTGTGTTGGTTTAGTTATATCATGAGTTACAGACTGTTGTATACAGACATTCTACTACTTTGACTGCTAGAGCCATCTTGTTACAACTATGGACCTGGGAGCATATCCTAGTGACACATCATGTTACCGCATGAGATCATCAGCCAGGTTGGCCTTTTACATGGATGTACAATGGTATCATCATCCAAACCCATATGGGTAAGCTGGATTACTGGCAATGCAGGATCGATGATATGGATGTTGTTGTTTGGAGGCCTTATCTCTCATGTGAGGCTTGGCCTAAGGATGATATCAAGCTACCTTATATGTTCTCTCCTCGTTGGATGATCAGTCGATCTACATTTTTGATAGAGAGATTTTGTTTCTGTCGAGTATTACGTTAGTACGGGTGCAGATAGTGTATGTTGCAGGGAGTGGCTATGTATGCCCGGGTACAAGTAGAGAGATCTTTATGGGGCCCTTGTGTCAATTTTGGCACTACCATGAGAGAGAGTCAAGACCTTCTATATATTCCTTGGGCTATGAGAGAGTAGATTGCAGATGCAGGTGTCACAGATGACTATGGGGCATGGTTACATAGATTTCCTTTTGCTCAATTCACAGATCCTACAGAGAGGATTCCCACTATTGATGAGCTATCTGATGGGGATGATGGTGGTGATGATGGTGATGATAGGGATGATGATGGAGGTGGTGGTGTTGGTAGGGTTAGAGGATGATGGGGATGATGGGGTCATCGAGGAGCTAGGGCTCACAGAGTACATATTCTTGTGATAGCGGCTGCTCCTATTCCTCCTAGGGGTGGTGATCAGGCTAGAGGTCAGCGAGTTGATAGGGTTTTACACCAGGTTGCCAGGGATCCTACTGATAGGCCTAGAGCTAGGTGTCAGAGAGAGGTCAATGCTGATATAGCACAAGTTTTACTGGATCAGGCTCAGGGTCCTCTTGCTCAGCAAGTTGTTCCTCCCATTGTTCCTTAGGCTCCTTCTGCTTAGGCACATGCTTCCACTTCGATGCCTTCTTCTTCTTCACAACCATCATATTCTCAGTTTGTTCCCTCTTTGGGTGATCCATCTTCTTCGAGGATGCCTTCTATTTCTATTCCTCCTCCCTAGTCTTCTGCAGCACATACTCCTGCCCCAACATCAGCATCAGATGTTGCTTCCTTGCAGACTCAGATTTTGGTCATGCAACAGTAGGTTTCACAGTTGAGTTCTATGATGTAGACATTTGTGGCTGCTATGAGTCAACATGATTTACAGGCTAGCTTGAGTCGACCTCCTAATAGTGCTCTGGGTCATGATGGTACTGATGATGTTGGTGATTCTATCAGTTGATTATATTACTTGAGACATTGCAGTTGTTTGATGTTATCTCCTTTCCTTTATGATGATCGAGACATTCGAATTTTTTTGTATCATTTTTTATCGTTTGATGTTGCTTATGATGATAATTTGATAGTTGTTGGAAATTGATCTTTAGATATCCCTTTTATGATTATTCATTTAGACTTTGATATCTCATTGATTGTCATGATGATGTTACCATGGACTCTGATATTTGCTTTGATAGATTTCACTATATATGATGTCATCATGTGTTGGATTTCTATTTTATGATATTCTGTATGATATGTAGTTCTATATGATCCTATTTCCTACATGCTTTGTTTTATGCTTTTTAAAACGCAATTTTCAAATGTATGCATATGTCCTAATGATTTGTCTTATGTATGACATAGAATAGATAAATGAGATGTATATTTAATGATTAAGGATATTGATGGATGTATGCAATGGTTTCGTAGATCTAATGGTAGATGAACTTAATCAATGCATTTCTCTTGTTTATGGAAATGTAATGGATTCTATGGATGTATTGCTTTTGATATGCATATGTAATGGATTTATGGATGTATTGATTTCTTTCAATATGCAATATGGTATATGTAATGATGTAATGAATAATGATATATGTAATATGAATGGATAATATTTATCATGGATGATGTGCATTTAATGATCTTAATGAAACTTAATGGATGCATGAATGATCTCTAACTTAAATAAAATGCTCCTAAAGGATGTATAAATGAAATGAGCGCAATCTAATGATGATAATGAACTTTAAATGAATGCTATCTAATGATAATGCAAGTTAATGATGTATGCAATATGATGATAATGTAACTTAATGTTTCAAATGTTGGACACATTTAAATGTATGCAATGTTTAATGGAGATGGCTTAATGCAACTTACTCAATGCAAGTGAACTAATGAAATGCACTTTATTTTTTATTTCCAACACACTCAATCTTACATAGTTTTTTTTTATAATCCTTTGATTTTTTATTTGAGTACACCCCCTTTTTTTTTATTGATTTTCCCCTTTGAAAATTTAAGCTAAGAAAGGTAAAACAAAATACAATGCACTTAATCTAAGATGTATGCAACTAACTATCATTATTCAAAATTTGGTGCTTATAGTCATCATTGAGCAAGTTTGGAATCCCGTTTTAGTACAATCATCACTAGTTCAACTATGATAATATGAATACTTTTTGCACCTCTTTGTTTGCTTTCCCATCTCTCTTTGGTACGACTATCACTGATTGAAGCCAATCATGAGAGTGCAAATACTGATTTTGTCAGATTCTATGTTGCAAGTGGATGTTGGTATTATGATATTAAAGATCAAAATAACTAAGTATCCTTTTGCGTAAACAAGCAAAAATCTCAGTTTTATCATATGTACAAGTCCTCGATGATTCTTTGATGATCACGTCCTTAGACAAATAATATTGATTTAAAACTTTGATTTTAAGATAGTCATTCAGAAATCAACAAAAATATCATCCTTTCATCATAGCTTGTCTAGTCTAAAACTTTCATCCATTCACTAAAAAGACATGATTTTATCAATTGAGTCAACCCTTAGAAAAATTTATTGCAATGTTTTTCAAATCCATATTTCAATTTTAGTTCCATCCATTTCATACTTTTAATCCTGATAAAGATAAGGTCATGCAAGATCTTGGATCAAATTTTGTGTTTTGACTCAAATTGGATTAGAATGTAGGCTTGATTAAGTATTCCTCTTTCGAATTTGATGAATTGATTCCTTGATTGAATAAAACTTGCTTTGATGAATCCTTTTTCCTTTTGAGTAGATTGCCCCCAATTTGAGATAATTTCGTTTGTGGGACTTAGGACAATTTGGCAGTTATGTGACCAAAATCTTGAGGTACTTGCAAATGCAACAATGGGGTTTTATTATGCAATATATACAAATGCTGGTGAATGCAATATTTTCAAGGTGACCTTCTAGGCATGCAACTAACTTGGACTTTCAATGGTGCATGTTTACCAAGTTTTCACTGATTGAATAGATCTTCCTCTTTTTTCTATTTTTAAAGTTTTTTCCTTTTTTTGCTACCAAGGTGCCTATTTGCTAGGTTTTCACCAAGGCACTTTTTTCTTTTTTTCAATTTTTTTGTATTTTTCTCTTCTTCTACTTTTTTTGTATTTTCATATCATCGAGGCACCTATTTGCTAGGTTTTCACCAAGACAACATCTTTTGGAGGATCATATATGAATGTTTTTGCTTTCTTCGTGCTCAATTTTCCATTGTTTTTTATTCTTTTCTACTTTTCAATATTTTTGGTATTTTCAAGATCTCTTTTGACTATGTACAATAAATATGATGCTTTCCATCTGATACTCTTTATACTCTTTCATCTACCTCATGTATAGAACCTTTTTAGATGTATGCTATTGATAGGTTCTTGTAACTCTTCTCCATCACAATCTGCTAATTTGTAGGTGTCAGTCCCAAAATTTTCAATGATGATAAATGGTCCTAACCAGTTTGCTTCCCATTTTCCTTTCTTTTCCCTTTCTGCTTGGTTTTTGGGATTCTCTAGCAAAACTAGGTCACCTATTTGAATTGTTCTTGACTTGATGTGCTTATTATAAGTCTTTGACATTCTATTTTGGTACACCTTTAAATGATCAAATGCTTGCTTTTGTTTCTCATCTAGGAGTTCTAGTTCTTGCAGCCTAGAAACTCTATAATCTTCCTCACTTATCAAGCCATGAAGAGAAACTCTTAAAGATGGAATTTCTACATCCAAAGGCAAAATTGCTTCTGTACCAAAGACTAAGGAGAAAGGTGTAGCTCCCGTTGGCGTTCTTATGCTTATTCTATAAGCCCATAAGGTCGGGTTTATTTTGATGTGCCAATCTCTACCTGAATTGTCCACCGTTCTTTTCAAAATCTTCAAGATATTCTTATTTGTTGCCTCGGCCTATCCATTACCTTGGGGGTAATAGATGGATGAAGAATGATGGATCATATGAAATTTGGTGCATAGCTCTTTTAAGTCTTTGTTTTTTAAATGCTTTGCATTATCCGTTATGATAGCATGAGGTATGCCATATCTACAAATAATATGATTGAGGATAAGCAAAGAAATCTTCTTTCCCATTGCCATCAATAAGGGTACAACTTCCACCCACTTGGTAAAGTACTATGTTGCCATGATGATGAATTTATGACCATTAGAAGATGGTGGATAAATCATGCCTATTAAGTCTAGACCCCATTGATAGAATGACCAAGGTGTTGTCATTGGATGAGGCTCTTGTGTGGGTACATGTATCAAATTTCCATGGAATTGAGACTTTCTACAAGATTTGGCAAAGTTACAAGCATCTTTCTCCATCGTAGGCCAAAAATATCCTATCCTAAGAAGTTTCTTAGCTAGGGTTAATCCATTTGAGTGTGATCCAAAAATTCCTTCATGGATTTCTCGCAAGGATATGTTTGATTCTTCTTCTTCTAAACATCTAAGGAGCATTCCATCTAGACTCTTGCGATACAATGTTTCAGAAATTATAGTATATCGGGCGGCTTGGCGAATTAAGCTTTTCTTATGATTTCTGGTTTGGTCTATGGGGAGAATTTGATCTTTTAGGTAACTGTAAATAGATCCATACCAAGGTGATTCATTTGTAGTTAACAAGAAAATGGTGTAAGGGTGGGTAGGGTCAAACGTGGGTTGATCCAGTTCTTTTACCAGGAATTCATATCTGGCACTCTGATCAGGTATCTGTAGAAGTGAAGCCAAAGTTTCCGTTGCATTTTCTACTTTGTTCTTTTCTCTCAGCACTTGCTCAAATGTAATAAGTATAAAATACTTTTTGAGACTTTCCACCATGTTTTTGTAAGGTACCAATTTGTCATCTTTTGTCTAATATTCTTCATTAACCTGATTAATGACTAATTGTGAATCTCCATACACCTTTAGTTCTGTTACTTTCCATTCTAATGTCAACTTGATTCCAATGACCAAGGCTTCATATTCTGTTATGTTATTGGTGCATGGAAATAGTAACTTATAGGACTTAGGGATAGTATAACCTTGCAGAGTGATTAGAAGTATGCCTGCTCTTGACCCATGTTAAGTGTATGATCCATCAAAATATAGTTTCCATGTTTTGGCCTCAACATTTACAATCTCTCAATCTGGGAATTCCACTTGAATGGGATAATCATCATGAAGTGGTGCTTCTTCTAACTGATCAGTAATTACTTTCCCTTTGATTGATTTTCTATCAACATATTCAATGTCAAACTCACTTAACACCATTACCCACTTTGCTAGTCTTCCATTTGATGTTGTTTTACTAAGTAAGTATGTCAATGGGTCAATTTTGGCAATGAGCCTTATCTTGTGGGCTAGCATATAATGGCATAATTTTTGTGAAGCAAAAACCACTGCTAAGCATTCCCTTTCCATGAATGTGTAGTTCAGTTCGTATTTGACCAAGGTTCTACTTATGTAGTAAATTGCCTTTTCTTTTCTAGTTTCATCTTCTTGTGCTAAAAGTGCCCCCAATGAATTCTCCATTGCTGAAATATATAGGATCAAGGGCTTGCCTTTGATAGGTGGCATCAAGATTGGTGGATTCATGAGATATTTCTTCAATAGATTAAAGGCCTCTTCATGCTTTTCATCCCATTTGAAAATTGTATCCTTATGCAGAAGTTGGGTGAAATTATGACATTTTTCAGCTAATTGGGAGATAAATCTCCTAATGGATTGTATCCTTCCTTGTAAAGACCTCATTTGACTAATGTTATTAGGTGCTTCCATCTCCATAATGGCCTTAACTTTAGTGGGATCCACCTCTATTCCCTTTGAAGATACAATGTAGCCTAGTAGTTTGCCAGATTGGACTCCAAATGCACCTTTCTTTGGGTTAAGCCTTACTTTGAATTTCTCTAACCTTTCAAAAAAATTTGCCAAAATTGGTAGGTGCTCTTTTCTTGAGTGAGATTTGGCTAATATGTCATCCACATAATCCTCTGTGAACTTACGCATCATATCATGGAATATTGTAGTCATTGCTCGTTGATAGGTCACTCTGGCATTCTTCAACCCAAAAGGCATAACATTCCAGCAGAAAGTACCCCATGCACATGTAAAAGCTATTTTATCTTGGTCTTCTGGTGCTATTTTTATCTAGTTATATCCGCTAAACCCATCCATGAGTGAAAACATGGAGTGTCCCACTGTTAGGTCCACAATGGCATCTATACTCGGAAGTGGGAAGTCATCTTTAGGACATGCCAAGTTTAAGTCTCTAAAATCCATGTAGATTCTGATGGATTTATCTGCTTTTGATACTGGCACTATATTGGAGATCCATTGTGCATAATCAATGACCCTTATAAATCCCACTTTCAATAGTTTTTCTAACTCCACTTTGACAAGTAATGCTATATGTGGATGCATCTTCCTTAGCTTTTGCTTAATAGGTTTAGCTCCTTCCTTGATATTTAGGTGATGCATTATCAGATTTGGATCTAGTCCCGGCATGTCATCATAAGACCATGCGAAGTTAACTTGTTTTTCTTTGAAGAACTCAATGAATTCTATTCTTTCTTTGCTAGATAGGGATGCCGCTAGGTGGATGATCTTTGGCTCAATTTCGGATCCAATATTTATCTTTTCTATTGGCTCAATTAAGATTGGAGATCTTTCTTCATAATGTTCTGGTAGAACATCCAAATTTTCTTCCTTAGGTGCCTCAATTGGGTTTTCACCTTTGGAAATATCCTTTATTTCTTTATTTTCTTCTTTTTTATCAGGTGTTGCCACAACGTAGTTTTCAACACTTGATTCTTTTCCTTTTTTATTTTTCTCAGATTGAAAGTTTGGATGCTCTCTTTGATCAATTCTCCTTGATATTCCCTGATAGAAGATGGTTCAACCGCGTTAAGGTATAAGGACACCACATTGTCATTTAAGAAAATTGGAAGGATAGTTGGCTCATTGGAATTCCATTCAATTAATTTTGGGTGTATGAGAGTCAATGGGTCAATACTTGGGTTTGTTTCAATGGTTTTTAAGGTTAATATCTCTTTAGAAGGCTCATACATTGTATCGTGCAATTCTTTGACATGGGCTTCCTCTAAATTTTCTAAAGAAGAAGGATCAAAGTCCTCCTCACTAGATTCCTCTAGGGTTTCTGTTGGATAAAATTCATGTGGATTAAACCTAACATTTGATTCCTCCATAGTAGGTCTCCATGAAGGAACGTAGGGTTCACCTACCTAATGATTTATCTCTATTTCTATGCTTGGCACCTCATTTAGAGTCACTTGGTTAGAACTAGATGCTTGATTTGAACTTGATTCTGCTATTGGTCCTTTATCTTTGATAGAAGTATAGGTATGAATAACATCAATACCCTTATCATGGCATGACTCATTAGATAAAGTCTCCCACTCCCAATCATTAGAATCCTCATCACTATGAGACTCTAATTGCAATATTTGGTCATGGAGTTTGGGATAATGCTTTTGAGTGTACCCCTCTTCTAAGTACCCTACACCAGTCTTCACCTTGTTATTTTGCCAAGTCATTTCAAGCGGTTCTATTATTCCTTCATTTCTTGCTCATATAGGTCCTTGACCTTTGTATCCCATTTTTTGCATGATGTGAAAGCCCTTCCCATATTGATGTGTGGGAATGCTTATGTTTTGGATACATTTCTCTTAAGCACTTGACTCTTCATCTTTGTATAACCAATTCAGGATCTCATTGTCTTCTTCATCCGTGGCTGATGATGTACTTACCCTTACAAAATGTTCATTATATTTGTGGGGTGGATTTGGAGGTCTTCCAAGGGATTTTGGTGATAAGGGTAAATCCATCATTGATAAGGAATATTCCCCTACTCCCTTTTTCTTAATTTGACATTGCTTATCAAAATTATTCATCATTTGGTCCATTTTCTGATAATGTGCCTCCTTAGTGTACACTTGGATAGATTTGGTGAGAGCTTCTTTTGGTTTTTCAATAACATTATCCTCACTAACTTTCTCTTTTCCTTTAGTCGATGAGGATAAGTTAGTGAGTTTTGGTGTGTCTTCAATAACAATTTCCTCTTCTATCTTTTATTTTCCCTTCAACAATGGGACATCCTTGGAACTTTTCCCTTGCTCCATTTGATTAGATATAGCACCTTCGGTATTATGTGGTACTAAGGAGTCATTGATAGGCTTGATATTATTACAATATTGGAAGGGGTTTAAGTCCCCACTTACCATTATTTCTTGCCCTAGATATGGAAATTTTAGGCATTGATGATAAGTAGAAGGAATGGCTTGCATTTCATGGATCCATGGCCTTCCTAACAAGATATTGTAAGTCAATTTCAGATCTAGCACTTGACATATGGTCTATTTTTGCATGGGATCAACTCTTATGGGCAATACTATGACTCCTTTCGAAGCTCTTTCTTCATCATCGTAGGCTTTTATGGTTATGTTTTTCTTAGGGTCAATATCCTCCTTAGAAAATCCTAGGGCTTTCACTAAGCTAAGGGTACAAATATTTAGGCTAGCTCCTCCATCGATAAGCACTCTTTTTACCCTATGCTTGTGGATCAAAACTTCTATGTGTAAAGGCAAATTTTGGGGATGATTAATGGGCATGTCACCCTATTCAAAAAATGATAAGCAATGGGGTACGATTAGGTGTCCCACCATATTTTGAAATTTATCTACCTCCAAATTTAGAGGTACATTGGTTTCCAATAAGGCCTTCTCCAAAATGTCCTTATGAGTTGGTGACAATTTGAGTAACTCAAGAATAGAGATTTGAGCGGGTGTTCTTTGTAATTGATCAACCAAGTTGTATTGTTTTGATGATGAGGTTGATGCTTGATTTGATAATACAATTTTAGGAGCATTGGTTGGTAGAATAATTTTTTATGCTTGCCCCCTAGTGACAACATTTGATTATGCTTCTCTTAATTTGTCTTTTATTATGATAGCATTTATAGTATTATCCTCCTCTCTTAGAGTATTTATTGTATTATCATAAGTATGAGCAAAGTTCACTTTCTCATTACCCTTTTTTGATTTCCATTAGATGATTCACCCTTTTCATGGTTCAAAAAGGGATTCTTGAAAGCCATGTGATCTTCATTGTTTTGAGGGCCTTCAATTTTGATGGTTCCATTATCAATCAAATCTTGCACTAAGTGTTTTAATCTCATGCATTCATTGGTTGGATGACCTCTATTTCAATGGTATTCACAATGATGAGAATCATTCCACCAATTAGGTTTGACTTGAGGTTCATAGTCTCTCACATCAGGTAACGTGATGATCTTGTTGGAAACCAAAGTTCTTAATGTGCTTTCATAAGGTTCACCTAGATAGGTGAATTTTCTTTTGTTATAATTGGAGTAAAAGGGTTTAGCCTTATTTCCATTAGCATTGTTGTAAGGATTATTAGCACTATTGTTGGAATTATTGGAATTGTTGGAATGGTTATTGGAATTTAATGGAGCTTTGTTTGATTGATTAACATTATTTGAAGAATTAGCTCCATAGGGTAAGGTAAAGGGGGTTGCCTTTAAGTTGTGAGCCTCCATAACTCCATCATTCACAAGGTTTTTGTTGTTATTCTTTATCCATGATTTGGACTTGTTGTTGTGATTTTTGGACCCTTGATTATTCACATATTTAGGCACATAATTATTATTATTATTGTTGTTGTTATTAGACTTATTATCTTTAAATAATTTGATTTCACCTCTCTTGACCGATACATCCTCAATCTTGATCCCATTTTCGATGAGTTTTTCAAATGTTGGGGGATATTAGAGTTGTAAACTATAGTTCATTTCCATGGTCAAATTATTTGTGAAGATCTCCATCTTCTCTTTCTCAGGGATACTTCGTGGATACCTTGCGAAAATGATCCTCCACCTTTGTAGGAATCCTAGGAAGGATTCTCCATCTTTCTATTTGGTATCACACAACTTGAGCATGGTAATTTCATGCTCAATGTTATAAGAGTATTGGGTCACAAATTTTGAGGCTAATTCCTCAAAGGTCTTTATTCCTTGGGGTAGTTTTGAAAACCACTCCATGGTGGGACCTCCTAAGCTTGTAGGAAAGAGTCTCATTAGATATGTATCATTGTGCATGAACTTAATGCTTAGGGCACAAGATTCCCTTAGGTGATAATGTGGGTCCATTTTACCCATATATTTGTCATATTTAGGAAAAATAGTATTAAAGGGAAAAGGTGTCATAACTAAGCTTTTGTCGAATGGAAAAGGACACAAAGCTTCAATGGAAAAGGCCTTAGGTTCAGCTGCCTTCTTCATGGTATCAATTTGTTCTTGGAAGGCCTTTATTTTCCTAGTCATAGCATTCATGGGGTCATCTTGCTCTTGATCTTTCTTAAGCTTTTCTAGGTCATAATCATAGGGAAGCTTTACTCCCTCTTGAGCTAGGTTTAGGAAGAATTTCTCTCTATCCCTATCTATTAATTTTTCCATGACCTCTAGAAATTCATCATCTTGGGTAGCTCTTGCAACTATTTCTTCAAGGGTATCTTTAGGATTGGCATTATTGGTATTGGTGTTATTCCCTCCATGGTGATAGTTGTTATTAAAAGTAGAATTTCTATCCATCTCTCCAAGTCTTTGTTCAAACAAGTTGGGGAAAATTTCTTCTTGGTCTTGGCCTCTAAAAGGGATTTGGTATTCTTCTCTTGCTTCATTGGCAATGCAAGTGCTATCTCCTTGTAAAGATACCCTATATGTGTGGGACCGGGTGGAAATCGACATCCAACAAGGGTTTGATTTGAAGTGATCCTTGATTTGATAATTGTTGATTTTAAATTGAAGAGATTAAAAATATAAGATGAATTTCCAATGGATATCTCTCTCACTTGTTTATAGATTTCAAACACAACAATCACACATTCACTTGTCTCTTTTTAACCCTTAACACAAAATGTTTGATTTGAAAGAACGTTGTCACAGGTTTTTGCACAAAAAGAAACTTCAAGAACCTACCTAGCACAAGATTGGTTCGTAAACATGGCTCTAATAAGGTAGTCTTGCTAATTTATCAAGGATTTAATAAGTATTCCACTCAAAATGGATTTTAAACTTTCATCCCCTAAGTATGTTAAGGGGCCTCCCACCACTGGTATATTGGAGTTTTGCGCAATCCGTGAGGACTACTCGAGGAGGTTCAAAAATTTAAAATCATTTTGTCACACACCCCATTAAGGATGTATGCATTTTATTTTATAGTGGGTAGATTCTTGCAGAAAAAAGCAAGCGTATCCCACTTTGGGTTGTCCCTCACACCGGCCTCATTAAGGTGATTTCTCAGGAGGCGAGCCCACTAATGTTCTAGCATGTTCATGATAAGCAAGGAAATGGAGTTAAGAATCAGTTTTTGGGAATTTGGTTCACCAAAAAATTGAAGAGCATATCCCTAACTTTTCCTTAAGTTCCCAAACACAATAAACAAGGTTCAATTATTTGACCCACTAACTATAGAGAATTGAGTATTTCTACTCTTTTCTACAAACAAGGGGCTTTGATCTTATGTGCTTGATTTCCTCAACCTTTCTTCTTAATTGAAAAGTTCAACACTTTTGGCATTTTGATTCACTAGAAAAAGTGAAAATCATAGGCCTAAATGCTAAATTTTCCAAACAAAGATAGGTTGTTTTGTAATTACTAGATTTTGAAATGTACCAATGCCACAATTTAAGGGAAAATATTCACTAATTTGAGGCTTACCTTTCCTTGTAGCTAGCATAGGCTAGGGGCATTTTTAGGTGATTTTTGTCATTTTTACAATACCTTGGTTATAGCTCCTTTCCAATGTGCTTTCCTCCAACAAAGTTAGTCAACAAAAATATCAACAATGAAGGAAACCAAAATGAATTTGAAGAAGCAAAGTTTGAATTGAATGCTTGAAGCCTTATTTGTCAAATTTTAAAGAAAAACTTGATTCAGGTGAAAATATCC
This sequence comes from Chamaecyparis obtusa, assembly GCA_027943335.1. Classification (NCBI taxonomy): domain Eukaryota; kingdom Viridiplantae; phylum Streptophyta; class Pinopsida; order Cupressales; family Cupressaceae; genus Chamaecyparis; species Chamaecyparis obtusa. The sequence continues at coordinate 85,183 of BSBK01012311.1, forward strand.
AATTGAGTGATACAAACTTAGTCATATATGCTTCTACAATTTTAATATAGTTCTCATAAACCTGATTTTCCTCCTCTTGTGATGCCTCAAGAACTGATTTGATGTGCTCAAAGTTCTCCCTCTTTATTTTCCTAGCCAAAGCCTTCCCTTCTTGATTAAATTTTCTCTCTGGTTTCCTAGCTTTTCGGTGATCAGACATCCAACAGAACCATGGAAATTATTTTGCCACTATCAGATTAAGCAAATTATCAATTTATACAAAAGTGCTCCTGAAATGACTAAAAGGGCTACTTTACTGCTTAAAAGAAATACTAATTTAATTAAAAGTGTTGTTTTTATCTCTATCAAAAAATTCAAAAGCGCACGGATAAGTAATAAAAGTGCTGTAGAATATCACAAAGGCGCTAAAAATACAGTAAACGCACTGAGTAAAATAGCAAAAGCATTGCGTAGTTAGGAAAAATACATTGTGGATCGATGCAAAGGCACTGAGAGAATGATAGATAGAAGACAAAAAGATCAAAAGCCTTGCAGATCGATGCAAAGGCGCACAACTTTATTGCAAAAGTGCTGAAACAGAGCTTGAAAGTGTTGTTTTATCATGCAAAAGCGCTGTTTAATCTGTCATAAGTGCTACTTCCTAAAAAACCTGAGAGTTAAACATATGCAAATTTGACAAAAATGAAATAAATCTGAAAGGTTAGCAAAGTGAAGCATTCTGCCCCACGGTGGGCGCCATTTGTGTACAAGGGAATGAACCTTCATAGAATTAGTATTGACAAAAAATGAAATAGAAACTAAATAGACCACAATAAAGAAACTATTTAAGCTAGAAATTGACAATTAAGCATCCTATGGTTCTCTAACCAAGAGTGTTAATGAAAAGCTCTCAGCAAGCTCCCATTAATGACAGTCCTAGAATGAGAAAGATAAATGATTAAAGCTAAAGCTAATTGTTCAATTCCAAGTTGAAAACTAAATTAAGTCTAGATTGCCTTTCTAAGCTCAAATTGCAAGAGGTTCTATGCAATTCTCAGATATGTGGTTGATAATTATGACTGATTTTGGTCTTCCTTTTATAGATTTTCCCAATGGTAGGGGGTGTAGTGTAGTTGATCGTGATTAAGCCTTGGTTGAGTCTTTGGTTCCACCCTTTGAAGACAAAGCAAAGTTTGTGTCCTCAAAGCTTGGGACAAGTAGACAAGATGAATGGACAAGATTCTTTTTCACTTTGAGTGATTGAGATCGAATTTGGCTTGATCCATGTGAATGCCTTTCCTCAAATCCTATTGGTTGCTCATATTTCCTCTCCTTTTGGGTTGTTGAGAGTAATTAGGATTTATTAATTGATTTTATTGATTTTATATAGCCATGTACCCCTTGAATGGGTTGAATTTGATTTAATCAAAGACTATACAATTAATTGATTTAATTGTATTTCAATTTGATTTCATTTGATTAAAATACTCTTGGTTTTGATATATTTCAAATTAAGACTTGATTTTAATTTTGATTGGCTAATTATTCATTGTGATTCAATTACTTAAATTTTTTCCTTAATTTTCTTTGATTTGACTTGATTTATGATTAAATTATCTTTGTCCATTTCCAGGTGATTATAGTAGCTTCTTCTAAGATGGTTCTAGTAAGCTTTCAAATGAATTGAGGCAACTTGTCTCTGCTCATCAGGCATTTCTAGGTCATGGAGTCTAAAAAATCTATATTGTTCATCATCTATGATGTGTTGCAATGATACTCTTAGTGAAGGGATTTCAACCTCAAGGGGTAGTATGGACTCAACACCATAGACTAGAGAGTATGGTGTCACGCTAATAGGGGTGTGAATGCTGGTTCTGTAGGCCCAAAGATTTGGATTCAACTGTAAGTGTTAGTCCCAACTAGCATCATTGACAATATTTTGTAATATCTTGACTATTATTTTATTAGATGCCTCTGCTTGGCCAGCATTACCTCGTGGATAATATATGCTAAAAAATCCATGATGGATTTTGAATTTCTCACAAAGCTCTTTGACATCTTTATTCTGGAATGGGCTACCATGATTAATGACAATAGCCATAGAAACTCCATAGCGACATATGATATATTCAATATGAACTTGGAAATTTGTTTTCTAGTGGTATAAGTCATAGGGATGGCCTCAATCCATTTGATGAAATATTCAGTAGCCATAATAATATACTTGTGTCCATTGGAAGAAAGAGGAGTGATTTTCCCTATGAGATCAAATGTGCATTGTGAAAACAACCATGGAGAAATAGCTGGTTGTAGATCTTGTGCTGGAGTATGAATTAAGTTGCTATGTATCTGGAACTTATGACATTTTTTTGCAAAATTATATGAGTCTTTTTCCATGGTGGGCCAATAATATCTAACTCTTATCAGCTTCTTGGCCAAACTTAAGCCATTGAAATGACCTCCACCTATACTATCATGTACCTCATGTAAAGTAATTTTGGCCTCTCATGAATCAAGACATCCGAGGAGGGTTTGGTTAAAGGAGCTTTGGTATGGAGTATCACCGATGATGACATATCTAGAGGTTTTGTGAATAAGGGCTCAACATTTGTTCTTGGACAGGTCAGAGGGTAAGATTTGGGAATGCAAGTAATTGTATACATCTTGATACCGTGGGGAATCAGGACCAACGATGTCTCACACGAGCTCATATTGTGGAATATCAAATGTAGGGAGCAATAATTGCTCAACTAGAAATTCACAATGTTTTTAATTCCATGGTATGTTGATCATATAAGCAATAGTAGCCATGGCATCTACTTGCTTGTTATGGACCCTGGGAAGTTGAAACTTGATTGTTACAAACTGAGATTTTAGAAATTTAGCAAGCTTCTTATAAATAATCAACTTTTCATCTTTTGTCTCATAGTCATCATTGACTTTTCGGATGACTATTTGGGAATTACCATACACATTTAAGTGTTAAATTTCCATTGAATTGCTAATTTTAGTCCAGTTACCAGAGCCTCATACTCAACAATGTTACTACTACATTGAAAGGTGATTCTATAAGACTTTGGAATAACATCACCCTAGGGAGTGACAAACATAATTTTATTTCCTGAGCCATTCCTGGTATGTGAGCCATCAAAGTAGAGTTGCCACTAATTATATTCTTCAAAAGAAAAGAGAGATTCATTTGGAAAATCAGAGAGAAAAGGATGATCATCTTGAATCACTACAACATTTGGGGTCTAATTTTGACACCAATTTGCGATGCCACTACAATTTGTGTTTTTTTTGCAAGTGCCCTTGACGGTATCGTAATAGCGATGATGACATCGTAATTGCGACACCCCTTTGGTTCTAAACAAAAAAAAAGAAAAAGATCAAAGTGTCATTTTTAATTTGTAATTCAAAGAACTTTCGTGAAGACATCACTGCAATTTTGTGTGGCGTGAAGAAGGCATTCAAGTTTAGCATGCGCGAAGAGGTCAGCACCGTGTGGGAAGAGGGCACTTGCACTTGAGGTAGGCATTCGAGCTTTGTCTTCTCATTAACTCAATTTCATTTTGATGGCATTTTTTTATTTAATGGCACAATATGAATGTTAATAGTGGCATTGTTTACATCTTAGGATTTGGAATGCTCGATGACCTGTGAGCTTTGAGAACTAGGGCATCGTTGCTATTACCTTCAAGGCATTGTGTGAAGTGTTTGATCTCTCTTTATTTGTTTTGTTGTTGGTATTCACTATGTGGTACTCCCTGTTTATGATCATTTCATGAGGAAATGTCTTGATGGCTCGCGGGCTGCAAGCTAGGGTATCATACATTGTTTATGAGCTCACTATTGCATACTGGCATTGTTTACATATTTTCATTTGGAATGATTGGTGACCCACGAGGTTTGAGAGCTAGGGAATCATTGCTATTACCTTCAAGGCATTGTGTGAAGTGTTTGATCTCCCTTTATTTGTTTTTATATTGATATTCACTATGTGGTACTCCCCGTTTACGATCATTTCATGAGGAAATATCTTGATGGCTCATGGGCTGCAAGCTAGGGCATCATACATTGTTCATGAGCTCATTGTTTAATACTGGCATTGTTTACATATTTTCATTTGGAATGCTTGGTGACTTGCGAGCTTTGAGAGCTAGGGCATCATTGCTATTACCTTCAAGGCATTGTGTGAAGTGTTTGATCTCTCTTTATTTGTTTTGTTGTTGATATTCACTATGTGGTACTCCTCATTTATGATCATTTCATGAGGAAATGTCTTGATGGCTCACGAGCTGCAAGCTAGGGCATCATACATTGTTCATGAGCTCATTGTTTAATACTAACATTGTTCATGAGCTCACTATTTAATATCTAGCTAGGCCATGTAAATGGTACCAGGCCAACCCAATCAGCCCAAAAAAATGTGTCATGTTTATCTTTGTCAAATACACTCGTTCACCATTTTGTTCTTGTTCTTCACACAAATATTGCATCAAAAGTAATTGTTAACAATGATTCAAAGGAAAAAGAAACAACTACAATAGATCAGACCCCAAAAGAATACAGTCAAGGAGAAATAGTGCCCTAATCAAGAATACAAAATAGTAAGTGTATTATTTTATTACTGATGTCCCTATTTGATCTAATAGCATCAATATAACAAACAAAGCACCGACCAATCAAATAGGGATATGAGGTGCTCAAATAGTGAGCTCATAAAACAATATATTTAGTCTTAATAAAATCTTATAAAACAACATATATTGTGTGAAGTGTTTGATCTCTCTTTATTTTTTGTTATTGATATTCACTATGTGGTACTACATGTTTATGATCATTTCATGAGGAAATATCTTGATGGCTTGCGGGCTGTAAGCTAGGGCATCATGCATTATTTATGAGCTCACTATTTGAGCATTGGCCAATCAAATAGGGACATGAGGTGCTCAAATAGTGAGCTCATAAACAATGCATGATGCCCTAGTTGTAGGTAGTTATGTCTTCTATAATGATGGAGTCAAAGGTAATGATCAATGAGGTTGCTGCTATTAGATCATACATTAATACACTTATTGTTTTGAATTTGAGCTCAGGCATCATTCAATGTTATTGATTTCATTGCATGCTTGTTGCTGTTGTGCACCATATATTATTTTATACACTGTTTATTTCATTGAGACCGTGAGCTTGGCATTTGTAATGTATTTTCTGTTATTGGATCAATGCTACCATGTTGTTGATTCTGTGTATGGCTTGACTATGCACATACATAATTGTAGATGAGGGTTAGTAATAGGGTGCCAGGCATTGCTTAGATCCTTTGGATCTAACCCCATCTTTGCCTTCCTTGCAAGTTTTGGATCATACAAGAGCATACTGGATTGAACCTCGGGTCAACACTTCATTACTGCAGGCAATGTCTGGTACCTTCATTATTTATGTTCATCCACTTATGCATGTTTGCATTCATTCATATTCTTCTGAAAGTTGGCTATTAGCAACCATATATGACGATTCTTGATGTTTTTGGGTCATTTGATGAAAAGATGTAAAAGTTTCTTAAAAGTTTATATTTTTTATTTCAATTTTTAAAATTATAAAATGAATAAAATTTAAAGATAACAATTTAAGATAATAAATTGTTGTAAAAGAAAGAAACACATTTGTATCATCATTTAATAAAAAATATAAAAGTATCCCATAGACACACATTTTCTATTATAACAACCATCCTCTAATCCCATGGTGTACTAGTCTCAAGGTAAGAACAATTTACTTAAGCCATCATATAAGTATCATCATAAAGTTTAAGTAGACATTGACTATGGATATACAACATTCAGCCATAATAAATTATAGAGTTTAACTGCAATTTCTATGTCCACTTTCAATCATCCTACTACTTACACTGCAATTTCTATGTCCACTTACAATAATAAATTACAGAGTTTCACTGTAATTTCTATGTCCACTACCATTAAAATATATCACTCCTCCTATTATATAGGAATCCTTCTCATTAAGTGTTTCCATTAAAATATATCACTCTTGTTATATAATGTATATGCATACTTGTTTAAAATGTCATACTTGTTGCTCTTAAATATTATTACCATTTCACTCAAATTTACATGACATTAAAGCCAACCCCAAAATGTATACATACGTGTAAGTATAGGAGAAGCTAGATTCTGCAACTATTGAAAAAAACAACTATACCAATAGCAGCTTATGAGAAACTATACTTGTGCTTACCACACCATACCTCAGCATCATAATGCTTATCATTTTCAAGCTTGAGCGAGGCGTCATACCACGCACCATCTACAGATTTTTATGCAATGTTGATTTAGGCTGGAGGTAAACTACATGTGTTATGTAAACAACATGGTTGAATGCAATCTCTTTTGCATGTTTTCAAGAGTTTTCCCAACAATACAAGCGTAAATAATGCATTGAACGTAATCTACAAATACTATGTGGTATGAAGTCTTGCTGAAGCTTGAAATATATCACTCCTCATGTTATTGTCAAAATTAAATTCAAATATTTCTCAAAACATTTATTCGTGTAGAATTAAGATATCCTTATCTCAATAATAAAACAATCTTGCATAATAGCTTTTGAATCTCTTTATTTGTTTTGTTGTTGATATTAACTATGTGGTACTCTCATTTATGATCATTTCATGAGGAAATGTCTTGATGGCTTGTGGGCTGCAAGCTAGGGAATCATGCATTGTTTATGAGCTCATTGTTTGGGCACCTCATGTCCCTATTTGATTGGTCGATGCTCTGTTTGTTATATTGATGCTATTAGATCAAATAGGGACATCGGTAATAAAATAATATACTTACTATTTTGAATTTGAGCTCAAGCATCATGCAATGTTATTGTTGTCAAAACAGTAAGTGTATTAATGTATGATCTAATAGCAGCAACCTCATTGATCACTACCTTTGACTCCTCCATCATTATAGAAGAGATAAGTACCTACAACTATATTTCATAATTCCTCCTTTGAAGTCATAGGTTAGTTTGAACCTGTGACACTCCTTTGGTTATAAATTAAAAAAAAAGAAAAAGAAAGTGTCATTTGTAATTTTTGTGAATTTGAAGAGCTGTCACGAAGATGGCACTACACTTTTGCATGGCGCGAAGAGGGCATTCGAGTTTGGTGTGCGCAAAGAGGTTGACACCATTTGGGAAGAGGGCACTGGCACTTGAGGTTGAGATTGAGACCATGAGCTTGGCATTTGTAATGTATTTCCTATTATTGGATTAATATTGCCATGTTGTTGAGGTTGTAGATGTCCTTTTACTGATCTTGTATAAACAACATGTTGAGCGTCATTTTTACACGAGGACAATGGCTAGGAATTTGCACAAGCAACTTCCCCTCTTGGAAGACTGACAAAATCAATCTCAAGGTTCCTTTTGGCTGGGTCTCAACCACTTGGATAGCTCAACAGAAGACGAATATCAATTTGTTTAACAAGGAGGCCTTTGCTGGTTCTTTTCTCAAGGGAAACTCTAAATTAAACTTTAGGAAACCAAGATATCTTTTTTTTAATACGATTTTTAGATTTTAAGAATGAAAGAAATGCTAATTTAATTGATCTATTGAAATAACTTGCAAGGAGGGTTAGAAGATGTAAGGTAACAAGAGATTTGAAGGAAATTGCTGAAAAGAAACCTATTGGACATATGCTAGCATCACACCACCATGTGAATTAAATAACCAAGAAGATGAGAAAACCCACACAACAGAGATCAGATCATGTCACAATCTTTAGCTAAACAGATGCAATCATCGACAGAAGTTGAACAAATGTAGATGTATGATAAGTCAAAACTCATCAGATCATGAAGCCACTCCAGATGCACGCACACGTGAGACAAGTTAATCTTTAGGCACCAAAGAATAATCTCCTTAGAAATTCCTCACAACACAACAGTTTAATACCAGCAAACACCAAACTAAAAGATTGCAGACTTAAAATCATTAAACAACCAATTGGCTCTTTGAAACAAAGAATGAGCAAATCACACATTCACAAATTTCGCATAGACAGTAGAAAAATCACACCATGAATGAAGCACCAATTGTATATCTTGTATTAATGATCAAGTCAACCCTCATTACATCATTTTATTATAATTTATAGAGCTGGGCTCTTATTTTCGCAGCTAGGGTTTTGCTGCAACTAAAACTTGAAAAGAAAAATAAACTAGAGATTGCATTAATGAAACTACTACTAAAACTCAGCTAAACTACCCTAGCACGAAATTAAACCTTGTGCATTACAAAGATTTGAACAAATCATGCATTAAACAACTCGAAAGTGGGGCTGGAACTCATGCATGCACTTGATTATCTTCTTGAATCTTCCCTTGATCCTTGGTTGCAGCTTCCCCATGTGGGCTCAACTGGAAGAGATCCCAAAATCATGTAGAAACAACCTCAAAAAGGAGGCCCAGTTGACTAGAAAATGATCTCTGAGATAACTGGAGTTAACTTTCGGATGCGAAAAAAAATGCCCAAATCCTGACAGTTGGTCTGAAAAACTCAAGTTCCAAAAATGCCTAAGTGTCATGTTCACTTTCCTCAAAATTTTGGACTTTGAACTTGTCGGTGGCCGAAAGTTCCTTATGGCCAAAATGCCAAAAATCAAGCACTACAAAATTGGCTAAGTGCAAAAAAACTATTTTCTCTCATGCAAAAATTGGCTAAGTCCCAAAACTCCATGCTAGGTACAATTTTGGGCTTTCAGACACTGAAACCCCCCAACAACCTCGAAACTTTGAAAGTCCACTAGCACTTTCAGTATCTCAGACTTTCGGACAGCGAAACTCCACCAGCTCTGAAACTCCAAAAATCCACCAGCACTTCCAGCATTTCGGACTTTCGGCCACTGAAACTTCCAGCAACTCCAAAACTCTAAAATTCCACTAGCACTTTCGGTATTTCAAACTTTCAGTCAATGAAACTTCCAGCAACTTCGAAACTTCAAAAATCCAGCACTGAAAAATGGCTAAGTGTTGATCTTTAAACTTTTCAAAATTGAAGACTTAGCATTTTGGAAGGATGTTGGGGTGAGCTCTTTAAGACTTCTCTATCACTTCTTGGATTTCCAATAATCTTAGTACTCCCATGGATATCAACTTTCTTTGCTACTCCGTAAGCCTCAAAAAGGTGGGCACCAAACTTTTGCACACAAAAATAGTTGTCACTAATGTCTTATTGAAAGCATGAAGAAAATTCTAACTATCTAAACTAATTGCACAAGGAAAACAAACCAAAACCCCAAAGGCAACTAAAAGACCCTAAAAAAAAAGGGGGTCCCCATTAGGCCAAATGGCCAAAATGGGGTGTGTGTTATGGAACCACAACAAATAGCCCCGACAAAAGGAGAAATGACCAAGGTATTTCTTTACCAGTAAACTTTCTCTGAAATTGTCTTGCAATAAATTGAACACAAGTACCATTCATGAAAATATTATTTCGCCAACTTTCAAAATTGAAATCCTTTATTGTTTCATCCAGTGGGTGCATCTGTGTGTTCATTCCTCCAGCACTTGGATGAAGGTTTCCTAGATAAAAAACACTTGGAGCCAATCTTTGCTTACTTTCATAAACTTCCATAATCTCATTCTAACTTTGCTCTACTACCAGTCAGGTGTTCATAGCCCCGGTAGAGGTTGCTAGGGTCACCCCTCTTTATCTTCTGACAAGATATATGGTTTTTTTATTATTTAGAGGGCTCTTTTAGAGTCAACATTATTTCATGGAATGTGACTTTTTTGAGTCATTGTGCTCTGAATATTGTCGCTTTTTCAATTGTCTTCATTTTAGCATTTTTGGTATGCTAAGGTAGTGCTTAGGCTATGCTACCTTAGTGCTTGCATTTCTGATTTCTCTTTTTCTCTTTCTTTTTTCCTTCTTTCTGGAAACTCAAGCAGTGATTAGGCTATGCCACCCAAGCATTTGAACTTTGCTTTTCCTTGTTGACCTTTCTTTATGCATTCCTCCTTTTGATTTTGTCCCTTCAAGTCAAGATGTAGATGGAGAAGGGTTTTGAGATTTGAGGTCACCCATAACAATAGGCTCCAATCAACTCCAATAGACACTTACCCAAGAAACCAACAACCATAGTATCATTTTTAAAGTGTGCAATGTGTTGAGGATGATTGACTTTGAATATCAACTTGATTGCCAGTGAAAGGTATCACCATTCATGATCCATGTATACAATTTCTTGCAAGATGGATTACTTTAAAAAATTTGACTAAGAAATACCTCTGCCTCCTATCAAAGACCACTTGGGATGGACCACTTGCCAGGAATAGCCCCAACAAAAACTCTCTTTTCCCTAGACCGACAAACAAAAAGAAAAAACACTCAAGCAACAAGGAATGAGACTGGCCCACTAAAAAAACAAAACTTAACCACTAAAACACAAAGGAAACTAACTAACACCTACCTAATTACAACTAAAGTTAAATTATATACAAAAAACTTAGAACAAGTATATGAGTTCCTTATTAACTGATTTTTCTTTCCATGCAGTAGCAACAATGCACCCTGGATAGTTCTAAGGAATGCAAACTCATCTTTGTACTCAGAAAAATAAGATTTAGACAATTCATGTTCAAATTCTAGGTACAAATCACATAAAATCAAAAGTTGTGGCAACTCTCCATAATCATGATTAATCCACAAACAATTTTTTTCACCTTTATCATATTCAAACTAAAAATCATCAAAAATCAAGGGATAAGGATAGATACAACCTGGTTTAGTGGGTTCCCAGCCATGGGCATATACTCATTCAATGCGATTTCTTCTTTTGGAGGTCTTATCTCATGGTACACCAATCCATCCTCCTCAAGTGCATGCACACCATTAGAAAACATATTCATCTGTGATGTATTATACCTCTCATTACAAGAAGGTTCAAAAGGCAAATCTTCCAGATTGTGATCCCTGTTATAATTATCATTAATCATAACTAATAAATCATCACATTTGACCTCATTAGGAATAAGAATTTCACTCATAAGCATGTCTTCAAAATTGCAAGAATTGTTAGAATTAGCATTCAAATTATTTTCTTGCTCATGCCTCAAAGAGACATGTTCAAAGTTGTACTTACCTTCTAAGGTGATCTCCCAAGCTAACAAGAATTTAGGACAACTTACCTCTGAATGTATCTTAGAAGGATGAATTCTACATGAATTGGCTACTGCAAGGGTTGATATATGCATGGAATACCCATAAATGGAAATTTCTTTACTCAAACATGATACCAAATCAAGAACCTTGTCTACCTCCCCTGATGACAAAAAATGAGAGTCATCTTGTTCGTTGTTTTGTAAATGTTGAGATTCCTCTACCTCAAGGCACAATTTTTCATCTTCATCATCTTCTTTTTGATCATCCTCTTGAACTTCTTGTATCTCCTTTATTTGGGCTCCATCATGATTAGCATTCAAGAAGGGCAGCACATCATCACTTATGATTTCACGAGAAGAGACCTTTCCACTTTCATCTTTCATGAAGATGTCTATGAATCTATTTATGATTTCACTCTCCTCATCATTGGGAATTTTCTCGCCCTTGTTTTCTTGGATGTCAATCACTTTATCTCTCTCATTAGGCAAATCCATATCTTCCAAAGTCTCATGAATTTGATCATGTTCCTCTTCTTCTTCCCTTGATTGACTATCCCAATGATCTACTATAGGTATTAATACCTCTTCAATAGTCATCTTTCCTTTCGAATAGAAGTCCATCTTTCCAAGAAAAATAGGGCAATCCATCTCAGAATGTTGATTCGTGAGGTGTATTCTACATCCTTCCATCCATGAAAAATCTGATAATGACACAGGAATACCCAATTCTTGCAACTTCTCATCAAGTCTACTTTGTTCAAGTGGAATATCTACCCAACAATGATTATCTGTGTCTTTGTCATGTGAATCTTTTTCAACATCAAAAGTAACATCAGGATTACCTTGTAAAGATGACAAATATTTTGTACTTATTTCTCTTTCATGGCAATAGTTCTGGGGCAGCATTGAATATCTCTCATCCTCCTGGATTTGTTCATCATTTCTTGTTATCCCATGACTGATTTTTGTCAAAAAATCACTTGGTGACTTGCAATCTGAATTACAATCAGCATTTAGGATCATTTCACTTTCATTATTGCACAACTTATCACGCTCATATAACTGACCAGCAAGCTTTCCATTTGAAGTATCATCATGTTTTGATGGATTGAGCAATGGAGTATAGTAAGAATACGACAAGATCTCTATAGGAGCATCATTGGGCAACAAAATATTTGTGTCCAAGGTTGTATCATGGGAATTTTGACACCAAATATAATCTTGAAAGTGATTGATCTGATTCTTTTGATTGGCTAATTACATCATATGGATAGCAGGCATGTTGTAATTGGTTGAATGAGATGATTGTAGCTAATTTGATGTATTCACTAGGTTGACATAGAGCTGTAATGATTGACAACATTCAATCAATTGCATATTGAAACTTCCATCAGGACCATTTGTACCATTTGTAACATCACATCCACATCGTGCCAAGAAAAGAGCCTTGTTGAATGCATCATGCAAGGTAGTAACCTCACCAAAAGATCTGATTGTGTGTGCAAATGAGACATCCAAACACCATAAATAATGCTCTTTTAACATTGAATCATGCACCATCCTTTCCGAATCTTGAACCCTTTGATACATGAGAAGAAATCGATGATTAAATTGGGTGATGGACTCTTGAGGTGTCCTTCTTACAGCAGCAAAATAAAATAGTGAATCTTGTGAACTCACATTGGGATCAAATTGAATTAAGAATAAATCCTTTAATTCAATCCATGAGCAAATAGAATTGGATGAGAGTCTTTCATACCATTGAAGTGCTACACCTTGAAATGTCTTGACAAATAGGTTGCAAATAATATCTTCATGTTTAATTTTGAGAAAGAGCATTAGATCCTTGCAAATCCTTACATGATTTGTAGCATTTAGTCCATTATTCGGGAAGAATAAAGGAAGCCTATTATGTGCATGCAGAGGAATCTCATGGAGACCTCCGAGTATACACAACGAACAATCCATTGAAGCTAGATTTTCCTGACATCCAACTTGTTTAGAGTGATTATAACTTGAAAAACCTTTTGGTTCATGCCCTCCTTCTAGCGCCACTTTTGTTGGCGTGACGATGGAGGGTTTGCATACCACCAAAATTCTAATTTTTCCAAGTTGTTCCAATGCTGAATTTCAATTCAGCCCTCCTTCTAGCACCACTTCTGTTGAGTGTTATTTTTACACGAGGACAATGGCTAGGAATTTGCGCAAGCAACTTCCCCTCTTGGAAGACTAATGGAATCAATCTCAAGGTTCCTTTTGGCTGGGTCTCAACCGCTTGGATAGCTCAATGGAATACAAATATGAATTTGTTTAGCAAGGAGGCCTTCGCTGGTTCTTTTCTCAAGGGAAACTGTAAAATAAACTTTAGGAAACCAAGATATGTCTTTTTTTATACGATTTTCAGATTTTAAGAATGAAAGAAATGCTAATTTAATTGATCTATTGAAATAACTTGCAAGGAGGGTTAGAAGATGTAAGGTAACAAGAGATTTGAAAGAAATTTCTGAAAAGAAACCTATTGGACATATGCTAGCATCACACCACCATGCGAATTAAATAACCAAGAAGATGAGAAAACCCACACAACAGAGATCAGATCATGTCACAATCTTTAGCTGAACGGATGCAATCATCAACAGAAGTTGAACAAATGTAGATGTATGATAATTCAAAACTCATCAGATCATGAAGCCACTCCAGATGCCCGCACACGTGAGACAAGTTAATCTTTAGGTACCAAAGAATAATCTTCTCAGAAATTCATCACAACACAATAGTGTAATACCAGCAAACATTGAACTAAAAGATCGCAGACTTAAAATCATTAAACAACCAATTGGCTCTTTGAAACAAAGAATGAGTAAATCACACGTTCACAAATTTCACATAGACAACAAAAAAATCACACCATGAATGAAGCACCAATTGTATATCTTGTATTAATGATCAAGTCGACCCTCATTAAATCATTTTATTATAATTTATAGAGCTGGGCTCTTATTTTCATAGCTAGGGTTTTGCTACAACTAAAACTTGAAAAGAAAAATAAACTAAAGATTGCATTAATGAAACTACTGCTAAAACTCAGCTAAACTACCCTAGCAAAGAATTAAACCTCATGCATTACAAAGATTTGAACAAATCATGCATTAAACAACTTGGAAGTGGGGCTGGAACCCGTGCATGCACTTGATTATCTTCATGAATCTTCCCTTGATCCTTGGTTGCAGCTTCCCCATGTGGACTCAACTGGAAGAGATCCCAAAATCATGTAGAAACAACCTCAAAAAGGAAGCCCAATTGACTAGAAAATGATCTCTGAGATAACTGGAGTTAACTTTCAGATGCGAAAAAAAATGCCCAAATCCCGACAGTTGGTCCGAAAAACTCAAGTTCCAAAAATACCTAAGTGTCATGTTCACTTTTCTCAAAATTTTGGACTTTGGACTTGTCGGTGGCCGAAAGTTCCTTATGGCCGAAATGCCAAAAATCAAGCACTGCAAAATTGGCTAAGTGCAAAAAAATTGTTTTCTCTCATGCAAAAATTGGCTAAGTCCATGCTAGGCAAAATTTTGGGCTTTCAAACACCGAAACCCCCAGCAACCCCGAAACTCCAAAAGTCCTCCACCATCACTTTTGGTATTTCAGACTTTCAGACAATGAAACTCCACCAGCTCTAAAACTCCAAAAATCCACTAGCACTTCCAGCATTTCAAACTTTTGGCCACTGAAACTTCCAGCAACTTTGAAACTCTGAAATCTACCAGTACTTCGAGCATTTTAGACTTTCGGCCACCGAAACTTCTAGCAACTCCAAAACTTTGAAAGTCCACCAACACTTCCGGTATTTCAAACTTTCGGTCAGCAAAACTTCCAGCAACTCCGAAACTTTGAAAATCCAGCACTGAAAAATGGCTAAGTGTTGAAATTCTCTAAACTTTTCAAAATTGAAGAATCAACATTTTGGAAGGATGTTGGGGTGAGCTCTCTAAGACTTCTCTATCACTTCTTGGATTTCCAACAATCGTAGTACTCCAATGGATATCAAATTTCTTTGCTACTTCGTAAGCCTCAAAAAGGTGGGCACCAAACTTCTGCACACAAAAATAGTTGTCACTAATGTCTTATTGAAAGCATGAAGAAAATTCTAACTATCTAAACTAATTGCGTAAGGAAAACAAACCAAAACCCCAAAGGCAACTAAAAGACCCTAAAAAAAAAGGGGTTCCTCATTAGGCCAAGTGGCCAAAATGGGGCGTGTGTTGTGGAACCAGAACACAACATATATACCATGTTGACTCACAACCCATGAGGTGTTGCTTGATAACACATTTGACATCATACTTTTTGCTCCATTTTGGTCTTGATTTATTCACTGCATGCATATGTTTCCTGAGTGCACATGTTCTGTAGCATAGTTCATTTTAGAAGTGTATGGCTTGACTATGCACATGCATAATTGCAGATGAGGATCAGTAATAGGGCTCCAGGCATTGCTTAGATCTTTTGGATCTAACCCCATCTTTTCCTTCCTTGCAAGTTTTGAATCATAAAAGAGAATACTGGATTAAACCCTGGGTCAACACTTCATTACTTCAGGCAATGTTTGGTACCTTCATTATTTATGTTCATCCACTTATGTATGTTTGCATTCATTCATATTCTTCTGAAAGTTGGCTATTAGTGACCATATAGGACCATTCTTGATGTTTTTGGGTCATTTGATGAAAATATGTAAATAGGGACATCAGTAATAAAATAGGGATATCTTAATCTTTATGAGCTCAAATTCAAAATAGTAAGTGTATTATTTTATTACTAATGTCCCTATTTGATGTCCCTATTTTATTACTGATGTTCCTATTTACATCTTGAGGTAGGCATTCGAGCTTTGTCTTCTCATTAACTCAATTTCATTTTGATGGCATTTGTTGATTTAATGACACAATATGAATGTTAATAGTGGCATTGTTTACATCTTAGCATTTGGAATGCTCAATGACCCGCGAGCTTTGAGAGCTAGGGCATTATTGCTATTACCTTCAAGACATTGTGTGAAGTGTTTGATCTCTCTTTACTTTTTTTGTTGTTGATATTCACTATGTGGTACTCCCTGTTTATGATCATTTCATGAGGAGATGTCTTGGTGGCTCACGGGCTGCAAGCTAGGGCATCATACATTGTTTATGAGCTCACTATTGAATACTGACATTGTTTACATCTTTTCATTTGGAATGCTTGATGACCCGTGAGGTTTGAGAGCTAGGGCATCATTTCTATTACCTTCAAGGCATTGTGTGAAGTTTTTGATCTCTCTTTATTTGTTTTTTTATTGATATTCACTATGTGGTATCCCCGTTTATGACCATTTCATGAGGAAATATTTTGATGGCTCGCAAGCTGCAAGTTAGGGCATCATACATTGTTCATGAGCCCGTTGTTTAATATTGACATTGTTTACATCTTTTCATTTGGAATGCTTGATGACCCACGAGCTTTGAGAGCTAAAGCATCATACATTGTTTATGAGCTCACTGTTTGAGCACCTCATGTCCCTATTTGATTGGCCGGTGCTCTATTTTTTATATTGAGTTTACATCATATATTTAGTCTTAATAAATATCTTATAAAAGAACATAAAACTAACCCAAAATACTTTGTCTTAATAAAATATTAATAAAACAATATATTTAGTCTTAATAAAATCTTATAAAACAACATATATTGTGTGAAGTGTTTGATCTCTCTTTATTTGTTTTGTTGTTGATATTCATTGGCTATGTGGTACTCCCCATTTATGATCATTTCATGAGGAAATGTCTTGATGGCTCACAGGCTGCAAGCTAAGGCATCATGCATTATTTATGAGCTCACTGTTTGAGCACCGACCAATCAAATAGGGACATGAGGTGCTCAAACAATGAGCTCATAAATAATGCATGATGCCCTAGCTTGCATCCCATGAGCCATCAAGACATTTCATCATGAAATGATCATAAATGGGGAGTACCACATAGTGAATATCAACAACAAAACAAATAAAGAGAGATCAAACACTTCACACAATATATGTTGTTTTATAAGATTTTATTAAGACTAAATATATTATTTTATTAAGATTTTATTAAGAAAAAATATTTTGGGTTAGATTTATGTTGTTTTATAAGATTTTATTTAGACTAAATATAGTAAATATCAACAATATAGTGAATATCACTGTTTGAGCACCTCATGTCCCTATTTGATTGGTTGGTAATCAAACAGTGAAAGGAGGAATTATGAAATATAGTTGCAGGTAGTTATCTCTTCTATAATGATGGAGGAGTGAAAGGTAATGATCAATGAGGTTACTACTATTAGATCATACATTAATACACTTACTATTTTGAATTTGAGCTTGGGCATCATGCAATGTTATTGTTGTCATTGCATGTTTGCTGATGTTGTGCACCATATATTGTTTTATACACTATTTATTTCATTGAGACTGTGAGCTTGGCATTTGTAATGTATTTTCTGTTATTGGATCGATGTCACCATGTTGTTGAGGCTATAGATGCATTGAATCACATTGCCATTCTATTTTGATAGCAACAATATAACAAACAGAGCACAGTCCAATCAAATAGGGACATCAATAAGACATTTAATGCATTATTACTTCATCATGATGATACAAATTTTATTGGCTCAAAACACATAGAATGTGGGTAGATTCATTACTTCATTAGATCTGTACCTTCGTTAATTTCACTAGCATCATGCAGCTTTCTTACTTATCCTTTAAAATGCAGATTCAAATATACTCCATGCCATAGCATTAATGTTTAGATGATACAGATTTGTGTACCTCTTTGTTTTGATGTAGCTTACTTACTGCATGCAATGGGGCCTCCTTGGGGCTGCTAATCATGTTGTGATGTTATGATCTTTACTTGAAATCGATGATGTACTCCTCCCTTAATATGTAGATTTGATGCTTTTCTCCTCTGATTTGATGATGATGTATGCCCCTTCCATTGCTTAATCATGCATGCTTTCTCATGAATGCCTTGTGTTGATGGGCATGGTGTACTGTTACTGTTGTGGGTGCATCATTTGGAAATGATGTCATAGCAACACCAGATGAAACAACAACATCTGGTGTTGTTGTTGCATTGCTTGAATGATGTAGTCACAATAGTGATTCACCAAGTGTTCATGTAGACATAAATGCAACCATTTACTCTCTGCAACATTCTTTTAAGTGCACATGTCCTGTAGCATGGTTTTTCTTTCAAAAGTGTATGACTTGACTATGCACATGTAATTGTAGATGAGGATCAGTAATAGGATGCCATTCATTGCTTAGATATTTTTTATCTAACCCCCATCTCTCTTTTCTTTGCAGGTTCTGGATCACACAGGGGCACACTAGATTCATACCCAGGTCAAAAATTCATCACTTTAGGTAATGTATGGCACCCTTATTATTTATGTTCATCCTCTTATGTATGCATATACTCTTGCATTTTCTTCTAAAATTTGTTTTCCTTGTATAGTATAGACAAGTTATTTTTCATATATATACATGTAATTTTTAGATGCAAAAATTTATTTTCCTTTACATGTATCCTTTCATGAAATGAACACAAATTAAACAAGATCATCTAATAATGCAAACTAGGGTACTGTAGTCACTCATCTAGTAATTAGTTCCCCAAACCATTACTAAGGATTGAACATAAGTCTAAGTCCCCAAACCTATTGTTCTATGTGTCCTTATTGCCTTCGTAATTTTGGTTCAACCCCTATAAGATGCCCAATCCTAGAGGCCAAGGAAAGTACCCAAGAGCACTTGAAAGAAAGATGAATGTCCCTATTTGATTGGATGGTGCTCTGTTTGTTATATTGTTGCTATCAAAATAGAATGACAGTGGTGATTCAATGCATCTATAGCCTCAACAACATGGCGACATTGATCCAATAACAGAAAATACATTAAAAATGCCAAGCTCATAGTCTCAATGAAATAAACAGTGTATAAAACAATAAATGGTGCACAATAGCAATAAGCATCCAATGACAACAATAACATTGCATGATGCCCAAGCTCAAATTGAAAATAGTAAGTGTATTAATGTATGATCTAATAGCAACAACTTCATTGATCATTACCTTTCACTCCTCCATCATTATAGAAGAGATAACTACCTACAACTATATTTCATAATTCCTCCTTTGAAGTATATATATATCAAGTATAATTATGAGTTTACATCATATATTTAGTCTTAATAAAATCTTATAAAACAACATAAAACTAACCCAAAATACTTTGTCTTAATAAAATCTTAATAAAACAATATATTTAGTCTTAATAAAATCTTATAAAACAACATACATTGTGTGAAGTGTTTGATCTCTCTTTATTTGTTTTGCTATTGATATTCACTATGTGGTACTCCTCGTTTATGATCATTTCATGAGGAAATGTCTTGATGGCTCGCAGGTTGCAAGCTAGGGCATCATGCATTGTTTATGAGCTCACTATTTGAGCACCTCATGTCCCTATTTGATTGGCCGGTGCTCAAATAGTGAGCTAATAAACAATGCATGATGCCCTAGCTTGTAGCCTGTGAGCCATCAAGACATTTCCTCATGAAATGATCATAAATGGGGAGTACCACATAGTGAATATCAACAACAAAACAAATAAAGAGAGATCAAACACTTCGCGCAATACCTTGAAGGTAATAGCAATGATGCCCTAGCTCTCAAAGCGTGGGTCATCATGCATTCTAAATGAAAAGATGTAAACAATGCCAGTATTAAACAGTGAGCTCATAAACAATGTATGATGCCCTAGCTTGTAGCCCATGATGCATCAAGACATTTTCTCATGAAATGATCATAAATGGGGAGTACCACATAGTGAATATCGACAACAAAACAAATAAAGAGAGATCAAACACTTCACACAATACCTTGAAGGTAATAGCAATGATGCCCTAGCTCTCAAAGCTTGTGGGTCATCGGCATTCCAAATGAAAAGATGTAAACAATGCCAACATTAAACAATGAGCTCATGAACAATGTATACATGCCCTAGCTCTCAAAGCCCGCGGGCCATAGAGATATTTCCTTGTGAAATGATCATAAATGGGGACCACCACATAGCTAGTGAATATCAACAACAAAACAAATAAAGAGAGATCAAACACTTCACACAATATATGTTGTTTTATAAGATTTTATTAAGACTAAATATATTATTTTATTAAGATTTTACTAAGACAAAGTATTTTGGGTTAGTTTTATGTTGTTTTTATGTTGTTTTCTAAGATATTTATTAAGACTAAATATATGATGTAGACTAAACATAACAAATAGAGCACTGACCAATCAAATAGGGACATGAGGTACTCAAACAGTGAGCTCATAAATAATGCATGATGCTCTAGCTTGTAGCCGGCGAGCCATCAAGACATTTTCTCATGAAATGTTCATAAATGGGGAGTACCACATAGTGAATATCAACAAAAATAAAAATAAAGAGAGATCAAACACTTCACACAATTTCTTGAAGGTAATAGAAACGATGCCCTAGCTCTCAAAGCTCATGGGTCATTGAGCATTCCAAATGATAAGATGTAAACAATGCCACTATTAACATTCATATTGTGCCATTAAATCAACAAATGTCATCAAAATGAAATTGAGTTAATGAGAAGAAAAATCTCAAATGCCTACCTCAAGTGCCAGTGCCCTCTTCCCACATGGAGTCGGCCTCTTTACACATGCCAAACTTGAATTCCCTCTTCGCGCCATGCTTATTATCTAATTTGACCTTGATAATGTCCCCTCCATTGCTTATGCTTGATCATGACTGCCTTGTGTTGATGGGCATGGTGGGTTACTGTTGTGGATGCATCATTTGGAAATGATGTTGTAGCAACATTAGATGGAACAACAACATCTAGTGTTGTTGTTGTAGTATTTGGAAGATGCAGTCACAATAGTGATTCACCAGGTGTTCATAAAGACATAAATGCAGCCACAATAGTGATTCACTAGGTGTTCATAGAGACATAAATGTAGGGCTTCATTTGGATTCCAGTGCCTATACACTACACATGTTCCTAAGTGCACATGTTCTATAGCATAGTTCCTTTTAGAAGTTTATTGCTTAACTATGCACATGCATAATTGTAGATGAGGATCAATACTAGGGTGTTAGGCATTTCTTAGATCCTTTGGATCTAACCCCATCCTTTCCTTCCTTGCAATTTCTAGATCATACATGAGCATACTGGATTGAACCTCGGGTCAACACTTCATTACTTCTGGAAATATTTGGTACCTTCATTATTTATGTTCATCCACTTGTGTATGTTTGCATTCATTCATATTCTTCTTATGTGTGGCTATACTCATATTCTTCTTGTGTCTAAGTCTTCTAACTATGATCAATTTAATGTTATAAATCTTGACATAGAATTCAATATCAACCTATCATATATCCATTCCAAATGATATAACTCCATTTGAATAAACATATATGCCAACCATTTGACAAAATGTCCGTATGAAATCTAGAGCAATACATTAATTTTATAGTGAATTCATGATTTATAATGCCCCTTGATTTATAGTGAATTAATTTTATAGTGAATTCATGATTTATAATGCCCCTTGATTTATAGTGAATTAATTTTATAGTTAATTCATGATTTATAATTCAGTTGTAGTAGCTCAATGTGTTTGAACTCAAGAATACCCCTTACTTGGTTTCCTACAAAGCCTCTGGTGAAATCTATTAGAAAATTAAAAATTTGGTCGAAGTAAGTGTATAAATGAAGAATGAAACACATAGCAAGCTATGAGAAGCTATGAGAAGGTGACATGAAGCTAATGAAAGGAGGCATCTCAATGATGCTAAATCACAGGGGATTCTCTTTGTTCCTTGCAATAGAGTGAGCTAATTCTGAAAGTATAAATAGATAATTTTAACAATGTATAAAGTCCTTCACAAGATGTAATAAAAACACTGGCAAGGCATGAGAACTGTTTGACGAAATGCCACAATAGTGGTGTCTCATGCAATGCTGAGATATTCAAAATATTGTGAGATAAATAGATAATTTTAACAATGTATAATGTCCTTCACAAGATATAATGAAAACTATGGAGTGAACTATGTTTGTCTGATTATATAACTATTATCCTATGTCAGGTATCCCACACAGTCTCATGGATTGTCAGGTACAAGTCAATACACCCCATAGAGTTTAATGTCTTTTACCATTTGTAAAATATCTCTCTCATTGACACCTGTCTTTCTCATTGCATGAAGTGCAGGTACTAGCGAATAGGTATTTGTCAAAATTGTCTTCCTCGAGCGAGGAAAATCTAGGAATGGAAGAAGAAAGTGAGACATTTAGTACGTGTAATTCAATGAAATCGACTCAAGGTCAAAAGATCAATAGGAAATTTGATAAACACATAAAAATTTTCCTTGCTCAAGGGGAGTCATTTTCTTATGATGATGAGAGAAAAGGCGACTCCAAGGTGCCCTATAGGTACAAACATCTACAGAAACAATGGGTCCGCGATGAACTTCCTTCAATAAACAATGATTTTTGTGTTAAAGAGAGGATATATCACATAGCACCATCTTCATTACATGGTTTGGGCCTATTTTCCATGGATGGTATAAAGGTCTCTTACAACAAAGTTATTGAATTGATGGAGTATGTTGGACCTTTTTATGATTACAGTAGTTGGATGCAGATTGTTAAATATAAAAAAAGTATGTGTAGGTATGCACTCGTGGCAAATTATATACAACAAAAAGTCAATGAACGAAGTAAAATAGTAGCTATATAAGTTGATGGAAGACCAAAAGCATTAGGGAATATTGTAGGTTTTATAAATAGTACATGGCCTATGTCAACTAAGAAGCAACCCAATTGCATATTTGAGGCGCGCGATGGAAATTGTGTATTTGTATGTGTGATCAAATCAATACGTGGAGGCAAGGAGCTGCTTATCGATTACAATTTGAATCACATAGATAAAAAAAACCCCATCACTATCATGGACAAGGTGGTATGCATTTTGATAATTATTTATTATTCAACGTAACTTAGAATAAGAACACTTGTTTTAACATGTCTGGATGATTTTTTTTGAAATGCAGAGCTATAGTATGGATCAACAGCCACACGATATGCATGATGGTGATAGTTCTCATGAGACTTCTTCTTCCCAACAGGTAAACTCATTGTTGTTGTAAAAATGCACATACAAGAAAAATGTTAATGTGTATTTTTTGTTATGTTAATGCGTATTTTTTATTGTTCTACTATTTTGGATTGCTTTTAAATAAAGGGCTAATAATATTGTTCTCACAAACGAGTGCTAATCAGAAAAAGGGAAAGGAACAAGTAGTCCATGAGGAGCCACATGATGAGGAGGATCCATTCGATGTTGATTTTTTATTAGAGGTTAATCCCGTGGTTGCACTGGAAAGGATCCTTCGTGCACTATCAAAATAGTTAGCTAGAATGGAAGATATTCAACCTCACACTCCTAAAGTACAAAGGAAAGAAGATATATTGATTGGCCATGTTCAAAACTATAGAGTAAGTATTAATGTAATTTTTAATTATAACAAAAGTTCAATAATGATTTTTATAGTATACTATTTTATTTATGTCATTAACTAAAATATATATGTGTTTTCTTTATAGGGTATGCTAAATAGATTAAAGGGAAACACCTCAGATGCAAATACTTTAGGTGGTACATCGCATGTTTTATTCTCCATCTTGTCCATGGTTATCCATATTTTTTTATGCTCTAACAATATTTTTGTTCAACACCTGTTATTGAACCTATGTTGAGTACAACACCTGGTACAAGGATCAGATCCACAGAGGTAGTTCTACCTGCAATGTCGGCAACACGTAGCATGACTATAGATGCGATGGAAACACCTACTATTGGTAAGTAGACTCCTCTTTTTCTCTCTTATTTATCATGTGTTTACTTCACTTGAACTATATATTCTTTCTTAGAGGGCATTTTGTAATATTGGATTCATTTTATGTAGGAGGTGATGACGCAATTCCTGGATATACTCATGTTAAATGTACAAGAACAATACATAATTGTGATCAATTGCTCGTGAGCAATGAAGATGGACTTCCCTTGAGAGTAGCCCAGCTTCCAGGTACTTTAAAGATTGATCCTTTCTTTTACCATACAATATAATACTCATAATATAATGCACTAACCCCCTTGTGTGGTCCCTTGCAATAACTAATTATAATAATCTCATAATTATCTTGTAGGGAATAATCTATTTTATGAAAAAATTAATGATGAATGTCTACGCATTTTTGGACCGACCATACACACATGGTATCATATTTTGATTTCATTGCAAGATTAGATTTTGTTTCATCCCTTTCTTCAAGTATATTAAAAGGTAGCTTCACTTCATTTATGAATCTAACAATTGTTTTTCTTAAAAGGTGGTCATCACAAGATAAAGGGTTAAAGAATAAACTCATTGACTCTATGACAACACTTTTTGGACCCGAAGTCTTTCATAAACTTACACTCCTTGAGAAAGCAGGCACTATTTTGAAGTATATTAAGGACAAATATAGGACCCAAATAGAACACAACCCTTATTACGAGTGGCCTCCCTATATTCATATTATTGAGTGGGAGGATCTTAAGAAGGATGCACTTGAGAGAAGTGCAAGACATAGTGGACGAGTAGTATCACCCGAGGAAAGAAGGTACGTGATAATGTTAATAATGAAATTATGTCCTATTTACTCTTTGTACTTATGTGATCTAACATATTTCAAACATCACATAGGTTTCCTGACATAGCAAAGGAAACAACAACAAGAAAAGAAAAGCACGTGCAACATATGCTTGGCTCGGGTGGATATTCAAAACTTGTTGCACGAGTTGTAAGTATTAGTAAATGAAAAATTGTATGCAAATATTTATAATTAAATTGCACTCAATTTAGTTTTGATGAAATTCACTACAATAAAATTTCATGATACCAATAAAAAATGCAGGCCTTGGAGTTCAAAAAACTGATTACAGAAGAGGAAAAAAAAATAGGCTACAAACAAGGCTATAAAGTCGTGGTTGAATGATACTAAGCAATGAGTGCACAAGGTTCTTCTGCTAGATCTATTGATTAGGTAAATAAGCCAATTGATTTTTATTTCAAGTTGAAAACTTTACCAATTACTGTATTTGATGTTAAGTTCCAACATAAAGTGAATATATTTGTTTTAAGTAAGGAAACACTGATTATATATTTTTTTAAAACTTTAAAGTGAATATATTTATATGTATTAAACTGAATGATTAACATTTCTCAGTATTTGTCTTGTATTTATATGTATATATTGTTGATAAATGCACTAATTATTTACATTGGAATGCAACTTGCCGATATTGATACTGCACCAGCCGAGCACGACGGAGGCATCGATTCTAATGTGAATTGTAGTACTCAAGGTATACATTTTCCATTCAAATTTTGATTAATGAATATTTAATACAAGAAAACATGTTAAATTGAATTTGGCATTTTAATAAAAATTTAATTATAATGTGTTGGGATTAATTAAAAAATTTGTATTGTTGTTGCAGGGGATGTAGAGGTTGTTCTTGATGAGCGTGTTGAGGTTTAAGCTGCCGGGCAAGATGATGTGGTTGGACAAGGTAAAGAGCGTCACATTTATGTTTTTTAAAGTATTGAAATGCTTGTAACAATAATGAATATATTTTTAAAGTAACCCCAATTATGATAATATATTTTTAATTGAAGCCTTTTATTTGTTATTGCAGAGGACCTGCCTTTGCAAAGGACAGTGAGATCACGCGCACGACCAAGAAGAAATGATGATATAAACATGGATACGCCTCTGCAATAATATAGGGAAGTAGAAAAAAAGAAAAAGCCAAGAAAAAATTATTCTCATTTATGAAACTTATTTGATAATGACTGATGTTTATTTCTTGATGTTTATTTGATAATGACTGATGTTTATTTACACATGTTTGAGCTTAGTTCCATGTTTATACACTGAGTTTCCTTTTATACACTATTGTAATGTTGGAGGGGTTTTCGCTAAATTTTAGTGGATTTCATATTTTGGGAGAAATTAGTATTAGAATGTTCAATGGGTTCTTTTCTAAAACACACTACTTGAACAACAACAAAACTTGTAATACAAATGTTGATTGCAACTACCAAGTTAGAAGCTTCACAAAAAACCTTAAATCATCATCTTGTCTAAAATGGTAATCAATTGTTTAAGGTGGATTAGTTGTGACGATGAGACATGCCATTCTAATTCTTGGAACTTGACTTGTAACCATAAGTGATGGAGTTGAGGGGAGATGAAGTAAAACCAAATAGTGAATTTGGAAATTTTCATCAGAGAAATTACAGTGGAGGTCTGATCAATAGAGAAGATAGTAATGACCACAAGAGAATGAATAGTGGTTACAGTTGTAGTGGGGAAGAAAGTGGAGGCCATCCATGAAGAAACTTTCCGACAGAGATGGTGTACAAGAAACAAAGGAGACTAGTGTACTTTTTAATAATAACAAAAGTTCAATAGTGATTTTAGATGTTAACTGTGATAGTCTCTTGGTTTCAGGCAATGCAGAAGGAGATGCCACTAATACATTTGGGGTCATTTTGCGATGGCTATGTGTCGCAATTGTGACAGCTATGTGTCGCAATAGCAACACCCATAGACGTCGCTATTTTTTAGTCGCAAATTGCGACGTCTATGGGTAGCCGTCGCAATTGCGACACATATCCGTCGCAATGTAACTAAGATTTAAGAAGCGGCATCACCATCGCCCCCCCCGTCGCATGGCTTCGGAGGGCCGTCGCAATCGCGACGGACCTCCCAAGCAATTGCGACGGGCGCCTGCATCGCATTGCAACGGGTTTCCGTCACAATTGCGACGCCCGTGGGTGGATTAAAAAAAAAAAATTAATTTAATACATTGCTAATGAACCACATTAATGCTTTTTTCTTTCAACAAATGAGGACAGCCACTGTAAAGACAACATGATAATGTACACTCACTGTAAGGACAGTCACAAATGAGGACATCTCACAGTGACTGTCCCTAGTGTAATTGCCACTTGAATGTATTGCTATTCAGCCACATTAATGCTTTTCTTCTTCAACAAATGAGGATAGTCACTGTAAAGACAACATGATAATGTACACTCACTGTGAGTGTACATTATCATGTTGTCTTTACAGTGACTATCCTCATTTGTTGAAGAAGAAAAGCATTAATGTGGCTGAATAGCAATACATTCAAGTGGCAATTACACTAGGGACAGTCACTGTGAGATGTCCTCATTTGTGACTGTCCTTACAGTGAGTGTACATTATCATGTTGTCTTTATAGTGAGTGTACATTATCATGTTGTCTTTACAGTGTCAATATATGCATTATTACTTAAACTGAAGAGTACTCTAAATAATATGTCATTGTGGAGTTCTGATTGCTTCCAATTTGATATACGCTTGTTCTACTTATGTATCCAGCATCATGTAAGAAAAGTTGATGCTTTTAAATAGATTCATTTAGCCATGAAATGCCTGTGCATGTTACATACAAGATTCCAAGGCCCAAAACTGATTACTCATTATAATTCATGTACAGAATGATAATCAACCACAACGAGGCATGCGTAGGCGCTGCTTAGATTTTGAGGCATCAGAAGCTCGTAGAAGAAACTTGACCAATGGCTCATGGAATGCAACAAACTTATTGCCTAAAACAGGAGCATTGGTAACCACAGATGATGGTTTTGAAAAGAACACTTCACCATCAATGTCACGTGAGGGAACTACAATTTCTGATGGCAAGTAACTTGTAGTATATAAGAGAGATGCAGGTACAGATGCTGGGAATACATTGCTAATGAACCACATTAATGCTTTTTTCCTTCAACAAATGAGGACAGTCACTTTAAAGACAACATGATAATGTACACTCACTGTAAGGATAGTCACAAATGACGACATCTCACAGTGACTGTCCCTTGTGTAATTGCCACTTGAATGTATTGCTATTCAGCCACATTAATGCTTTTCTTCTTCAACAAATGAGGATAGTCAATCTAAAGACAACATGATAATGTACACGGGCTGTAAGTGTACATTATCATGTTGTCTTTACAGTGACTGTCCTCCTTCAAGTGGCAATTACACAAGGGACAGTCACTGTAAAGGCAACATGATAATGTAGAGAAACGTTGTCATTTGTATTTTCAACAGTGCCGAGAGAGATTCCCTCCGCGAAATCACAGCTACAATTTCTGAGTACGTTGGGTTTATTTTTCTTTTGCCATTATTATGTAATCTGGTATTCAGCTGTTACAGAGCTAAAATACCCAGAAATGAGGACATATCTGTGTTGAATTTATTGTTAGCGGCTCTGGTTATTTAGAAGTTTAATTTTATTTGTTCATCTTTCAAGCACAAATGTTTTATGGACCGTAACATCTTCATTGTTTCGGGTATGCAATGAAACAGCCGTACCTTGCAACTACCTTCACGGTACTTGTGTACATTATCATGTTGTCTTTACAGTGACTGTCCTCATTCAAGTGGCAATTACACAAGGGACAGTCACTGTGAGATGTCCTCATTTGTGACAAGGACAGTCACACGAGGACATCTCACAGTGACTGTCCCTTGTGTAATTGCCACTTGAATGTATTGCTATTCAACCACATTTATGGGCCCGTTTGGACCCCAGCACACAGTAGCATCTACAGAGAAGAATATCCCAGGTGTAACAAGTTGTAAGAATATACCAACAGTTCTAAGAAGTTCCCTAGCACATAGTAGCATCTACAGAGAAGAATATACAACATGAGGGCAGCCACTGTAAAGACAACATGATAATGTACACTCATTGTATGTGTACATTATCATGTTGTCTTTACAGTGACTGTCCTCATTCAAGTGGCAATTACAGAAGGGACAGTCATTGTGAGATGTCCTCATTTGTGACAAGGATAGTCACACATGAGGACATCTCACAGTGATCGATTGTCCCTTGTGTAATTTCCACTTGAATGTATTGCTATTGAACCACATTAATGCTTTTCTTCTTCAACAAATGAGGACAGTCACTCTAAAGACAACATGATAATGTACACTCATTGTAAGGACAGTCACAAATGAGGACATCTCACAGTGACTGTCCCTTGTGTAATTTCCACTTGAATTACACAAGGGACAGTCATTGTGAGATGTCCTCATTTGTGACAAGGATAGTCACACATGAGGACATCTCACAGTGATCGATTGTCCCTTGTGTAATTGCCACTTGAATGTATTGCTATTGAACCACATTAATGCTTTTCTTCTTCAACAAATGAGGACAGTCACTCTAAAGACAACATGATAATGTACACTCACTGTAAGGACAGTCACAAATGAGGACATCTCACAGTGACTGTCCCTTGTGTGATTGCCACTTGAATGTATTGCTATTCAGCCACATTAATGCTTTTCTTCTTCAACAAATGAGGATAGTCACTCTAAAGACAACATGATAATGTACACGGGCTGTAAGTGTACATTATCATGTTGTATTACAAATGGACCTTATGTTGGTCGGGATATAAGTGCAAAAAAAAAAGGAACGTTGTCATTTGTGTTTTCAACAGCGCCGAGAGAGATTCCCTCCGCGAAATCAAGCGGGTTATCATTTGTGTTTTGAACAAAGCGGGTTGTCATTTGTGTTTTGAACAGCACCGAGAGAGATTCCCTCCGCGAAATCAAGCGGGTTGTCATTTGTGTTTTCAACAGCGCCGAGAGAGATTCCCTCCGCAAAATCACAGCTACAATTTCTGAGTACGTTGGGTTTATTTTTCTTTTGTCATTATTATTTAATCTGGTATTCAGCTGTTAGAGAGCTAAAATACCCAGAAATGAGGACATATCTGTGTTGAATTTATTGTTAGCGGCTTTGGTTATTTAGAATGCTTCCCCACAATACTTAATTACACAAGGGACAGTCACTGTGAGATGTCCTCATTTGTGACAAGGACAGTCACACATGAGGACATCTCACAGTGACTGTCCCTTGTGTAATTGCCACTTGAATGTATTGCTATTCAACCACATTTATGGGCCCGTTTGGACCACGACACACAGTAGCATCTACAGAGAAGAATATCCCAGGTGTAACAAGTTGTAAGAATATACCAACAGTTCTAAGAAGTTCCCTAGCACATAGTAGCATCTACAGAGAAGAATATACAACATGAGGGCAGCCACTGTAAAGACAACATGATAATGTACACTCATTGTATGTGTACATTATCATGTTGTCTTTACAGTGACTGTCCTCATTCAAGTGGCAATTACAGAAGGGACAGTCATTGTGAGATGTCCTCATTTGTGACAAGGATAGTCACACATGAGGACATCTCACAGTGATCGATTGTCCCTTGTGTAATTGCCACTTGAATATATTGCTATTGAACCACATTAATGCTTTTCTTCTTCAACAAATGCGGACAGTCACTCTAAAGACAACATGATAATGTACACTCATTGTAAGGACAGTCACAAATGAGGACATCTCACAGTGACTATCCCTTGTGTAATTGCCACTTGAATTACACAAGGGACAGTCATTGTGAGATGTCCTCATTTGTGACAAGGATAGTCACACATGAGGACATCTCACAGTGATCGATTGTCCCTTGTGTAATTGCCACTTGAATGTATTGCTATTGAACCACATTAATGCTTTTCTTCTTCAACAAATGAGGACAGTCACTCTAAAGACAACATGATAATGTACACTCACTGTAAGGATAGTCACAAATGAGGACATCTCACAGTGACTGTCCCTTGTGTGATTGCGACTTGAATGTATTGCTATTCAGCCACATTAATGCTTTTCTTCTTCAACAAATGAGGATAGTCACTCTAAAGACAACATGATAATGTACACGGGCTGTAAGTGTACATTATCATGTTGTCTTTACAGTGACTGTCCTCATTCAAGTGGAAATTACACAAGGGACAGTCACACATGAGGACATCTCATAGTGACTGTCCCTTGTGTAATTGCCACTTGAATGTATTGCTATTCAACCACATTTATGGGCCCGTTTGGACTGCGGCACATAGTAGCATCTACAGAGAAGAATATCCCAGGTGTAACAAGTTGTAAGAATATACCAACAGTTCTAAGAAGTTCCCTAGCACATAGTAGCATCTACAGAGAAGAATATGGGTCAACGAGGTTGACTTCAAAGCCATGCAATCTAATGGTAATAGTAATATCATAATTTGACATACTATCAGAAATACTTCCTAAATAGACTATTCAATCTTATAAGAGATGGATTCATGAGAACTATTATTTATGAAATATGAGTCAATGACTTTAATTAAAAAAATTACACAATCTAATTCTTGTAAAAATATCAAAATTTGACACATTGAAAATACCTTCCAAAAGTATCGTTAATTGATTAATATGAATCACTACTCATGAAATATAATTTTATAAACCTAATCTAAAAACTACACAATAAAAATCTTAATAGCAATATTGTAAGAAACTATTCCCAAAAGCAAGCCTAATAAAATTTGATGAAAATAATTTTTGTTTCACTCAACTTTGACATTCACAACTTCCTCTTTTATTATAATAAGAAAAAAAATGTCTTTTTAGATATACCTCATGAACCATACTCGAATAATCTATCATTTTTCTTCTCAAAAACATATTTGCAGAGCCTGCTTCTTTTACTTGTTTGTACTTTTATCTCTCTGATGGAAAGGGTTCCTTCAGGACACATTTTTCCAAGTTCACTGCTTGAGATATTTGAGGAGGGTTCCCCTGCTTGAGTATCCATCCAACCCATATTCGAGTAGTTCTACAATTGCACAGTCTAAATTAATAATACTGACAATTGAATGACGAATGATGATACATAGAATTGATATAAACTAATCCTAAAAACACTAAAACATTATTAATATATTTATATTTCATAAATAAAATTGATATAAAAGATTTGGAAAGATACATTAAAAAATAGAAAAACAGTAATTTATAATAGAAGGAAACTTAAATTGCTATTTAAAAAAAAACAAGAGTCTTAAATCTTATCATTTTGTTTCATTATCATCCATAAGTACACACCTCTAGCATAATAATTATATTTTACCACCCATAAAATGAAAAAAAGATTTTCACAAGAGAAATTGAAGCTAGATTATAAAAATGAACCATCTTATTGGAAACTGGAACTGTTATCATACCCAAAAGGACTACAAAATTTCACCTTATCATACCCAGATTGTTGCTTTGCCTGGCAGAGGGAAATTTGATCAGTAAAATTGACACAGAGTATGTTGTCTCCATTGTCATGCTGGATAACAAAACACCAACTTTAATGGGCATGTACTGTCCCTTGTGTAATTGCCACTTGAATGCATTGCTATTTGATGCAGGGGCATCCCTAATGCAAGCCAAAGACACCATGATTGAAGGAAGTTTCCATGAAGCCAAGGAGTCAAATCCTATCAATTGGAACATAAGATTTTCACCTTGGAGCTTTGAAGGATTGACTGGTGAAAGGTCCTTTTGATTGACAAATTAGAGTCTTTTTGAATGACAAATCAGAGTCTTTTTCAATGACAATAAATTAGAATAGGAGTTTTAGATGTTTTCTTGGTTTGTAATAAATATTAAGGATTGATTTTATCTCCTTATAAACATCCACTTGTTGGACACAAGACCCCTTGGTGACTTATAAACCTTGGGCATCTTTTGAGTCCTTGGATGAAATGAGCATAGTAAGTGTTTATTAGGTGTCTTTTAGATGTTGTTAAGAAGTTTGAAGGTCCAAAATAACTTTAATAAGGTTCCTAAAGTTTCACAACACATTTTTAACCTTCTCGGCAAAGTTGTTTGCAAAGTTGTAATGCAACTTTAAAAGTTGCTTAGCAAAGTTGACATTTGTTGGATAAACTGTTCTAACCACCTAGATGGTTGAACCAACATTTGGAGAGCCTATTTTAGGCTTCAAATGGTCGAAGACAGACAGAGAACCAGTATTGTAATCATTTTGCTTTCATAAAAAATAAAAATAACCCTGTTTTAGTGCATTTCTGGTGAAAAACGAACTCTGTACGGCTGTACGAATGGTGGTTGGATGATAAAATTTGCCTGGAAGTTGTAATAGTGACATCTGATGCTTTGGAAGTTGGTTTGATTGATTCTCTTTGTTTTATATCTAAGTTATTTCAAATTTTCTGTGCATTGTTTACAAACCCTCATTTTCAGGGTTTGACTGATGTAAAGACCTTAACTCACGTTTCAACCATTGGAATTCCTTCTTCCTTGGTGGAATGAGAGTTAAGGATGTATATTTGTATATTCTAAAAGCCCTGACTACTCTGCATCACTATTGAACCACATTAATGCTTTTTTCCTTCAACAAATGAGGACAGTCACTGTAAAGACAACATGATAATGTACACTCACTGTAAGGATAGTCACAAATGAGGAAATCTCAGAGTGATTATCCCTTGTGTAATTGCCACTTGAATACATTGCTATTGAACCACATTAATGCTTTTTTCCTTCAAGTGGCAATTACACAAGGGACAGTCACTGTGAGATGTCCTCATTTGTGACAAGGACAGTCACACATGAGGACATCTCACAGTGACTGTCCCTTGTGTAATTTCCACTTGAATGTATTGCTATTCAACCACATTTATGGGCCTGTTTGGACCACGGCACACAATAGCATCTACAGAGAAGAATATCCCAGGTGTAACAAGTTGTAAGAATATACCAACAGTTCTAAGAAGTTCCCTAGCACATAGTAGCATCTACAGAGAAGAATATACAACATGAGGGCAG
The DNA here is from genome assembly GCA_027943335.1 of Chamaecyparis obtusa. Lineage (NCBI taxonomy): Eukaryota > Viridiplantae > Streptophyta > Pinopsida > Cupressales > Cupressaceae > Chamaecyparis > Chamaecyparis obtusa. The sequence continues at coordinate 119,317 of BSBK01012311.1, forward strand.
CCACTGTAAAGAAAACATGATAATGTACACTCATTGTATGTGTACATTATCATGTTGTCTTTACAAGGATAGTCATTTGTGACAAGGATAGTCACACATGAGGACATCTCACAGTGATCGATTGTCCCTTGTGTAATTGCCACTTGAATGTATTGCTATTGAACCACATTAATGCTTTTCTTCTTCAACAAATGAGGACAGTCACTCTAAAGACAACATGATAATGTACACTCACTGTAAGGACAGTCAAAAATGAGGACATCTCACAGTGACTGTCCCTTGTGTGATTGCCACTTGAATGTATTGCTATTCAGCCACATTAATGCTTTTCTTCTTCAACAAATGAGGATAGTCACTCTAAAGACACAATGATAATGTACACGGGCTGTAAGTGTACATTATCATGTTGTCTTTACGGTGACTGTCCTCCTTCAAGTGGCAATTACACAAGGGATTTGTGTTTTCATTTGTGTTTTCAACAGCGCCGTAACCCTCCACGAAATCACATCGGGATATAAGGGCAAAACAAACAAGAACGTTGTCATTTGTATTTTCAACAGCGCCGAGAGAGATAAACAAACTTAAAACTCAAACTTAAGAAAGATGAAGGCAATGCTTCAAAAGGCCGATGCCCTAAATACGGGAAAACACAATACCACCATTAAACGATGCCCTAGTCACCGTATCAGTGCTGCCAGCTCCATACCAGTATGCTGACTGCTCACTTTCATCCTGTGATAAAGGTAACTTCATTAATCATACTTGAAATGGCAGCATACGAACTAAAGCTAATGAACATTTATAAACTAAAAGTTTAAAACTACAGATTACAAATGTAGTAGTTTCATACGAAAAGAACTTGATGTTTGAAATTTACCATTAGAAGTATCCAAAGGAATACCACAGTACTGTTGAACTTGGAGAATCGGAGATGATCTACACAGCAAGGTTCAACAGCTGTAAGGACTGTTACACCATCTTTAGCATTTGAATACATTTTCTCCTTGGCTTCTGGTGGATCCTCAAAGACCCCCAATGACGTTTTCCCTACAATTATCAATTGTTTGTCAGTATGAGATATTAATAAATAAACATTAATCACAATATTAGGCAAACAATGTTCTTGATGTCTGAATCTAAATCACAGAAAGCTCTAATAAAGCAGTTCTCAGTTTCACATTAAACTAAGTTTCAATTTCAAATGGTTATAATAATTTTTGCAAGTTATAAGTAGCTGGTTACAGTATATGACATAAAAAGAAAAAAAATCATTTCTATTCTTTTCTTCTTTTTCTCTTTCAACGAAGCTTTTGCACCACACAAATGCATACCAAGAATTTCTCAGGAGGTTTCAAGACCATTGCATACCAAACTTCTTCTCTGTAGATGCTACTGTGTGTCGTGGTCCAAACGGGTCCAAATAGACCTAGTGACTCTAGTAGGTCTCCAAAACCTGTTCTGCAGCAATAACTCTTCAATTTGACAAAGGACCTTATGAACTTATATGTTTTTTGAGTACCCTTTTTGATGTTCTAACAATCCTCCAACTCCCAGACCTTGACTCCACTCCAGCATATCAATGTCCTTATTGAGTCCGCAGACCTAATGCATGCCTTTGGGTGTGGGTTCCAAAACAAGGCATTGAAAATGGGTGCATGAAACCAAGATCAGAGTTTGAAGATGTCCACCATGCTCTAAAGATCTAGATTCAACAAGGTTTGAGGTCCTTTACTTGCCGCTACCCTCTGATCTTGCATAATCCATCAACTCCTAGTCAAGAACATTGAGATTCTTGACCTAGGGCTTGCTCTTGAAATTCTCTGGCTTAGTATCCTATTCCAAAGCTTTTAAAATATGAAAATAAACCCCCTTAACTTGCATTTTACAAAGAACAGAGGATATCCTATGGTTTATTTGCAAGTTAAGGCCATTTGAATGCAATAACCCAAAAAATGAGGGTTTGACAGAACAACAGATAAGAAAAAGGAATAACTTTGATATAAGGTGTCTTGAATCTACCAAATAAACTCTCAAAGCATAAGATATAAATACTCTAACTTCCACACTGGTCTGCCCTCCCTTTCACATCCGTACACTGTACAGTGCTTGAAGGAAATGCACAAAAAAGGCTCTGAAATAGTGGCTCTATCTGACAGAGAGTCCATGCTAGGCTTCATGACTAACCTAGAGCACATTCCTTGTTATGGAGGAAGTTTGAATGGTGAAGAACTTATGGAATTGATAGAGGACCTAGATAACCATTTTGACTACAAGTATCTTATTAATAACCATTTTGACTACAAGTATCTTATGGATAGAGGACCTTGATAACCATTTTGACTCATTTAGTATCCTATTGAGCTTCACTTTGTTTCGAGAATATAGTTTAATATTCTCTACTAAACAGGGCCAACCACGTGAAGGTGGAAGCTCATTTGGCCCCACCCCCCTCCCCCTAACATCACTCTACATTCCCCGTTAACATCTAACATTCATTCATTCTTTCAATTATTAATAAAATGTAACATTCAATCAATATCACATGATAACATTCATTAACACATTAGATTCGTTAACACACAACATTCATCAATATGAAAATAAACACATAATTCATGAACATTCATTAGCACATAATTAAATTCATTGAGACATAAAATTCAGTCATTATCAATTAAGGTATTTAGATGACAATCATTTCTTTTTTCTCTTTCTAATTTTTTTTTCTATGTAAGCTCTAAGAGGAGCATCAGTGTTATCATCAATACCCCCCTCATCAGTTGTTTTGTTCTTTGTTCTTGATGATCTCAAATTCCTATGCTGCTGCAAAGGGGGGTCCTCTACAATAACAAATAAAAGAGTTAAATTTAAAATATTTAATTATAATTGTTACAAGTATTTAATTATTTTAAAGAACATAACTGTGGCACTCTTTAATTACCTGATCTGGCCACATCATTTTGTCTAGACTCAACCTCAACATGCTCATGAGCACCGACCCCTCGATCCTCTACAGTTGCTATACAAAATGTTACATTAATCCAAACACCAATTGTAATTACATATAAAAATTTTAATAGCAAATGTATACCTCCACCACTAGGATGCACATCATGCGAACCTTCATTATGCATAGATTGTGTAGAAGGATTGTCAGGCTGCATTCCAATATCCTACACATTGTTATCATTGCTTTCTTAAAATAGATATACTCACTTTATATTAGAACTTAACATCAAATAGACTAATTGGTAAAGTATTCAATTTGAAATAAATTTCATTTAGCTTATTTACCTGTGGCTCAGATGCATCATTATTTGAACCTTGCACACTGATTTCAGCTCGTAGCCGTTCAGCCACGGCTCTATAGCCTTGTTGGAAGCCAATTCTCTTGTCCTCTTCTGTGAGGCATCTATTGAACTCTGACCCCTACATTTTTTCTTGGTATGGTGAATTTTACTTGCATTGTTTGATCAAAAAAAATTTCCTTGCAATATATAAAAAAATTGATACAAGTTTTCATTTACTAATACTTACAACTCGTGCTTGAAGTTTGGAAAAACCACCAGAGCCGAGCTTGTGTGTCCCGTGCTTTTCTAATCTTGCCTTTGTTTCCTTTGATGTGTCAGGCAATCTATGAAAAGTTTGAAATATGTTAGAGACCAGTATAGGAAAAATTTAGAGGTTAATTAGTACATAATTACATTCTCAAAAGTATCACATACCTTGCTCTACTCTCTACTGGCGTAATTCCTTTTTTCATGTCGGCTTTATACTTTCCATCCAAAATCAAACCCTGCCACTCAGCCTCAAGAACACAGGGCGGATGCTCGTGCCTTGGGTTAACCTCTAAATATTTCCTGTACTGGTCCCTAATATACTTCAAACATAAACCAGCTCTTTCAAGGAGCTTGTTTCTCTCGAATGCACGAGGTCCAAAAAGCTGGGTCATACTATCTACAAGATCATCCTTCAACTTTTTATCTTGGTTATTCCACCTTTTAAGTAAAAAAAAACATGTTAGACTCATAAATGAAGAGAAGCTACCTTTAATATAGTTCAAGAAATTGATGAAAAGGAAAACTATTCTAGCAATGATATGAAATCAAAATAGTGGTTTGGGGTTTTAGTTAGGATATGATGTTCCACCATGTACGTATGGTGGGCCCGAATATCCGCAAACACTCGTCACCAAGTTTTCGCCAAAAAATATCATTCCCTACAAAATAATCATGGGATCATTAGTCGATGAAGAGTGATCAAAAACTAAATTACTATTATATCACTATAGAATAATAATAACTTTAAAGTACCTGGAAGTTTGGATACTTTTAAGGGAACGCCTTCATCATCACTGATGATCAATACACAATCCTTCACCGTTCCCGTACTAGGAACACGGGAACATCCAGGAAATGATGTTGCATCGGGACTTGTTGCATCTCCTATTGCAAAAAATGAAAACCATTATCAAATGCCTCCAAGAAATAATACTTCAAGGGAAATAAATTAGTGCAGAGCACCCATGGCACAAACACAATCAAGGGATCTACATCGTAAACACATAACACTTAAACACATAACAAAAGAGAGAAAAAGAGGGATTTGTGTACCAGTAGATGGTGCAATAGTTGGTGCATTTAGGCTGTGTGTTGTTGACATGGCAGTCGGCAAGACATTTGTGGCTATCCTGGATGGAGGCGGCGTTGTCATATCATCATGGAAAGGAGCTGAAGAATAAAATTGTTAGAGCATGCATAAATATAGAACGCGTGGACTAGCATGGACAAGATTGTTAGAGCATTAAAAAAAAAGATTGTTCGAGCATGTATTGTCAATGATTATGATCATTCCTATATATATTCAGTGGAAAACACAAGTGGGGAATGGAACATGTGATCTACCTGAACCACTTGCAATACCGGCCTCATCATGGGAATGGGGTTCAAAATTACGCAAATAACTCTGTAAAGACAATGCATCCATATTTTAATTAATGTCATAAAAGAGCATAACATAAAAACCATTATTGAACTCTTGTAATAATTAAAAATTTCATTAATACTTACTTTAAAGTTTTCAGAAGTGCGCAACAACTCAGCTGCCCTGTCTTTTATTTCCTGAGTCTGAGGATGTATGGATACCAAACGTAGAAGTTCTTTCCCAATTTTCTTTAGCAGCTTTTTAATGGAACCGATCGGGTCATCGGTCTCTGCTAAATCAATAAAAAAAGGGTCCACAAGGGGGGACTCCTGAGGGACTGCAGGTTGCTTTCCCTCTCTCCGACCACCGGCCCTCTATGACAACAATAGTATTAGTATTATCAAAATTACTCCAAAACAATGAAGAAAATAACATTAAAAAAAATAACATTTTGCTTCTATCTAGTTTGCACAATTACAATGAATTTTACCTGCTCATGTGTAGATGAGCTAGGAATATCGTCACCATCACCTTCGGGCGGTTGCTCCATATTGTGCCCCTGTGTCAAAGATCAAGTATAAAAATGTTAGCCAAAAATTTAATAACTAAATGGTATGTTGGAGTCATTGATTAGAAGTTGGTTTAATAGTATGTACCACCCCCATGATAGTAGCCTCGTTTGTATCTATGCGGTTCAAATTGTAATCAATAAGCAGCTCTTCCCCTGCATGTATTGATTTTATCCCACAGATGAATACACGATTTCCCTCGTGCGCCTCAAATATGCAATTGGGTTGCTTTATAGTTGACCCAGGTCGTGTACTATTTATAAAACCCGCAATATTCCCTGTTGCTTTTGGCCTTCCATCAATGTATATAGCCACACTTTTACTTTGATTATTGTCTTGCTGTTGTATATAATTTGCCGAGAGTGCATACCTACGCATACTTTTTTTATATTGAACAATATGCATCCAACTTTTGTAATCGTAACATGGTCCAACATACTCCATCAATTCAGAAACTTTGTTGTAAGACACCTTTATGCCATCCATAGAAAATAGGCCCAAACCATGTAATGATGATGGTGCTATACGATATATCCTCTCATTAACACAAAAATCAATGTTTATTGGAGGAAGTTCCTTGGGTACCCAATGTTTCTGTAGATGTTGGTACCTCAAGGGCACCTCGATGTCGCCTTTCGTCTCATCATCATAAGAACATGACCCCCCTTGAGCAAGGAAAAATTTCATGTGTTTATTGAATTTCCTTCTAGTCCTTTGACCTCTAGTTAATCTCCCTATTCTAGATAAACTGCATGTCTCACTTTCCTCTTCTATTCCTATATTTCCCTCACTCGAGGAAGACACTTCTGACAAATACCTATTTGCTGGTACCTGCAAATGGGAGAGATCTTAGAAGACATCAATCTTACTATTGATAAGTGTATTAAATAGACTTTCTATAAGGTGTATTGACTTATACCTGTCGATCCATGAGACTGTGCGGGATGCTCTTGAAAGGGGTTCAATTTCCTGCAAATGTAATTCAATTATCGTGAGCATAATCACATCATAATCATAATCACATCCATCATAAGCATCACATAAAAATTAAAAACATTAAAACGTACACATTATAACACTTATAGCTTTTAAATAGATAATGAATAAACTATGTAACCATTTAAGACAAATATATTTCTATCAAGAAATGAATATTAAATACATTAAGGATTGATGGCATACCTTTAAATTTCATCATCATCATCATCATCATCATCATCATCATCATCATCATCATCATCATCCTCATCATCGTCATCATCATCATCGTCCTCGTCGTCGTCGTCGTTGTCGTCATCATCAACATCATCATCATCAACATCAACATCATCTTCATCATCATCATCAGTAGCAGCATCATCTTCTTCTTCTTCTTCATGAAAATTTGTCTCAGGAACATCATCCAATAATTGTCGATCGTGATCATCATCTACATCATCTTCTACTTCTTCGGTATCTTCTTCTTCCATCGCATTATACTTTATCGGCCTTCCTCTCGGTTCATGTCTAACAACAAATGACCAACCCGGTTTATGTGAAACCTCTGAGTAAAATACCTGTTCACATTGGCTTGGAAGAACATAGGGCTCATCCCCAACTGGCTCAAACGACCTTGTATTAACCATTGTAAATCCATTATCATGTTCAATAACAGTTCTATTAGGATCATTTGGATTAAGTCGTAGCCTGTACCATTTGACAACGAAGAGTACTAATTTGAAGGAACTAAAGTCGCACTCAAATATATCATCCAAAATTCCATAGTATTGATTTTTAGACTCTTGAGGATCTAAGTCATTTCTAGATGAAATATTAGTCACTTGAAAGACTGCAGTTATTCCAGAATCACAAGTTTTCTTCGTGTCATCCAACACTTTGACGCGAAATTTTTGACCATTACAGAACATACCCTTGTGGTGTTTAACCTGCAATAATATGTGAAACATGTCAAAATTATTATATCGTGAGTTGATAAACATACGGGTGATTAATAATTTTGTACGTACCTGGAAATCTCTTAAACCATATGCTAAATCTATTTCCCTTTGCGTAACATTAGAATCTCCATTACGATGAGCTTCTTTAACCAATGAAGATACACCTTCCCATGTTAATGTGTGACCAGAATGTTGACATCGTTCAATCCATACCGTCATCCAATCAAGATTGTTTGCAATATACAAATGTAGTGCATCCCACTCTTGAGCAACTGTACAAAAAAAAAATAGACGACTTACAACCGATTTATTTTGAAGATTAAGAAATAATTTATTACAATAACATCTTATAATTTATTACCTGTCACTTTCCTCAATCTACCTTTCCCCATCAAGTACTCCCCTTTGAATTTTTTAAAAGGGTCGAGATCCCAAATGCGATCTACATGGATATTTGAAGCAAACTTAGGAAGATATTCAGTAATGTACACCATAGTCTGGTATACCATGTATCCCTCTACCATAGAACCCTCAGGATGTGCTCTTTGTCGAACCAAAGCCTTCAAAGATTTCAAGTGCCTCTCAACCATCCACATTGACCTAGTGTGTGCAGGTCCACACAATTCAATCTCCTCAACTTGGTGTATGAGGTAGTGTTCTTGTGCATTGAAAAAAGTTGGAGGTAGACACTTTTGCATTTCACACAATAAATGAGGAATTCTTCTCTTCCAATAGTTTATATCTTCTTTATGGATTTCTTTAGATGACAACCACCTACATTAAGAGATTCAAGTCACAAAAAATATATAAATACGAGACTTTACAAAATAATATACAATAGATTACATAGCAAGAAAAACAAATCGCGAATATAATAAATATATACAACAAATTGAACAGATATTACTGCTTACCTCATGTATTTTCCAAGATCATATATCACTTGTTTGATGTTATTGTTGAAGTGCTCTGGGAGAGATAGAGGTAGCACGTACTGCAGTAATTATAAACCAATCATTTCATTATTTTCTAACATAACATAATGAATAGTACACGTAGTTTAGGAATATATTGTAAATACAGAAGAACATAACTTACCTTGATGAAAGTATGCCAATCATGCGTTTTGAGCCCTGGCCCAAATTCACTTTTCTTTGATATGAGATTGCTTATGTTCCCAGCAAATCCTGTGGGAAATCGAATTTTTCGTATGACTTCTTTTATGGCATCACTTTGCTGCTCCGTTAATAACCAAGGAAGGGCACTTATATTAATCTGATCTCTATTGCTATTTGAGTGAATGAAATTCTTCAGTGCATGATTGGATTCATGAATGTCATTACAAATTTTGACAATTTTTTCTTTGTCACGCCTTCCATCCAGTATTTTCCACAATGTCTCTGTTATATTCTTTCCAACATGCATAAGATCAAACAAATGCACAATTTGTAGGTCCTCGTAGTAGGGCAACCTACTAAATTGTCTGGGATAGCTTTTTAGTCCCTTTGGAAGGTTGTCAGTAGTGCCTTGACGACCTTCACGATCATCAATTACATAATTAGTAAACAAAAATCACAATAGAAATATATAAATTACAAACATAAACCATTAAGTGGAATGACATTACCTCGACGATTAATTCTATTATATTCCAACTTCCATAGGCGAGGTGTCATTCTTCGTGGCTTTGATGTAGTCTCTTCTTTCCCATTGAAAAGATGTTTTTCCATACTTCGATACTTATGATTCCTGTGGAGGAAGTGTCTGTACTCATCAAACACATGCTTTCCTAAACTTTTTGAATGACGAGATTTCATCTTTGGACCACAAACTGGACATGCAAATTTTCCCTTTGTTTGAAGACCTACAAGATAATGATATAATTGGATTATTAAATATGTTGATTTTTATAATTAGAATTATCATGCGCAACTTGAATTCACTATAACATACCACAAAAATGTGTTAGCCCCGGGGCATCATGTATTGTCCATACAAGTATTGCATGGAATTGAAATTGTCTTTGTCCTATTGGTCTAGACACGTCATACATAGTGACACCGTTCCATAACTCCACCAACTCGTCAATAAGAGGCTCAATATATACATTCATATCTTTAACTTGATATTTACCTACTTGAATGAACAGTAACATTACATAATTATTGTGACCATTTTACTGTAAGATTTGTAAGTACATGTAAATTAATAACTATCAAATGATAAAATACCTGGAACAATCATTGCCAACATAATGTGCTCCCTCTTTATTGACATCCACGGAGGAATGTTATTGTTGATAACAAAAACAGGCCACACCGAGCAAACAGATCTCATCTCTCCAAATGGATTGACACCATCCGCTGCCAATGAAAGCCTGAGATTACGAGGTTCTTCTTTGAAGTGTTGCCACTTTTCCTCTATGTGCATAAATGCCGAACCATCCGCAGGGATTCGAATAATGTCATCTCGACTTCTATTGCGTGCATGGTAATCCATAAATTGTGCCAAGCTAGTACACCTGAATAATTATCGCATCCGTGGAATAATGGGGATGTAACGAAGAACCTTGTGAGGCACCTTTTTTGTTATTTGATCTGTTCGATATCTACTCGTATGACATACAGGGCATTGTGTTGCAAATTCATGTTCTTTATAATATATAATATGATCATTGGGACAAGCATGTATTGCTTGATACTCCATTCCAATATCTTTCATAATAGCAGATAATTCTTGATATGAGCGAGGTAGAATATTTGATGGTGGTAACAAAAACTCGCCTATCAATCTACAGCAAAAAATATAAGTTGTTAATATAAACAATATTAGTGGTACATTATTCACCCTTTGTTAACTATAAAGACATATATGACATACCTTAACATACGTGACATTGTTATGTTGGATAAACCATTCATAACCTTCAAGTTCAACAACAACAATACAGCAGAGAGAAGAGTTGTTTGGGAGTCTTTGTATAGGGGCTCGTATGCCTTCTCAAGTAGAGGTACATCAAGGCTATCATCATCATCATGATCAGATCCGCTTGGACTAAATGTGTCATGGATCAATGTATTTATACCATCATCTTCAATTGTGTTTTCTAGCGCATGATCGTCATCTTCCATGGGATCATTATCTTCACCTTGGATATTCGCACCCCCATGTTCCTCCATATCATGTACTTCCCTGGGGAGATCAACCTATATAAAATTGATTAACATAAATAAACTATGATCTTCAACTCATCATCAAGTGATTTCATATGTATATAAATTGTTAAAATGATATAATGACCAACTTACCAGTGGATGATAGTCATGCCCCCCTTCAATGTGACCATTCTCCCTACAATGTCTCTTAACTGTTTTGATTAGCAATCTTCTACGGTTTAAGCCCTTACAAATTTTGCAGGGACAATAACATTTTCCATCACCTTTTCTTTTCAAGTTAGACCACAATCTAGTGATTGTCTCCCTATTTTGTTCTTCACTTATATTATCTGACATGATCGTTCTTCGCAGGAAGCAAAAATTGGGCTATGAAAACTTCGGTCTACAACTTTCAGTGACTAAGCAAAATTGTCAAAAGTACACAAAACATATAAGCTACAAGGCCTTCTTGCTTAGCTCTAGAAGCTCTCTAGCAATCAAAACATATAAGCTACAAGGCCTAACAGCAATTTCAAAACATATAAGCTACAAGGCAAGACATATTACATGACATGGCAAAAGGATTAAAATATACATTAGATTAAAAAATATACAATTTTCAAACCTGAGCGCGCGGCTATAACTCATGCAATGGTCTTCTTGCTTAGCTTTAGAAGCTCTCCAGCAATCAAAACATATAAGCTACAAGGCCTAACAGCAATTTCAAAACAAGGGTCATCAAAAGAACCAAAAACAATGTGTGCAAACAATACCTTGTGAAGTGGTATAGACAATTAGAAGATGCTACTATGTGCTAGGGAACTTCTTAGAACTGTTGGTATATTCTTACAACTTGTTACACCTGGGATATTCTTCTCTGTAGATGCTACTGTGTGCCGTGGTCCAAACGGGCCCATAAATGTGGTTGAATAGCAATACATTCAAGTGGCTTACACAAGGGACAGTCACTGTGAGATATCCTCATGTGTGACTGTCCTTGTCACAAATGAGGACATCTCACAGTGACTGTCCCTTGTGTAATTGCCACTTGAATGAGGTCAGTCACTGTAAAGACAACATGATAATGTACACATACAATGAGTGTACATTATCATGTTGTCTTTACAGTGGCTGCCCTCATGTTGTATATTCTTCTCTGTAGATGCTACTACGTGCTAGGGAACTTCTTAGAACTGTTGGTATATTCTTACAACTTGTTACACCTGGGATATTCTTCTTTGTAGATGCTACTGTGTGTCGTGGTCCAAACGGGCCCATAAATGTGGTTGAATAGCAATACATTCAAGTGGCAATTACACAAGGGACAGTCACTGTGAGATGTCCTCATGTGTGACTGTCCTTGTCACAAATGAGGACATCTCATAGTGACTGTCCCTTGTGTAATTAAGTATTGTGGGGAAGCATTCTAAATAACCAAAGCCGCTAACAATAAATTCAACACAGATATGTCCTCATTTCTGGGTATTTTAGCTCTCTAACAGCTGAATACCAGATTAAATAATAATGACAAAAGAAAAATAAACCCAACGTACTCAGAAATTGTAGCTGTGATTTTGCGGAGGGAATCTCTCTCGGCGCTGTTGAAAACACAAATGACAACCCGCTTGATTTCGCGGAGGGAATCTCTCTCGGTGCTGTTCAAAACACAAATGACAACCCGCTTTGTTCAAAACACAAATGATAACCCGCTTGATTTCGCGGAGGGAATCTCTCTCGGCGCTGTTGAAAACACAAATGACAACGTTCCTTTTTTTTTTTGCACTTATATCCCGACCAACATAAGGTCCATTTGTAATACAACATGATAATGTACACTTACAGTGAGTGTACATTATCATGTTGTCCTTAGAGTGACTATCCTCATTTGTTGAAGAAGAAAAGCATTAATGTGGCTGAATAGCAATACATTCAAGTGGCAATTACACAAGGGACAGTCACTATGAGATGTCCTCATTTGTGACTGTCCTTACAGTGAGTGTACATTATCATGGTGTCTTTAGAGTGACTGTCCTCATTTGTTGAAGAAGAAAAGCATTAATGTGGTTGAATAGCAATACATTCAAGTGGCAATTACACAAGGGACAATCACTGTGAGATGTCCTCATGTGTGACTGTCCTTGTCACAAATGAGGACATCTCACAATGACTGTCCCTTGTGTAATTCAAGTGGCAATTACACAAGGGATAGTCACTGTGAGATGTCCTCATTTGTGACTGTCCTTACAATGAGTGTACATTATCATGTTGTCTTTAGAGTGACTGTCCTCATTTGTTGAAGAAGAAAAGCATTAATGTGGTTCAATAGCAATACATTCAAGTGGCAATTACACAAGGGACAATGTCATGAGCCGTGACATATTGAACTTAGTATAATAATAAAATGATTAGATGATATATAATAATATATTATTAACGGTATATAACAATAATATATAATTATTATCAAAAGATAATAATAATATATAGTTAGCATAATAAGTAATATGTTAATTAAATAATATTAAAATATTAATAAATAATATAATTATGATTATAATTATAATATAAATTAATAATAAATAATTATTAATAAATTATATATATTATATTATAATAATATATTAAGTAATAATATTAAATCAATTATTGATATAATAATTTTAATATATAAATAATATTAATAAACCTCTCAATATAAAACAATATGTTATCACTATAATAATATTTATTATAATATTATTAATATTACTAACATCATTAATTATAATATTTAATAATAACAATAACATTAATAATAATCATAATAATAATAACGTTTAAAGCAATATCGAATATCTGTAATCGATATACATCTACATTAAACATCTGCATTATCTATCACGATGAGGAACGAAGAAGTGATACAACAATCACTAGTCATTACACATCGATACCATGAGAGGATGATTAATGAACCAAATACTATGAAGTCAAGATCAACATGATATGAATAAGGGATAGGTCGCTATGTGTTTCAGAAGATGTATTGATAAGCAAGAAGGATAACCATTCATATATTATAAATAATCATTAATTGCACAAGTTTAGACAATGACATATCCGATAAAGCAATATCAAACATGAAGACCCGCTAGCAAATATGCACCATCACTTCCTATGTTATCATGACAATAACATAAACTAGATTGAATTCTACTATCTATATCAATAGACACCACATAGGAGGATATCGACTAAAGGATTGAAAGATTATCGATTGTCTGAGATAAACCACATCTTGTAGAAACACAAAAGCATCAGTGATTATATCACAAGCTATTGATGAATGAGGCATCAGTCATGGATAATAAGTACAATGTATCCTTAAGTATTAACAGGAATGGAAGTCAATTTGAAGATCAAACTCCATTACCAGCAATCAACCAATAAATGGACAATTATCAGAAAATGATATCGACTTATATCAGAGTAGAAAGATTGGATATCATCATAACAATATGGGATAAGGCAAGAGTTAATATCGATTGACTAAATACTAATGATAGTTAGACCAAACTAATACAAACACAATGGATGTTAACTACTGGTTGCACTACCAATTAGGGAAGATTACCTTCATAAAAAGATTTGATATTGAGTCAATCTGGGAGTTATCTATGATCAGAAAATAATGAAATAATATTATGTGAACTATCGGATTATGGAAAGGTGTGCTTAACAAAGGGACATGGAGGAAGAAACAAGACACGTCTCATTCATAGCATCTCTTCATTTGTTAAAGGCAATATAAGAATGCATTCTCGTCAGTCACTCAAGGCATCATTAGAACTTTATTTACTTATCCATATTTGGATATACTCAATAGAGCATCTGCCTTTGGCAGTTTGGTTTCAAGTTTATCATTGCAGATCAGAGACAACACCATGATTGCACAGATAGAAAGGATAGTCAGAAATAGCATCAATATTTGAAGTTGCAAGCATATAATTCAGAATCTGAAATAGCAACATATCACTCATAGCGATATTACACATTTGCATAATTACATCATCATATCAGACACAGCAAATACATTGCTGTAAGCAATACTTATTGATTGTATATCGATATTGTTTATATCAGACATACCATCATTATACTATCACTATAAGTGATAGGAAACATCATATTCATAGCATATTTCATATCATTATATCCGACAGTGCTATTAAACATATTGGTATCAATATCATCTTGCACACATATTGTGATTGAATCTGAAATAGCGGTTGATATCTTAAGTAACCTCCATTACTTAGTTTAATTGTAAGTATCTGATAGAGTAAGTCTGAGAAGTGGAGTAATTGTTCCTGTTTTCCAAGTTAGCCAAAAAGGGGACATTACAGACAATCACTGTGAGATGTCCTCATGTGTGACTGTCCTTGTCACAAATGAGGACATCTCACAATGACTGTCCCTTGTGTAATTCAAGCGGCAATTACAAAAGGGACAGTCACTGTGACATGTCCTCATTTGTGACTGTCCTTACAGTGAGTGTACATTATCATGTTGTCTTTAGAGTGACTATCCTCATTTGTTGAAGAAGAAAAGCATTAATGTGGTTCAATAGCAATACATTCAAGTGACAATTACACAAGGGACAATCACTGTGAGATGTCCTCATGTGTGACTATCCTTGTCACAAATGAGGACATCTCACAATGACTGTCCCTTATGTAATTCAAGCGGAAATTACACAAGGGACAGTCACTGTGAGATGTCCTCATTTGTGACTGTCCTTACAGTGAGTGTACATTATCATGTTGTCTTTAGAGTGACTGTCCTCATTTGTTGAAGAAGAAAAGCATTAATGTGGTTCAATAGCAATACATTCAAGTGGCAATTACACAAGGGACAATCACTGTGAGATGTCCTCATGTGTGACTGTCCTTGTCACAAATGAGGACATCTCACAATGACTGTCCCTTTTGTAATTCAAGCAGCAATTACACAAGGGACAGTCACTGTGAGATGTCCTCATTTGTGACTATCCTTACAGTGAGTGTACATTATCATGTTGTCTTTAGAGTGACTGTCCTCATTTGTTGAAGAAGAAAAGCATTAATGTGGTTCAATAGCAATACATTCAAGCGGCAATTACACAAGGGACAGTCACTGTGAGATGTCCTCATTTGTGACTGTCCTTACAGTGAGTGTACATTATCATGTTGTCTTTAGAGTGACTGTCCTCATTTGTTGAAGAAGAAAAGCATTAATGTGGTTCAATAGCAATACATTCAAGTGGCAATTACACAAGGGACAATCGATCACTGGGAGATGTCCTCATGTGTGACCTTTGTGAAGGCAAGTGCCAATTTGTACCCAAGTTACCAATATTGTGGCAAAAGTGGGAATGAAGCATTTAGGGGTCAAATTGGGCAAAGAAGTGTAGAAGTGGCCTATGTGAGGTCTAAATAGCCTAACTAAGTCATGGTTAGGGTCTTATGGTGTTTGAACAATAAGTTTTGAACCAAAATCCCAAAGGTTGTAACAAGTTGTCAATGTTGTCATTCACAACATTGACAACATTTGTGCAAGGGAGCATTTTCGAGTAAGATGGTTATGTAACTATATGAAACCATTGAATTAGGCATCAGATCAACTATAAGAGGCCTCCATCGATCTGTGCAAAAGGTTGGGGGGAAAAACATTTGGAATTAAGAAGATTTGTAGAGTAACACGGTTTTAGTGAATTCTTGAGTTTTTTTGTTTCTTTGTTTTCAGTTGATTAATGGATTAGATGGCTCGCAGTGTCTATTGGAAAAGTTAGTGCAAGTTGTTTTTTTATTCTGTGTTGTGTTTTTTTTGAGTTTTGAAGCATTCCAACTAGTTTGATAATTCTTTTGTTAAGTACCCTATCATTGGTTTGAACCAGGGAGGTTGAACAAATGGAGTCTTAGCTCATCATTCCATTGTCAATTTTGTACGGGCTCTTGGAATGGGTGAGGAGACTCCATGTACTATATGTTTGGAAGGAGGGGCCCTGGGAAGCTCATTTTCTATGTTTGCAATGATGTCCTAGGTGAGTCAGTTGAGCACAGTTAGGGATGACAAATCATTACAAGAAGATTACAACAAGTTGAATGCATTGGTTGCTTCAACTAAAATCTCATGGAGAGGTAGACACACATCTAAAGAATCCCCAAGTCAAATTAGAAGATTGGGTGAGTTTCTTTGGCTGCTAAGAAAACAAACTCTTAGTCAGACTGTCCAAGTTGTGTCAAAATACTTGTTTTCAGGCATGGCTGTAGCAGTTGGTGTACAAAAAATCTAGGAGGAGAAGACCTTAGATATCTTGGAGTTCTCAATAAAGGGCATCTGAATCCTAAGCCCTTTAGGTGGCTTAATATAAACAAAAAGGCTTGACAAAGGCCTAATTGCTAGCAGCCTATTTTTGGGTGCAATTGGCATGCATGGTTTGATGAACCGGATTGAAGTACTGATGAAAAGTATAGGTGAAGGAGTAATATTGAAACCAATAGAGGTCCTAGTGGCCAGCCTCTCCATGGAGTAAAGTTCTAGTTGAATGTGTTTCAATTTGTGAAGACAAGACTAGGAGTGTCCTAGTAGCTAGATTGGTATTGAGCAGAGTTCGTTGTATTTCTTGTTGGTGTGCACTAGTTGAAGGAGTGAGATCTTGGGTAGAGATACCTAAAGAGTGTAGGGATAGTTAAGTACCCTATCAAGTCAAAACATTGGCCTAAAGAGACCCTAGTGAAGGATAGGGAGTGAGCAAGACAAAGTGTTACATCAATTAACAAGATCATTTTTTGGTAATTGTGTACATTATCATGTTGTCTTTACAGTGACTGTCCTCATTTGTTGAAGAAGAAAAGCATTAATGTGGTTCAATAGCAATACATTCAAGTGGAAATTACACAAGGGAATATCACTATGAGATGTCCTAAGTGTGACTGTCCTTGTCACAAATGAGGACATCTCACAGTGACTGTCCCTTGTGTAATTGCCACTTGAATGAGGACAGTCACTGTAAAGACAACATGATAATGTACACAAGTACCGTGAAGGTAGTCGCAAGTTAGGGCTATTTCATTGCATACCCGAAACAATGAAGACATTACAGTCCACAAAACATTTGTGCTTGAAAGATGAACAAATAAAATTAAACTTCTAAATAACCAAAGCCGCTAACAATAAATTCAACACAGATATGTCCTCATTTCTGGGTATTTTAGCTCTCTAACAGCTGAATACCAGATTACATAATAATGACAAAAGAAAAATAAACCCAACGTACTCAGAAATTGTAGCTGTGATTTCACGGAGGGAATCTCTCTCGGCGCTATTGAAAACACAAATGACAACGTTCTTGTTTTTTTTGCCCTTATATCCCGATGTGATTTCGTGGAGGGTTACGGTGCTGTTGAAAACACAAATGACAATGTTCCTTTTTTTTTTTGCCCTTATATCCCAACAACATCGCAATTGCAAGTTAGGGCTGTTTCACTGCATACCCGAAACAATGAAGATGTTACGGTCCACAAAACGTTTATGCTTGAAAGATGAACAAATAAAATTAAACTTCTAAATAACCAAAGCCGCTAACAATAAATTCAACATAGATATGTCCTCATTTCTGGGTATTTTAGCTCTCTAACAGCTGAATACCAGATTACATAATAATGACAAAAGAAAAATAAACCAAACGTACTCAGAAATTATAGCTGTGATTTCGCGGAGGGTTACGGCGCTGTTGAAAACACAAATGACAACGTTCTTGTTTTTTTTGCCCTTATATCCCGATGTGATTTCGCGGAGGGTTACGGCGCTGTTGAAAACACAAATGACAACGTTCTTATTTTGTTTGCCGTTATATCCTGATGTGATTTCGCGGAGGGTTACGATGCTGTTCAAAACACACATGACAACGTTCCTTTTAAATTTTGCGCTTATATCCCGACAACGTCGCAATTGCGACAGTGACAAATGTATTGTCGTCGCAAATTGCGACGGTGTCGGGCTATATTTGAAAAAAAAAGAGCAAAACCACATGACATTTGCCTGCCGTCGCAAATGGCCGTCGCAATATGACCCCAAATGTATTAGTGTGCCTAGTTCAATATGCAATCTCAATTCATATACATAGGATATCAGGTGGAGCTGAAAAACACAATAGGGTTGCATTTTTTATAAAGGTCTTTAATTGCGTATTTTAAGTTATAGACCATCGCAAACATTGTAATTTTGATCTATTAAAAAATGTAAACGTGTTGTGTTTTCTCAGCTCCATCTGCTATTTGTGCATATTCTACTTGTGTTGCACGAGCATTCTCGATTCAGAGTGGGAAAATGTTATTTTTGATGCGAGGGAGAGAAGCCAAACACATAAGAACATGCAAATCAACACAACGGTTACAAACATAAATGTAGGTATCACAACAGTTGAGAAACATAAATGTAAGCATCATGGTCCCAATTGTTTGGAGACACAACATAATTGAATGTTATATCCAGAGGATGCAACACAACCACTACTCATGTAGTTCTAAGTTGACACTGCGGGATCCAAAAACCATATATAGATTCCTTATCTTTGGTTTTTGGATCCTGTAGTGTCCACTTAGAACTGCAGGAGTAGTGGTTGTGTTGCATCATCTGGGTATAGCATTCAATTATGTTGTGTCTCGAAACAATTGTGACCGAGATGCCTACATTTATGTTTCTCAACTGTTCTGTCCCAGGACCCCTTATGACCCTTTATGACCCTTTACGATCCCTAAGAATACATCTTAGAGGTCTTAAAGTGTCGTAAAGGGTCATAAGGGGATCTTAGGAGGGGCCATATGAGCTTCCACCTTCACGTGGTTGACCCTGTTAAGTAGAGAATGTTAAACTATTATCAAAACAAAGAGAAGCTCAATAATTTAAGATCTCAATCAACGTACAACAAATATATATTTATTTTAAAAAAAATAGTGTGAGCCATCACAATTACGACAGAAACCAAAGAATAACCAACGAAAAAAACTAAAAGAAATGACTATCTGTCTAAAACATCAATCACTTCAAGGAGCAATGATCACTTCATCTCGCCTCAAGAAGTCTTGACCCAAGATCAAGTCATATCAATCCATCTCAATGGCTACCAAATCAACAGATCTCTGCCAAGAACCCAATCGCAAAGAAACACCACAGATTGTACCACGAATCCATTGTGAAGAGGCATCCAATGTCTCATAAGTTGCATCAAATGACCTACTTTCTGTAATCCAAGTCTCTCAGCTCGGCTCACCTAGAAGAAGACTTCTCCCAAGTCATCACGGACACCATAGTGATCTACAAATCCAAGTCTCTAGACTTGATTCAATAATCCATGAGCCGCTATTGAATCTACTACAAGGTCATCTCCGAATGACATAACCAAATCTAAAAGAACACCAATCAATACAAACTTGATCGAAAAGTGTATATATATATATATATATATATATATATATATATATATATGTATGTATGTATTTTAAAAAAATTGTGATTTCTATCACAATTACGACATCACTAGAAAAGCGATGACAAATTGTCAGGAACCTTTGATGGATTACCATCGCACACATAGCATTTCCATCAGTAAAAAACCTACCAACTACGGTCATCCGTTGACACATTATGATAGTTAACCATCGCATGTACAATATTTCTGTCAGTAAACTAACTACATTTGATGAAGATCTGTCGAAATTGGGACGGCTACAAATAGACCCGATAGTATATTTGTTGTGTTGAAACCCCTTTTTGCGATGGCTATAGTCATCATAATTATGACGCCCATTGTAGCCATCATTTTTTTCAACTACAAAACTACGACAACAGGTGGTGTCACTTACTCGATGGTATAATGTCAGAATATCGACTGTCTGCCATCAAAAAAGGTCTCAAATGTACTAGTGAATCGAAGCTTCTACGAGATGATCATCTATCATGTAGCCCTTGATTCCTTTTCTATCAACATATTCAATATCAAATATAGATAATATCATTACCCATTTTTCTAGGTGTCCTATGAGAGCTTCTTTACTAAGGAGGTACTTTAGTGGGTCAAT